>QANW01013058.1:571262-684755 GCA_003254865.1 Dryas drummondii | reverse complement strand
GGGGACAGTAGGGGGGGAGGGGTTAAAAATTAAAAATTAAAAGTTTTAATTTTTTTAATGTTTATTTTAGAAGTTTTAATTTTTTTAATGTTTATTTTAAAAGTTTTAATTTTTTTAAGAATTTTTTTTATTCAAAAGTTTTAAAAAATATTATTAGAAAAAAGACAAAAATACTCATGCCACGTCAGCATATAACCGTTTATTTGACAGAAAAACTAATGGAGATACTATTTTGACACAAAATGAAAGTTAAAGTTACTTTTTGTCAAATTTTAAAAATTGGGATACTAAATTAAAAATTAGTGTATAATTGAGATACTTACAAATAATTTGCTTTATATTTTAAATAGCCAGCTGATTAGACCATCCCTAATCCAAACATGGAAGTCATGAGACAAAACTTTCTGAGAGCAATATTGACAAGCTAGCTAGTGATCATGACTCATGAGTTTGTAATACGAAGAGTCAATGGAATCAAGTTGCATCCAAGTACGTACATATATAGGAATTAGTCTATAAGTGAGATAGGGTGGGAAGTTATGATAGATGCTAGGATTATGATAAGTTAAGGGTTCAGTCTTTAAAATCAAGTTGCATATTATAAATAGATCGATGACATAAGCTGCTTGAGGAACGGCCATGACCCACTTATAAATTATATATAGATGATATATATTCATATATTGAAGACACCTGCATCCCTTGCTTGTTAATTTCCAGAGTATAATCATGATGTTGTGGTCCTTGCGAACATTCAGGCAATTCTTCCTCTTTGCAGTGCTTGCTGGTTTTCCTCTTAATCTTATGCTCCTCCTAGTTCATGCCCAAAGTCAATCAGGTATATATATGAGCACCCGTAGCATTATATATAAAACATTTTAATTTGATCAACATATTATAACAATATTTGTCTGTTCCTTTGATTACTCTGCAGGCTTCATTAGCATAGATTGCGGCCTACCCGAAAATTCTAGCTACAGTGAAAAGAATACAGGCCTTGACTACATTTCAGACACCAACTTCATAGACACTGGTGAAAATAAGTATGTATCGTATGAATACAGAAATACAAAGCAAGAGCCGTACGAGTCTCTTAGGAGCTTCCCTCAAGGAAGCAGGAACTGCTACAAAATAAACGTTACAAGTGGCACCAGATATTTGATCCGAGCAACTTTCGTTCATGGGAATTATGATGGCAGAAACGAATTACCAGAGTTCCAACTACATCTCGGGCCCAATTTGTGGGATTCAGTGAAGCCTTGGAATGGCTCCATTGACGAGGTCAAGGAAGTCATACATGTCTCTACGCGAAGCTACATACATGTTTGTTTGGTGAACACAGACTCTGGGGTTCCATTTATATCAGCAATTGAGCTCAGGACCTTACCTAGTGACACTTATGAAACACAACAGAACCAGTCCATGGCACTTGTCTCCCGCTACGACACCGGTGTTATAGCTAAGGGCTTTGCTTACAGGTGAGTACTCATTGTTTGAGTAGTCAATTAATTTTGGGTTGGATATTCTAATTCTACATTCAATAAATTGTAGTCCCTGAACTTTTGATTCGATATATAGTGATAAAATGTCTCTGTGTCTGTGTGTTAATTAATTCAGGTACCCAGAGGATATTCATGATCGCTTCTGGTATTACTATAACCAGGATGATTGGACACAGTTGAACACCTCATCCATCGTCGACTATGATGATAACAACGGTTACCAACCACCATCTGATGTTATGCGCACTGCTGCCACCCCAAAAAATAGAAGTGATTCCTTGGTTATTACTTTGTGGCCGCCTGAGAATGCTGATAGAGATGCAGAATATTATAGTTACTTGCACTTTGCAGAAGTTGAAAAGCTCCCACCCAACCAGTCTAGACTGCTCTATTCTATAAGGAAAGGAAGCATTTATGGGCCATTTGATCTTGAATACTTGTACACAACTACTATTTTCAGTACAAAGCCTTGGAGTTTTACAGGACAATATTTTAATATTACTATCACTGCAGCTGATAACTCTACCCTTCCTCCCATCCTCAATGCTTTCGAGATTTATATAGCAAAGAAATTCTCAGAATCAGAAACAAACCAACAAGATGGTAAGTAAATATTACCTTATTATTTAGCCACTATGCAATTAAATGATTAATTGTTTTAATTTGATGGGGCTTTCGATCTGTTTGTGTATGAAAATATTAGTTGGTGCAATCACAAACATCAAGTCAAGTTATAACATTGGAAAGAACTGGCAAGGAGATCCATGTGCCCCTCAAAAGTACTCATGGGAAGGTGTCAAGTGTAGCTATCCTGAAAATGAGCCCCCAAGAATCATATCCTTGTAAGTATCATTGTCTCTATTAATTACACACAAAGTTAGTCATGATCGATCATGACATATATTCATATTAATTAATTCAAGTTCTTATTGTGTTTAAAATACGGAACATATATGCAATCTGCAGGAACTTGTCCTCAAGTGGATTAACAGGGTCCATAGCTTCTTCTATTTCCAATCTCAGCATGATACAGACTTTGTAAGTATAAATGTGACAATCAGTTAATTTCCAAACTAATGACAAGGTAGAGTGATAAACAGCATGTGGTCAGAATTTCATTTGTCACAATCATAAATGAGTTGATGCTGCTCATGATTTCAGGGATTTATCGAACAACAACTTAACAGGAGTAATTCCAGATTTTCTCTCTCAATTCCCAAATTTAGCTGCCCTGTAAGTTATTTGGTTAAGCATGAACTGCAAATGATAATAATTAATTAGTTAGAAAGCAGTGATGATGGATACTTGCTTAATTTACCTTTGCAGAAACTTGGAGAAAAACAACCTGACAGGCTCCGTTCCGGTAGGGTTGATAGAAAGAGGAAAGAATGGTATGCTATCATTGAGGTAAGCTTTATTTAGAAAACCATGACCTTTATACTTTTTGTTTGACTCACCTTAAAAGTACTGTGTATTAGAGCATAGGTCAATTGTACCGTAGAATCGTAGATGTTAACATCTGCTAGCTACTAATATTAAATAGGAATTTATAATTGATAATTATAATTAATCAAAAACTAACTACAGTTTCCATCAACCATTTTGATGCCAGTTTGTGCGAAAATCCAAATCTATCCGAAAATGTTTCTTGCAAATTAACAAAGAAGAAGAAGAAGAATTTTGCTATTCCTGTAGTAGTGTCAATCATTGGAATTTCTGTCCTATTAACTGTAGCAGCAATCTGCTGGTGGCGATTTCAAAGGAAAAGACAACATGGTAAGACTTCAACATATTTGTTAATTGATCATTTGGAGATAAATAATGAAGGCTGATGGTTTTGATTGTAAAAATATGCAAGCATAGATGCTCATTAAAATTGCAATGGCCTTATAGGAGATGTCACAGATGCAAACGCCACCATTCAATTTGGGTCATTGCAGTCGACAAAACGAAAGTTTACATATTCTGAGATACTCAAGATCACCAACAACTTCGAGAGGGTTCTTGGCAAAGGTGGATTTGGAACAGTTTATCACGGATGCATAGACAAAACTCAAGTAGCTATCAAGATGCTCTCGCCATCAACAGTTCAAGGGCTTCAACAATTTAATGCAGAGGCAAGTTTGTCCAAATAAACTAACACAATGTTAATTTCTATCTTAATCTTATATGATAAACTAAGACGTGAAGTTTGTGGTATCTTAAATTACAGGTTGATATTCTTATGAGAGTTCATCATAAGAACTTGACAAGCCTTGTTGGATATTGCAATGATGAAACCAACATAGGGCTCGTCTATGAGTACATGGCCAATGGAAACTTACAGGAACAACTTTCAGGTTTGGCAGCAATTGAAATTATTCTGCAGTAGAATTCACCATTAGTTTCTCTAGTATTAGTTCTAAACTTTTGGGAGTGTCAATAACTTAATTAACAGAGGCTTTATATATACTTGAAATCAAATTGTTTCAACTAAATAATTTAATTCAATAGTACTCTTCCTTTGTAAGTTGAGACACAGAACAAAAAGGCTTAGGCTCTTTAATTTTTAATGGATGTAGATGGCAGATCAAAAATCTTGACTTGGGAATACAGACTTCGAATGGCAACAGACGCTGCACAAGGTCTGCAACTAAATAAATGATTTTCATGATTCTTTATTTAGTTAGCATTTCCTTTTATCTTCTTGAATTTTTTGTGTAAGTGATGCCTAAATTTTGAAATGCAGGATTGGAGTACCTGCACTATGGTTGTAAGCCACCTATAATGCACAGGGATGTGAAATCAACAAACATATTGCTGAATGAAAGTTTCCAAGCCAAACTTTCTGATTTTGGCCTATCTAGAAATTTCCCTACTAATGATGGGATTCGGGCGTCGAGCCTTCTTGGTGGCACTCCAGGGTACCTTGACCCTGAGTACGTATTTTTCATTATCTCAGTGAATCAAATTGTAAACATCAATTAAATAAAGCAACAAGAGCAATGAAGAAAGAAACTAGAAATTGACCCTTCAGCAAAATCTTTTGAATCAGAAGATATGATCTGAGTTGCATTGCATGATTTGGCTTGCAGGTTCTTCCTAACAAACAGGTTAAATGAGAAAAGTGATGTTTACAGCTTTGGGATTGTGCTGTTAGAGATTATCACAAGTCGACCTGCTATATCGAGAACGCATGATGAGATCAGTAGCATTAGCCAATGGGTTGGTTTCATGCTTGCAAAAGGAGACATTTACAGCATAGTTGATCCAAGCTTAGAGGGAGATTTCAATGTCAATTCAGTCTGGAAAGCTGTGGAAATAGCAATGGCATGTGCATCTATAAGTGCCATAAAAAGGCCACTCATGAGTCAGGTAGTGGTAGATTTGAAGGAGTGTTTGGAAACAGAACTGGCTCGAACGAAGCAGAGCCATGAAACTGAATACAGAAATTCCATTGAGGTGATGCCTGAGAATTCGATCACTACTCTAACTCCCTCGGTTAGGTAGAATTATTATTTCAATCCTGCAGGTTAGCACATGCTAAGATCCTGCAGGTTCTATAGGCTTAATATACAATCTCTTTGTAATATAGATGCCAGAGTATGCATGGATTGCAACTAATTTTTTTAAGTACATAATGCATCTTCTTGAGAAAGGAGGCTGGCTGCATGTGCAAGATATTGAATAAATTCACCCTCAACTGTTGTGGACCAATTTCCTAAACCAAAAAAAACTTTTTAGCAACCTTATTTTTCATTTAGTCAAGGTAATAGTGTCTCCTTATAACTTGCTTACATTTTTAGAGCTGATAATATATATTATGACTTAAACCAAGTATATGTGAATAAGAAGGGCTACTTATATAAAAGATTGTAGATTCATGTCCACATAACAAGTTTTGTTCTAGAAATAGGCTTTTCTCAATAAAATAAAATAAAATTTATAAGACCTTAATTTCTTTGTGTGCTGGGGTTTGGCTCATATAGGTCNAAAAAAAAAAAAAAAAAAAAGAGGTTATAAAAATAATGTGCTCTAAAAAATGGGTTATTTAGTTCAATTTCCCTAAAAGATTGTACATTAAATAAAAATCAGCAGATTTATGCTCCCCAATTAAATAAAATATAAAGGAACTTAATTTCTTGTACTGGGGATTGGCTCATAGGTCCCCTAGTCTCATTGTAAGCTCTTGCTACAATATGTGATGTCTGGGAATTCAATTCGCTATGCAAAGTCCCTCAGTTAGGTAGTAGTAGTAGTACTTATCTTGATAAATATTAATGCATGACAATTGAGATTGTATTATTTTAATCCTGCAGGTTAGCACATGTTAAAATCCTGCAGGTTTTTTTTTTTTTTTGCCATTGAATTACTTCCTTTCATTAATCAAAACAGAGAAACATAAATAAAAAAAACAGTCCAAAAAAGGAAAGAGAACTAAACAAACTACAAAGTAACAAACTAATTAAGCTGCTCGAAACAAAACAAAATCAACAGCCGCCGCCTAATCTTCCAGCAAACCTTGAGCAATTAACACATCGAGTAGGGAAGATGGGGGATTCTCATCCCATGTAGAAGAGTACATCTTCCTTCTTGCTAGCAGAGCTACCAAGTCAGCAGCGAATTGAGTCAAAGGATGATCGAGTGCAGCAAATTAAGATTTCCTAGCGAATCTCTTTTCGCACTCCTTGCACAGAAAACACCACTTCTTGTGTATCAGAATCAACCACCACATTCCCAAAACCTTTCTTTTTAGCACAACACAGATCCTCAAGGGCAGCCATGCCAGCCACTTGTAAAGCAGAAGAAGCCACACAAGACTGGGCAGAGCCACCCACCAATCTGCAATTATGATCACTCAAAACCACCCTAAGCCTGCCTCATGGCTCTCCTGATCTAGTGATCCCAAGAGCCATCAATTATGATATAGTACCAGATGAACAGGGAGTCTTTCCAGCAGACACAGTCTTATGATTTTCTCCTGAGAATGAAGAAATTCAAAACATGTCGTTTTTGCCGCCAAACTAGCATACAACCAAGAGTCATAGGAGGTAATTGCAAACTTATTTATATATCTTATAACCTAAGCAATCAAACCAAACTCCCTCCACCCAGCTGTATAACAGCAGGATATGTTCAACAGACTCAGGATATTTATGACAGATGGGGCAAAGAGGGTTAGTAATTACCTTTCTTTTGTGCAGGTTTGCATTACAAGCCACATTGTTGGAATCTGCTTTCCAAAGAAACTGCTTGATCTTATATATGTTAGGAATTTGCTCCCCAAATCTTATGATGGCCAACAAAAATTACCAGAATTCCAACCGTATCTTGGACCTGATTTGTGGGATTCATTGAGGTTGAAGGATGCGTCAACTAACACCAACAAGGAGGTCTTACATGTCCCTCTGCGGAATTATATACATGTTTGTTTGGTGAACACAGGCTCCAGGGTTCCATTTATATCAGCCTTAGAACTAAGGCCTCTAAATGATACTTCTTATCAAACAACAGATGGGTCCTTGGAACTTGTCTCGCGATATGACACTGGTCAAACGGGTAATGGTAAAGGATACAGGTCGGTATTTATCTTATCTTACTTGTTGGAAATAAATTTGGTGATTGATTAATTGCACTAGTGTATGCTTAATTTAATTAAGTACTTTGATGGAACTAATACCAAACACAAAGGGAGGAGTCCTTGTCACTTGTCTCCCGGTATGACACAGGTCTAATATCCAATTACCACGGGTACAGGTGAGAGTACTCATGGATACATGGTCTAATAGCCAGGTGGTTTTGGTTTGGATGCTCTATAATTCTATCGAATGCAATTCCTAAACTTTGTTATTAGATATATAACGATGGAATGTCTCTGTATGGGTGTTAATTAATCCAGGTACCCAATGGATATTCATGATCGCTTCTGGTATAACTTTGAAGGCAATGATTGGAGACAATTAAATACCACATACACCATCGACTCCAACAGTAGCAATATTTACGAACCACCGTCTGTTGTGATGACAAGTGCCGCCACGCCACAAAATCCAACAGATTCCTTGAGTTTTAGTTGGCTACCATCTGATAACAATGCAGAATTTCATATTTGGATGCATTTTGCGGAAGTTGAAATACTCCAACCCAACCAGTCTAGGCTGCTATACATTACCAAGAACGGAGAGCACCTTTTTGGGCCATTTGCTCCTGAGTACTTGTTCACAACTACTATTTACACCTTGACAGCTTGGAGTTTACGAGAATATATTACTGTTTCAATCATGAAGACTGACAACTCTACCCTTCCACCCATTCTCAATGCTTTTGAGATGTATATGGTCAAGAAATTCTCAGAGTCAGAAGCAAACCAACAAGATGGTAATTAAGTTATTAACTCTTAATTACACAAGCTTTTCACTGTACCCAATGAGTGCCTTAATTACCAGTAGCTATGCAATTGTAAATGATTGGTTAATTGATGAGATCTTCTGGTCGCATGATCTCAATGAATTATTATTAGTTGAGGCAATCACAAACATCAAGTCAACTTATAGAATTCAGAAGAACTGGCAAGGAGATCCATGTACCCCTCAAAAATACTCAGGGAAAGGTGTCAAGTGTAGCTATCAGGGAAATGAGTCCCCCAGAATCATATCCTTGTAAGTTACATGTCTCCAGACAATTAAATTACATATCTNCCTCAAGTGGATTAACAGGGGAGATAGCTCCTTCCATATCCAATCTCACAATGCTACACACATTGTAAGTATATATGTCTTTTTGGTGTGCATATGGTCCTAAGTTCATTTTGTGCGATCAGTTTGATTTAAATGAGTTGAGCTGCTCATGATTTCAGGGATTTATCAAACAACAACTTGACAGGACAAATTCCACACTCTTTGTCTCAAATTCCAAATTTAAATGTCCTGTAAGTTATTTGGTTATATAATCCAGCATTAACATCTGCTATATTACATTATTTCTATATAATTGTTACTCATATAAAATTAATCAAAATCTTACTAGAGTTGCCATCAACAATTTTTATTTCAGTTTGTGCGGAAATCCAAATCTACACAAACAAGTTTCTTGCAAAAAGAAGGAGCACAATATCATTTTTCCTGTTGCAGTGTCAACCGTTGGAACTTTCATCCTAATATTAAGTGTAGTAGCTATCTCGTGGGGCTTTAAAAGGAAAAGACAACATAGTAAGACTTCCAAATATTTGTTTAATTTCCAAACTAATGACAAGGTAGAGTGATAAACACCACGTGGTCAGAATTTCATTGTCACAATCTGTTTAATGATCAACAAGGTATCAGATCAGAATTTCATTTGTCACAATCATAAATGAGTTGATGCTGCTCATGATTTTAGGGATTTATCGAACAACAACTTAACAGGAGTAATTCCAGATTTTCTCTCTCAATTCCCAAATTTAGCTGCCCTGTAAGTTATTTGGTTAAGCATGAACTGCAAATGATAATAATTAATTAGTTAGAAAGCATAGTGATGATGGATACATGCTTAATTTACCTTTGCAGAAACTTGGAGAAAAACAACCTGACAGGCTCCGTTCCGGTAGGGTTGATAGAAAGAGGAAAGAATGGTATGCTATCATTGAGGTAAGCTTTATTTAGAAAACCATGACCTTTATACTTTTTGTTTGACTCACCTTAAAAGTACTGTGTATTAGAGCATAGGTCAATTGTACCGTAGAATCGTAGATGTTAACATCTGCTAGCTACTAATATTAAATAGGAATTTATAATTGATAATTATAATTAATCAAAAACTAACTACAGTTTCCATCAACCATTTTGATGCCAGTTTGTGCGAAAATCCAAATCTATCCGAAAATGTTTCTTGCAAATTAACAAAGAAGAAGAAGAAGAAGAAGAATTTTGTTATTCCTGTAGTAGTGTCAATCATTGGAATTTTCGTCCTATTAACTGTAGCAGCAATCTGCTGGTGGCGATTTCAAAGGAAAAGACAACATGGTAAGACTTCAACATATTTGTTAATTGATCATTTGGAGATAAATAATGAAGGCTGATGGTTTTGATTGTAAAAATATGCAAGCATAGATGCTCATTAAAATTGCAATGGCCTTATAGGAGATGTCACAGATGCAAACGCCACCATTCAATTTGGGTCATTGCAGTCGACAAAACGAAAGTTTACATACTCTGAGATACTCGAGATCACCAACAACTTCAACAGGGTTCTTGGCAAAGGTGGATTTGGAACAGTTTATCACAGATGCATAGACAAAACTCAAGTAGCTATCAAGATGCTCTCGCCATCATCAGTTCAAGGGCTTCAGCAATTTAATGCAGAGGCATGCTTATCAAAATAAACTAATACAATGTTTTTAAGCTCAATCATTTATAATGTAATAACATATATGTTTCGACTGTGGCCTCTTAAATGACAGGTTGATATTCTTATGAGAGTTCATCATAAGAACTTGACAAGCCTTGTTGGATATTGCAATGATGAAACCAACTTAGGGCTCGTCTACGAGTACATGGCCAATGGAAACTTACAGAAACATCTTTCAGGTTTGGCTACAATTGAAATTATGCAGTAGGAAAATTCACCATCAATTTCTCTAGTATTAGTTCTAAACTTTGGAGAGTCAATAACTTAATTATCAGAGGCTTTATATATGCTTGAAATCAAATTGTTTCAAGTAAATAATATCAGAGGTTTTATATATGCTTAATTATCAGGTTCGGCTGCAATCGAAATCATTCGATAGCAAAATTCACCAATGATATCTCAATTACTACTTTTAACTTTTTGGAAGAGCAGATAACTTAATTATTAGAGGCTTTGAGTTTTTTAATATATACGTGAAAATGAAATTTTAATTCTATACTCGATCTGCAACGACTTTCTTGTATCACCACTTGACTGAGGTTCCATTGTAAGTTAAGAGTCTTAAGACACAGAACAAACAGGTTTAGTCTCTTTAATTTTAATGGATGTAGATGGAAGATCAAATATCTTGACTTGGGAAGACAGACTTCGAATAGCAACAGAAGCTGCACAAGGTCTGCACCTAAATGCTTGTCATGATCCTTCTTTATCTAGCATCTCCTTTTCTTCTTGAAATTTTTGTGTAAGTAATGTCTGAATTTTGAAATGCAGGACTGGAGTACCTGCACTATGGTTGTAAGCCACCTATAATGCACAGGGATGTGAAATCAACAAACATACTGCTGAATGAAAGTTTCCAAGCCAAACTTTCTGATTTTGGCCTATCCAGAAACTTCCCTACTAATGATGGGACTCAGGCGTCGAGCCTTCTTGCTGGTACTCCAGGGTACCTTGACCCTGAGTAAGTATTTTTCGTTTTTAATTTACCCATGATCATCTTTAGTATTAAAACTATTAGCACTTCAGTGAATCAAATTGCAAGCATCAATTAAATAAAGAAACAAGCCAACAAGAGCAATGAAGAAAGAAACTATAAATTGACCTTTTAGCAAAATCTTTTGCATCAGAAGATATGACCTGAGTTGAATTGCATGATTTGGCTTGCAGGTTCTACCTATCAAACAGGTTAAATGAGAAAAGTGATGTTTATAGCTTTGGAATTGTGCTGTTGGAGATCATAACAAGTCGACCTGTTATATCAAGAATGCATGAGAGAATTAACATTAGACAATGGGTTGGTTTCATGCTTGCAAAAGGAGACATTTACAGTATAGTTGATCCAAGGTTAGAGGGAAATTTCAATGTCAACTCAGTCTGGAAAGCTGTGGAAATAGCAATGGCATGTGCATCTACAACTGCCATCAAAAGGCCACTCATGAGTCAGGTAGTGGTGGACTTAAAGGACTGTATGGCAACCGAACTGGCTGGGACGAAACAGAACCATGAAACTGGATTAACAGATTCCATTGAGATGATGCCTGACAATTCGATCATTAATCTAACTCCCTCAGTTAGGTAGAAGTACTTATCAATATGGATAAAATAGTGGGAATTGGGACTGTATATTTCAATCCTGCAGTTTACCACATGTTAAAATCTTCAGGTTTTATGGTCTTAATTAATAAACAAACTCTTTGGAATAGATACTGTTATAGACAAGGCTAGCTAGGTTTATTTTATTATGTTTAGGATTTGGATTTATATTGTAAGCCGTGTTTTTTATTTTTAGCATCTTAGGGTTGTTCTATTTAAATTAAGCGTTATTTTGTATGCACTTAGTCAAGTCGTCTTCTTCTGTTATGTAGACTTCTTGTTCATTTTTAATCAATGAGAGTGTTTTTTGCATCTGTTTGTTCTTTTGTTGGATTTTTCTTCTATTGATTTTGTAAAGGATACCATTTTATATATGCATGGATTGCAACTAAATTCATAAGAACATAATACATCTTGTTGAGAAAGGAGGCTGACTGCATGTGCAAGAATTTTGATGGATTCACTATTAGCGCCTATGAGGGACCAAATTCTCAAACCAAAAACAAAAACCTCTTACCACCTATTACCTATTTTGTCAAGGTAATAACTTTTGACCTTTTTTTGGTGCTAAGGGGGCGAAGCGCCAACTTTTGACATTTTTGGAGCTGAAAATACTGTTATTTAAACATGTATATATGTGTATACAAACTACAAAGGTATGAACATTACTGTCCACATAACAATTTTTTGAGCCTTGGTATGCCTGTGTTTGGGCTTTCTCTGGTCCGTCTTTGTGGCTTTAATAATTGCAGGAGAGAACTTCTAAATGTACCTAAAAATTCCTTTAATTTCCCACTCCCGAAAATCTTTCCCCTTCAATCTTAGCCCTCAATTAAAAAAATAAAAAGTATTAATTAGACATACATCTATTTTGTGAGACCAATTTGATATTATAGAAATTATTACCTCAAATATCAATTTCAAGTGACTTAGTCAATGAGTATGAGTCATGCGCGTGCATCCAAAAACCTTGACTTGGCAGTAGCTTCCATGCAGTAGCAGTCCCCTCTGTACTTTTCATGCATTCATGTTTAAAAGATTTTAAATCATCATATGTCGTTATTAAGGGAGATTAAAAAGAACAGATCGAGAATTGGTCAAAAAAAAAAAAGAACAGATCGAGATGTCGTTATTAAAGGAGACTAAAAAGACTTCAAAATAACGAACAATTCCTCAAGCATTCTGGCACATCATGAATCCTTCTCGTCGTACATTCAGTGAAGCGAATATTAGTAAAAACGATTTGCAAATCCCCAGCTATGTATTTTTTTTATTATAAAGGCAAAAGAAAAATTTGGTGTTACAAACTTCATAAAAAATGAAATTGTCTAAATTATCTTTCATTCAAAAAAATAGTAACATAAATACAACCGAATAAATAAGATTATAGTTATAAAATACAATTATTAAAACAAAATTTAAAAAATAAAAAAATACATCTCACCACCTTAAAATATTGAGAGAATAGTAAAAAATAATTAAACAAGGAAAACAAAATACATAATAAAAAAGCCAATTAACACTCTTGGAGCACATGTCAAGAGACTCATACTATTATAAAGTAAGAAAGAAGATTAATTTTGGTGTTATAATTAAGCTTTACCAAAATTTAGTTTACCTAATCAACTATTTGTTAAACAAAATTATTAAAAAGAATAAATATTATTTTAGAAGATTAAAACAGTAAAAAGTCATTTAAATATAATTAAGAATAACTAACTAATTCACTCACTAAGAGCAGCTTATGTTTTTGCCCAACTCTTTCTTTCTACGCCTGGTTTTAAGAGCACATCTTTCCAGCACAACTCTTTCTTTCTACGCCTGATTTTAAGAGCACATCTCTCCAGCAGGGTGTAATCTTTTAACTTATCCATTGTTCGTATGGTAGATGGTCTCTGTGTTGAGAAGTAATAGCCACGTTGCAATTAAACTTAAGTTAATCCTAATTTTCCATTAAAATTTGGTCCTACAACGGAATAATCAATCAAATCAATCAACTTGTTGTGGAAATTGCGCTACTTCTGCATGGGGCATGGAATATAATTCTGTGAGAATCCTGACTTGACTTGCATGTAGCTTCCATACTACTTCCCTTCTGTGTCACTTTCTGCTTTTGGCCACTCATAGATTAATCAACTAATTAATGGGTAATTATATTATATGTCCACAGCACAGAATTAAAATTTGGTTACTTAAATTAGATGTGAACCCCATATATGGCGTGTTTATTTATAGTTACTGCATGCTGCACATCACACGTGATAGATATAGACCTTTTACGGCATTTGTACGTTTCAACGGCGTCAGTTTTGGTGCGGTGCCAGTAAACGATGGGCATGTCTCTCCTTCATAAATTCATGGAAGGTGCAATAACAATTCCCATGACTGCAAAAACTTCAACTTGTAGAAAGGGCCACAGGTCCCCTCATAGATTATAGGATAAAATACATTTTTAGTCCCTTTATTTTGAGCTGAAAGTATATTTTCTCCTCGTGGTTTCAATTTTGTCAATTTAATCTTTGTGTTTTATGAAGTTTGCAATTTAAGGACAATTTTAACAAAAATCAAATCTTCAATTTAGGAAAGACTCAAGTTATACTGAAAGCACAACAAGAATTATCTATGTTTCAGACGTGACCTATGTAGACACTGGTGAAAGTCAGAGGCGAGTACCAGAAGAGGGACGGATCTTAGTGAAGGGCTGGGCGTGCTCAACCCCACCCTAATTTTTTAAATAGCTATATATGTATAAGCCCATAGCCCCCCAATTAAAAAAAGACAAAACAATAAATTAAACATCACCCACTCACCCAAATACCCATTATTAATAAACAGCCCCCACCCATGACCGATCTTCTGATCTCCAGCCCATTATTTTTCTCTGTGGCTTTTTGTTCCCTTTATTTTATTTCACGATCTGTTGTTCATTTTCCTCTGCTTCTCTCTTCTCTCACTTCAACCTTTAGTCTTTAGTAGTTCATCGTGTGGTAAAAAATCAATGGTGTTTATTCGTAAATAGGAGAGAGAACTTTGTCTCTGTAATGGGCTAAGGTCAATGGTGTTTCTTTACTAAATTCAGCCCCCCCAAATTTTCCATCTTGGCTCCGTCCTGCCAGAAGCCGTACGATTCTCTTAGGAGCTTCCCTCAAGGAATCAGGAACTACTACAAAATAAACGCTATGAACGGCACCAAGTATTTGATCCGAGCAAGTTTCCTGTACGGGAATTATGATGGCCAACAAAAATTACCAGAATTCCAACTGTATCTTGGACCTGATTTATGGGGTTCAGTGATGCTTGAGGATGCGTCCACTATCACCAACAAGAAGGTCATACATGTCCTCCTGCGGAATTATATACATGTTTGTTCGATGAACACAGGCTTAGGGGTTCCATTTATATCAGCCTTAGAACTAAGGCCTCTAAATATTACTTCTTATCAAACAAAAAATGGGTCCTTGGAACCTCGCAATATGACACTGGTCAAACGGGTAATGGTATTGGATACAGGTCGGTATCTATCTTACTTGTTGGAAATAAATTTGATGGAACTACTATTCTCAACTTTTTATTAGCTAGACACTGATGGAGTTAATATATAGAGTTAATTAGAGATACACTCATTTCTAAGGTCTAATTTGATATTACTCTATCTTTTTTATCTACACCAATTTTTGAATTTGCCAAGTAAAATTATCTATTTTTCTGCAAAAAATTCATTTTGTGATTTCTATTTTTACCCTTTGAGTTGAAAATAAGTATATTTTAATTTTAACAATTAATTTCTTATTTCAAGGTATTGTCATTTAAAATTTTTGTAATTAATTGCCATTAATTTCTGAAGTTGAATATTATAACCAACATTAATTCAAAAATTAAGAAGAAACGTCATTTACGTTTTTCAAACATCATTAAGCTTCTATCTTCACATGTTCTCTAGGTAAGTAACGTATTATTTTACTTTGGTTGTGTTTGTGATTTCTTTGATCTTCTTCTTCTTCTTCTTTTTCTTTTATTTTCTTTTTCTTTGATCTTCCTTTTCTTTGATCTTCCTTTTCTTTGATTTTTCTTCATCAACAATCTTCGATCTTCTTCTTCTTCATCTCATCTTTTTCTTTGATCCAAGCCCTCCATGATTGTTGGTTTTATTTTTCTTCCACATTTTTCTACCTAAGTAAGAGGTGATGAAACCATTGGTATATATACCTCAAAAGGAGGTTGGATTTGGAGGGATAGGTATCTTCTTCTTGACTTGAGTGATAAGTATCTTCTTCTTTTACTTCGTTTTATACATGTACCTGAGTCCAAGCTAGGTATTGGTATTGGTATTTATATATCTTAGTGTTATATTTGTATTGTTATGCATTTGTTATATTTTTATTAAATATATTTTTTTTAACCCAAAGTTGAGGCTTATTGTGTTCATTTTTTTTTTTAAGAAAAATGATTTGGTGCCTCAATTTGTAGAGAAATTATTCTATATAATCGATACACTGACACATGGTATAACTAGTCTATGTGTTTATCCTACTAATATAAACACATCGTCCAATAATATCCTTACACGTTAGATTGATTATACCACGTGGCGGTATATTAGTTATACCCTACAATTTTTTCAATTATGCCTCAATCTGATGTGGTAAAATTAATTATATATGTCACTAATTATATTTTTGGGTATTATATATACACATCACTATTAATTTACAATATTATATTAAAATCATTTTCATTGAAATTCCATTTTACCCATCTCAAATACAAAAACTAAATTCACACTTATCTAAAGATTTTATATTACCAATTTATTTTCTTATCTAACTATTTAGTAACAATTGAACTTTTCCTCTGCAACTTTGACTGTTTGAATGTTCGATCTAACATTGAATCTTCTCTCATAGACGTCAACAACACTTGCTTCTTCTCTTCAAGGGTTCATTGCCTTATTCTTCTCATTAATCTCTTGGATCAGATTTATCTCAATCCTTTGATGTTGAAAATCCTATATCTCACTTAAAGATGTATGAGACCAAGCCATATATACACGTTAGTTTCCCATTGTTGCAAGAATCCAACTTGCTTCACATAACCAAACATCTACACACTTTCGGTTTGACCTTGCATATCCTGCATAATATTCATTTGTTCCCTTCTATGCCCTAATTAATTAACTTAATATATAGTATTATTTCATCAATTTTCTTTCTCTTTTGATGGGCATCACTACGTCAACTTTAGTGCGAGGGTTGAAGATAAAGTTGATGTACGTGAGATGGGTTCAACATTCAAATAAAAACATTAGAAATTTTGTCATTTAAATTGGGTTTAATATAATTTTGTTGTTATGAATGGGTTGAACAAAAATTTCCAAATTGTAGATACAATAAGAAATGACGTAGTAGCTTTTTGGGGTTCTAAAATTGGGGCAAAATTTGTTTAAGAGATAATTGGGGATATTTTTTAAATAGAGGGAATTACCAATTTAGTCCATTTATTTGTTCCAAAGTTTCACTTTGGTCCACCCTTTTTTTTTTGGCCAACTTAATCCACGAAATATTTAACGTTTGCCAACATGATCCATTCCGTCAAAATGTCAATAACAACCGTCAAATTTAAGGACAAAATGGTGAATTCATATCTTAATTCCATTCCATTAAAATAACAATAACTACTATCAAATTGAAGTGCAAAATGGTAAATTCATATCCTAATTGGATCTAGCAATGCACAAAGACCCTTCCCCCCGCCATTTTCTCCCATCCCTGCCTATACCAGAACATTTCCCGCCAATAATTATAGGCAGAACATTTCCCTCCTCATAATTAAATATTAGTTTTTGTGGGTTATATAACCTATGAGATCATACCTAGGGCCCGTTTGGCACTGCTTCTTAGAAGTACTTTTATTTAGTAGCGCTTTTATCAGAAGCGCTTATGTTAAGAAGCACATATAAATTTTTATAAAACTTCTAAGTTGTTTATGCAAAAGCACTTGAAAGTGCTTCTTGAGAAAACACCTGTCAGGTGCTTCTCAAAAAATCCCTTAAAAGTGCTTTTATAACTCAAAAGCACTTCTAATTATTTTTGTCAAAAGCTATCAAAAGCGCTTTTACTAATTTGAAAGCGCTTTTGACAATTTTAAAAGCAGTGTCAAACGGGCCCCTAATATCTTTGCTGCTACCCATTCTTGACCCCAAACATAAACATGTCTTCCTCCACATCTTCAACGCAAAGATGGATTGGTGAAAGATTCTGTGACTGTGGGAGGCTTGCCCGAACAACCACTAGCTGGACTGATCTTAACTCAGGAAGAAGATTCGAGGCATGCCAACTCGGGAAGGTAAGATAGATGCATAGGTGTTTATTTGTGTATTTTTTTTTTCTTGTCATTTTCAGGTCATTGGTTTTGTGGATTTAAAATCCATCATTTTGCAGCGAAATGGAGGATGTGATCTCTGGAATTGGTTGGACCATCCTATGTGTGCACGTTCTAGGCAGGTTATTCCTGGATTACTTAGAAGGATTGGAAGATTGGAAGAGACCATCAAAAAACAAAGGACAAAAGAGAAGGCGTTGCTGCTCTGTTTAGGGCTAAGTTGGGTTTTCTTTGTATTGACCATCATGATGATGATGTAAGTGGAATTTAAATGGGAGGAACGTGGGTGTAGTGGGAATGACTTTTGGGTAATTAATCTGTGTTTGGAAGTTTATGTACTTGTTAGCTTAACATTTTTGGTTTTGGGGTATGCTCTGTTTTGGACCTTTGCCATAGCTTTTGGGTGTTTGTTGGTATAAATGACTTGCTTTGTACGAATGGCTTTTGGGTCTACCTGTGTAGAAATGGCATGCTTTGTAATGGTAGAAACGGCTTTGTTTTACTTTGTAATGCTAGAAGTTGAAATTGCATTTTAGGCTTTGCCTCATTTATGCATTCCAAACCCTTTAGTCAAAGTGTACGCCAAAATGCATCACAAATTGGCAACGAAACTGGTTACAAGAAAAATAAATGCCTAAAAATAATGCATGTGCAAAAAAAATGTTCACAAAATACCAATTTGATTGTGCAAAACAAAATGTTGCATAAATACCAATTTCCATAATAATTTGGCAACCAAACTGCATACCAATTTCCATAAAACCTGCCAGCCCAAAAATTGTCCAGAAATGTACAAAAGAAGCACATTTTTACAAAACACAGAGCTTAAATACCTTGGTCAATCAAAACACAACAACAAGCAAAAAAATCTAGTAATTAACCCTATTTCTACTCCAACGGTTGCCTTAGCTCTGCCTTAGTATCAACTCCCACTTCTTCCTCTTCCTCTGGTTACATTGCTTGCCTTAGCTCTGCCTCTGCCTCTCGTTGCTGCAGTTGAATTTGAAGCCTCAGTGGTTACTACACCTCTTCCACTCCCTCCCCCTATTACCATACCTCTAGCTCCACCTCTGGTCACCTTCCTTATTACCTGTCCATCACATTGAATTAATGATACTCATTGAGTCTCAACACAATAACATAACAAGAACATCACATAAAGGATTTGCATTGTACCATGTTTACAGTTCGAGTAACTAAGGTTGGTGCATCTTGTTGAGTTTGAACTTGAAGGGATGTCATACTCCTTTCACCTTGCACATTCTGCCAAACCAGAATTATGACTCAAATACAAATGAAATAAGTGTATGAAAATTCAGCATGTATAAAAAGAAGCATAAATACCTGATTGCCTACAACCCTTTTACAAGTTTTCACATTGTGGCCCTCAACTCCACACTTGCTGCATCTGATAGTTACCCAATGTTTTCTCAATACTTGAGGTGGGGCCACTTCTAATGGATTGGGGTTTGGGGTAGTGTTTGCAGCTGGAACTTCACCTGGGCATCTGTCCTTTTTTTTCTTGGGCCTACTAGGCTGCTTAAGGCATTTTGGTGGTAGAATCTTATCATCATCACCTTTTTCCCATATATCCATTGAAGCCATTGGAAAAATCATGGGGTCATATGCCTTGAGGTAAGCATCTTTCTTGTAACAACCATGAACATAATCAAGCACATCTTCCTCTCTCATCAATACACATGCAATAGCATGTACACAAGGTATCCCACTCAACTCCCACCTCCTGCAGTTGCAAGTCCATTGACTGATATCAACACTGAACTGAGAGCCCCCAATATGCTCCACCTCATATATGGCTGGCCCTGCCATTCTTACTATCAGTACATCTGTTTCTAGCTTTCTCTTCTCGACTATCTTCAAGATCCTAGGCCCAATGGAATGATGCCAGCTCCTGCAGGCAGCCCTTCTATTGGCCATTCTCAGCATCAACCACATTCTAATCCTCTCTAGCATGGTTAGGATAGGCTTGTCCCTAGCATCAAGGATGGCAGAGTTGAAACTCTCACATAGATTGTTGAATAGTATATCACATTTGGAATGTGTCCCAAAGTGTGACCTTGACCAATTCTTTGCAGGCTTCTCAATCAACCACCCCCAGGCTGCATTATCAACAATCCTCATTTTGTCCATCTCTTCTTTCCACCATGGAATACAAGTAGACCTTGTCGCTGCCCATAACAGGTTCTTCAATTGGAGGCCAGGGTATTTGAGTTTGAAATTATTATGCAAGTGCCTCACACACATCCTATGTTCTGCACTTGGCATTAACCTCTCTATGGTAGACACTAATCCCTTTTGTTTGTCACTGATCATTACATAACCATGACCATTCTCAGTGTTGATGTCTTTCATCAGAAGCTCCAAACACCACTCCCATGAGTTCTTATTTTCAATCTCCACTATAGCATATGCAACTGGAAACAATCCATTGTTTGGATCAAACCCCACTGCAGTGAGAATCTGTCCTGGGTAAGGCCCTTTGGTGTGACATCCATCAACCCCAATGACAGGCCTACACCCTTGTAAAAAGCCTTCTCTACATGCATCCAAACAAATATACATTCTATGGAAAAGCACTTTGTCACCTTCTCTGTTTGTACTAATCTTGACAGTGCTACCTCTGTTTGTTCTCAGCAACTCATTTGCATAATCTCTTAGCCCAGCATAGTGGCCTTCATTTAGGACATCAGTCTTCCTCTTGGCCTTGTAAACTTGAGTCTTTGTTACATTTATGTTGAATTGTTGTCTCACCTCACTCTGGAAACCAGCCAGAGACCAACCAAGATTGTTCCTTAACTTAGCAGCAAACCTGTCTGCAAGCCAGGTTGAATTGGCTTGCTTCACATTCCCCTTCCTGTTGCACATATGTTGCAGCCTTAGTTTCTTTATGGCCCATGTGGATGAACTTGAAGATAAAGGGTTGGCCCGTATTAGGAAAGGACATTTTGTGGTCCCAATACAAATTGCATTCAATCTAACCTTGTCATTTTTCACAAATTTTAATTGCCTGCCTTCTCTAATTCCACATTCTTTTATGAACTCTATGCATTCATCTTTAGTGGTAAACTGCCTACCTAACTCCAAAACAGGATTTTTTATATCAGTGGCCCTATTGAATTGCTTGAACTTTGGCACTTTCTTTTTTTTCTTCCGTCGAGAGCATTCAGCTTCACCATCTGAAAAATCCTCACTTAAGCTTTCTAGCTCATCTGATTTGTCACCATCATCTGAAATCTCCCCAGCATCATTGGTGGCAGCCACACGGTCAACCTCAGGATCTACATTAGTCTCATATGCCCTATCATCCTTATTATCACTGTATTCATAATCACTATCTACAAATTCATCCTCTTCAGCAGCTTCACCACCTTCACCAATTCCACCATCTTCACCAACTTTACCATCTTTACCATCTTCATCATCTTCATCATCTTCACCATCTTCACCATCTTCACCAGCTGTGAAACCATACTCATTATAGTCTGTGTAATCATTTGGATGAACATTCCTTGATTGACTGTTTACCTCATCACCACCACTACCAGAAACCACATTGTTCAGTAAAGCTTGATCATCGACATCATCTATAGTCAACTGATACTCTGGTCCCTCCAAAGATGGCCATACGTGTGAAGCCTGACTCTCAACTTGGGTAGAAATAGGGCCCTCATAATATAACAGTCCAAGTTGGTTGGGAGGAACAACACTAACCAATGAGAGAACCTGTGCATCAGACCTAACATAGACTAAACCATTTGGCCCACTAGTTCCGGGAACCCTATAGTATATACTAAGTTTTTTGGGCTCAACCTTTTCTATGTTCACATCATACCCAAGTTGCTTGCCCATTTTCATGAGGTCCAATAGGGATAAAAGGTCTCTTGAGAGATCATCAGCCCAACACACAGTGCCCCTCTTGTAAACCCCTTTTGTAAATTAAATGTACCCCCATACTAAATTTGTAGAGTAATCCCATCAGGATCTCCTATACAGAATTAAAAAATTCATATTCCTCACAAACCATACTTAAGTGTAACATGTTCTAATAGTAACACAAATATAACATGGATTACATACATACACTAGCTACCAACTTACCAAAATCGATGCACATGCTAATTAACCAACCCATTTGGCATCCTAATACCCTATCAGCATTGGCAAATTTACACAATTGGCAACCCCATTAACTAACAAAATTGACCATCACAAACCATCCTATTAAACTATATACAGTCACACCACAAAAAGAAAAAAACAAAGGACATTTAGGACAAACCACCTACACTAGTACCAGCCTTCAATGTTCACTGACCACTGTACTAAGCAATAACACTTAAAAAAACAAACCCAACACAGTATAAAATTCAAGATTCCCATTCATCCAGCTGCAGACTAAAGAGAACAAAACAGAGAAAAGGTTATTTGGGACCACATCGAACAGAAAAAGGAAAACCCTAAAAGTGGAAGATATATGTATTTTACAAGCTGTCAAATAGAACACACAAAGACCACACCCATGCTTTTTCCTACCTACCAAACAAACAAATTAAGAACAATAAACAAATCTAATAAACAACAGCTACCGAACATCCAAAGCATAACAAGACCAATTTGCGAACTTAATTACCGTACGTGGGATGCTCCCCAGATGTCTGAAATTCAATAACCATCTCCAGAAATCCCAACGATCTCAAATGCAACACAAATTCACCAAGGTTCCAACCAGATCTCGCGAACAAATCCCAAAAAAACCCACAAAACCGTTGGCCTGCTATATGTTCTTGAAGAGTCCACAACCCACATACGCCAATTGACCCCCATTTGACCATATTTGACTTATTAAGGATATGAATTCACCATTTTACCCCTAAATTTGACGGCTGTTATTGACATTTTGACGGAATGGACCATGTTGGCAAACGTTAAATATTTCGTGGACTAAGTTGGCCAAAAAAAAAAGGGTGGACCAAAGTGAGACTTTGGAACAAATAAATGGACTAAATTGGTCATTCCCTCTTTTAAATATATATTTTTCTGTAATTTTATTCAAGTTTTGTAAAATTTTAAGAAAGGTTAAATGAGTTTTTTTAAGAGTTTATGTGGCAAATGAATTATGAGTTATATTTAAAAAATTAAATGTGCTAATTGACATGGAAATTCCATGTCATTGAGGCATGTTTGAGGCACAAATTATTGAGGCACCATAGCACGTACTACTCTTTTTTCAATATATATTATATGTATATTGAGTGTACGTTTACTTTTTTCTCATGCCTAAATTATTATCTGACGTGGATTAAAAAAAAACCTCCACATACATTTATTTAAATTATCATGACATCTCTAAAATGAAGTATTGAAAATGGAGGTTTATCTAAAAGATCGATCCTATCATATATATATATATATCTGTATTAATTTCAGGTTTCCAATCGATCATCATGATCGTTTCTGGGATTCCTATATTAATCACCTGGATGATTGGACACAGGTAAATACCTCCTTCACCATCGACGACTCTGAAAACAAATACCAACTACCATCTGTTGTTATGAGAAATGCTGCCACACCGAAAAGTCTGCAGACTGATTGCTTGATCGATTTCTGGCCGGCTGAGGCTACTGATGAAAATGCAGAGTACTATATTTACGTGCACTTTGCAGAGGTGCAGAAGCTCCAAGCCAACCAGTCTAGGATGCAATTCATTACTTTTTAGTTACATTAGTGTTGTGGCTTTATTGATCAGTTATTGGCGCAAACACTATGCCCTGTGTTTGGGATTTGTAGAGGAGGATTTGATTCTTGACTATTGTAGTAACGTTGTGTTGATTCCATTTATTTTAGACTGTGTTGTGTAGCCAAACCAAACTACAAAAAGGAAGTAAAATAAAAATAAAAAGCTGTATGTAATAGTCAACCAAAAATGAACACCCAATTCTTTCTCACTACTGACGGCTTATTTTACAACTTTGTATATATAATTGTATGTATATGTAGCAAAGACTGAAAGACTTGACCTACAGAAGTTAATTTATGATATGACCCATCGCCCCACTAGGTCCATGAACCTCTACGCGCAATAAGTGCACGTGTTGGACCTATACTGACCACTAGCTCATCTTGTTGTGGAAAATTTGGAAGAGATTATATAAATCCTTTTCATTATTATTGAAAACTTATTTGCGTCTTGCTTGTAAATTTTCAGACTCCAGACTCCAGAGTATAATTAAGGATGTCGCGGACATTTAAGCAATTCTTCCTCTTTACAGTATTGCTTGCTGGTTTTGCTAGTAATCGTGGGTTCACAGTTCATGCCCTGCAGGCTGATCAATCAGGTATGAACAACGTACATGAGTACATCTGCAGCATAATAATAATGTTTATTTTGTTCAACATTATAAATTATATAACATCATATAACATGCATTTCTGTCTCTGCAGACTTCATCAGCATTGATTGCGGCCTAAGCCTACCGGAAAATTCAAGCTATGCTGAAAGCACAACAAGCATTATCTATGTTTCAGACGTGACCTTTGTAGACACTGGTGAAAGTCACTTGGTACAGAGTAATTACAGAGGCGAGTACCAGAAGCCGTACGATTCTCTTAGGAGCTTCCCTCAAGGAATCAGGAACTGCTACAAAATAAACGTTATGAACGGCACCAAGTATTTGATCCGAGCAAGTTTCCTGTACGGGAATTATGATGGCCAACAAAAATTACCAGAATTCCAACTGTATCTTGGACCTGATTTGTGGGGTTCAGTGATGCTTGAGGATGCGTCCACTATCACCAACAAGGAGGTCATACATGTCCCCCTGCGGAATTATATACATGTTTGTTTGGTGAACACAGGCTTCGGGGTTCCATTTATATCAGCCTTAGAACTAAGGCCTCTAAATAATGCTTCTTATCAAACAACAGATGGGTCCTTGGAACTTGTCTCGCGATATGACACTGGTCAAACGGGTAATGGTAAAGGATACAGGTCGGTATCTATCTTACTTGTTAGAAATAAATTTGATGGAACTACTATTCTCAACTTTTTATTAGCTAGACATTGATGGAGTTAATATATAGAGTTAATTAGAGATACACTCATTTCTAAGGTCTAATTTGATATTATCTCATTTTTTTTATATATACTAATTTTTAAATTTATCAAGTAAGATTATCTATTTTTTTACAGTATTTTTTTACAAAAAAATTCATTTTGTGATTTTCATTTTTTACCCTTTGAGTTGAAAATAAGTATATTTTAATTTTAACAATTACTGTCTTATTCCAAGGTATTGCCATTTAAAAATTTTGTAATTAATTGCCATTAATTTCTGAAGTTGAATATTATGACCAATGTTAATTCAAAAATTAAGAAGAAACGTCATTTACGTTTTTCAAACATCATTAAGCTTTCATCTTTACATGTTCTCTAAGTAAGTAACGTATTATTTTACTTTAGTTGTGTTTGTGATTTCTTCGATCATCTTCTTCTTCTTTTTCTTTTATTTTCTATTTCTTTGATCTTCCTGTTCTTTGATTTTTCTTCATCATCAATCTTCGATCTTCTTCTTCTTCCTCCCATCTTTTTCTTTGATCTTCTTTTTTTTCAATATCAAGCCCTCTATGAATGTTGGTTTTATTTTTCTTCTACATTTCTCTACCTGAGTAAGAGGTGATAAAACCATTGGTATATATACCTCAAAAGGAGGTTATATTTAGGGGGATATGTATCTTCTTCTTGACCTGAGTGATAGGTATCTTTTTTTTTTACTTCGTTTTATGCATGTACCTAAGTCCAAGGTATTGGTATTTGTATTTATATATCTTAGTGCTATATTTGTATTGTTATGCATTTGTTATATTTTTATTAGATATTTTTTTTTTACCCAAAGTCGAGGCTTACTGTGTTCATTTTTTTTTTTTTTAAGAAAAATGATTTGGTGCCTCAAATATTGTGCCTCAATTTGTTGAGAAATTATTATGTATAACCAATACACTGACACATGGTATAACCAGTTTATGTGTTTACCCTATTAATATAAACACATCGTCCAATAATACCCTTACACGTTGGATTGGTTATACCACGTAACAATATATTAGTTATACGTACCCTATAATTTTTCTAATTTACGCCTCAATCTGATGTGGCAAAATTAATTATATATGTCACTAATTATATTTTTGGGTATTATACACATCACTATTAATTTACAATATTATATTAAAATCATTTTCATTGATTCCATTTTACCCTCTCAAATACAAAAACTAAATTCATCTAAAGATTTTATATTACCAATTTATTTTCTTATCTAACTATTAAATAACAATTGAACTTTTCCTCTGCAACTTTGACTGTTTGAATGTTCGATCTAACATTGAATCTTCTCTCATAGACGTCAACAACACTTGCTTCTTCTCTTCAAGGGTTCATTGCCTTATTCTTCTCATTAATCTCTTGGATCAGATTTATCTCAATCTTTTGATGTTGAAAATCCTATATCTCACTCAAAGATGCATGAAACCAAGCCATACACGTTAGTTTCCCATTGTTGCAAGAATCCAACTTGCTCCACGTAACCAAACATCTACACACTTTCGGTTTGACCTTGCATATCCTGCATAATATTCATTTGTTCCCTTCTATGCCCTAATTAATTAACTTAATATATAGTATTATTTCATCAATTTTCTTTCTCTTTTGATGGGCATCTCTACGTCAACTCTAGTGCGAGGGTTGAAGATAAAGTTGATGTACGTGAGATGGGTTCAACATTCAAATAAAACATTAGAAATTTTGTCATTTAAATTGGGTTTAATATAATTTTGTTGTTATGAATGGTTGAACAAAAATTTCCAAATTGTAGATACAATAAGAAATGATGTAGTCGCTTTTTGGGGTTCTAAAATTGGGGATGAAATATTTTTTAAATATATATTTTTCTGTAATTTAATTCAAGTTGTGTAAAATTTTAAGAAATGTTAAATGAGTCCTTTTAAGAGTTTATGTGGCAAATGAATTAAGAGATATATTTAAAAAATTAAATGTTCTAATTGACATAGAAATTCCATGTCATTGAGGCACGTTTGAGGCACAAATTATTGAGGCACCCTAGCACTACTCTTTTTTTAATATATATTATATGTGTATTGGGTGTTTAATTTTTTTATATTTAAGTCTTTATATGTTGATATGAATTGGTAACAAATATTTTTTGAATTGGATGCATGAATCATGCAATTTCTTTAATAAAAACATTCAAAATTAGGAATAATAAATACCTCAAATCATGGATATTTAAATATTGCTTAAATTGGAGCAATGACATCTTTTGTAAATATTCACAAATTCATGCCTAAACCATTATTTAACGTGGATTAAAAAAAAAAACCCCACATACATTTATTTATATTATCATGACATCTCTAAAATGAAGTATTGAGAATGGAAGTTTATCTAAAAGAACCCTAATATATATATATATATCTGTATTAATTTCAGGTTTCCAATCGATATTCATGATCGTTTATGGGATTCCTATATAATCGATGATTGGACACAGGTAAATACCTCCTTCACCATCGACGACTCTGAAAACATATACCAACTACCATCTGTTGTTATGAGAAATGCTGCCACACCGAAAAGTCAGACGGATTCCTTGATCGATTTCTGGCCGGCTGAGGCTACTGATGAAAATGCAGAGTACTATATTTACATGCACTTTGCAGAGGTGCAGAAGCTCCAAGCCAACCAGTCTAGGCTGCAATTCATTACTTACAACGGAGAGCTATTTTTTGAAACATTTGCTCCTAATTACTTGTACACAGATACCATTTCCAACACTGGAGCTTTGAGAGGAGGACAAAACGATTTTTCAATCACTGGGGCTGAAAACTCTACCCTTCCACCCATCCTCAATGCCTTTGAGATTTATATGGTGAAATATTTCTTACAAGCAGATACAAACCAAGAAGATGGTAATTAAGTATACCCACAAAGTTTAATTAATATCATCCCTATATATAAACTTTTAGTGCCTTACCCACATAATCATGATTGATCGATATATGAGATAATTTTCTGTTGATTTTCTTGTGAAAATATTAGTTGATGCAATCACAAACGTCAAGTCAAGTTATGGAATTGTGAAAAACTGGCAAGGAGATCCATGTGCCCCTAAAAATTATTCATGGGAAGGTGTAACCTGTAGCTATCATGAAAATGAGCCCCCAAGAATCATATCCTTGTAAGTATCACTATTTCTTTGTTAACATCTCTGAGGAAGGAGAACGCGCGAATAGAAGATTACAGAAAATGTTTAGTGAGACATAGTGAATGGACTACATTTTATTGACTTGAATGATTATTACATTGTAGTTAATTACACTTGTATATAGGCACATGCAGATTCTAAAACACTACACTTAAGAACCTTCACCCAAACTTGCTTCATGATATTTCATTTTAATTCCACTTATATGTCTTAGTTAATTAAGTTATGAAACATTCAATTAATCTGCAGGAACTTATCCTCGAGTGGATTAAAAGGGAATATAGTTCCTTCTATATTCAATCTCACAGTGATGCAGACATTGTAAGTATATATATATATATATGTATGTCTGTGTGTGTGTGTGCAAGACATTGTAAGAATTTCATTTCGATCAGTATGTTTTAATTGAGTTGGGTTGCTCATGATATATTTCAGGGATTTATCAGACAACAACTTGACGGGACAAATTCCAGACTTTTCCTCTCAATTGCCAAATTTAAGTGTCCTGTAAGTTACTTGGTCAATTATATAACTAACCTGAAAGTTTTAGTTAGAAATCATGGTGGTATATAGAGTGCTTTGATTACCTTTGCAGAAACTTAGAGAAAAACAAGCTCACAGGCCTAGTTCCAGTAGGACTCATTTCTAGAAGCAAAGATGGTTTGCTATCATTAAGGTGTGTGATTTATAGAAAACCATGACCTTCAAATTTTGTGCTTAACTCACCCTAGAACTGTGTTAGAAACTGGATTTTCCAAATTTGCCATCTGATACTTATATTACCTTACAGACAGGATACATTATTGAGTTATAACATCTGATACTAATATTACAGAAGAATGTATATCACTGGTAATTGATCAAAATCTAACTACAGTTGCCATCAAACATTTTGATCTCAGTTTGTGCGGAAATCCAAATCTATCCGAACAAGTTTCTTGCAAAAAGAAGAAGCGCAATTTTGTTCTTCCTGTAGTATTGTCAATTGGAATTTCCATCCTCTTATTAGCTGTAGCTGCAGCATTCTGGTGGGGCTTTAAAAGGAAAAGACAACATGGTAAGACTTCCCAATATCTGCTAATGTGGTTAATTTCTGTACATATGCTCATTATACGTGCAATGGTCCTATAAGACATGTCACAGATGCTCATTAAACTTGCAATGATCTTATAGGAGATGTCACAGATGCTAAAGCCACCATTCAATTTGGGTCGTCATTGGGGTGGACAAAACGAAAATTTACATACTCCGAGATACTCAAGATCACCAACAACTTCGGAAGGACTGTTGGCAAAGGTGGATTTGGAACAGTTTATCATGGCTACATAGACAAAACTCAAGTAGCTATCAAGATGCTCTCACCATCATCAGTTCAAGGGCTTCATCAATTTAATGCAGAGGCATGCTTATCAAAATAAACTAATACAATGTTTTTAAGCTCAATCATTTATAATATAATAACATGTTTCGACTGTGACCTCTTTAATTACAGGTTGATATTCTTATGAGAGTTCATCATAAGAACTTGACAAGCCTTGTTGGATATTGCAATGATGAAACCAAGTTAGGGCTCGTCTACGAGTACATGGCCAATGGAAACTTACAGAAACATCTTTCAGGTTTGGCTTCAATTGAAATTATGCAGTAGGAAAATTCACCATTAATTTCTCTAGTATTAGTTCCAAACTTTGGAGAGTCAATAACTTAATTATCAGAGGCTTTATATATGCTTGAAATCAAATTGTTTCAAGTAAATAATATCAGAGGTTTTATATATGCTTAATTATCAGGTTCGGCTGCAATCGAAATCATTCGATAGCAAAATTCACCAATGATATCTCAATTACTACTTTTAACTTTTTGGAAGAGCAGATAACTTAATTATTAGAGGCTTTGATTTTTTTAATATATTCGTGAAAATGAAATTTTAATTCTATACTCGATCTGCAACTTTCTTGTATCACCACTTGACTGAGGTTCCATTGTAAGTTAAGAGTCTTAAGACACAGAACAAACAGGCTTAGTCTCTTTAATTTTAATGGATGTAGATGGAAGATCAAATATCTTGACTTGGGAAGACAGACTTCGAATAGCAACAGACGCTGCACAAGGTCTGCACCTAAATGCTTGTCATGATCCTAGCTTCATTATCTAGCATCTCCTTTTCTTCTTGAGTTTTTTGTGTAAGTGATGTCTGAATTTTGAAATGCAGGATTGGAGTACCTGCACTGTGGTTGTAAGCCACCTATAATGCACAGGGATGTGAAATCAACAAACATCTTGCTGAATGAAAGTTTCCAAGCCAAACTTTCTGATTTTGGCCTATCCAGAAATTTCCCTACTAATGATGGGACTCGTGCTTCGAGCCTTCTTGGTGGCACTCCAGGGTACCTTGACCCTGAGTAAGTATTTTTCGTTTTTAATTTACCCATGATCATCTTTAGTATTAAAACTATTAGCACTTCAGTGAACCAAATTGAAAACATCAATTAAATAAAGCAACAAGCCAAAAAGAGCAATGAAGAAAGAAACTAGAAATTGACCTTTTAGAAAAATCTTTTGCATCAGAAGATATGATCTCAGTTGCATTGCATGATTTGGGTTGCAGGTTCTACCTATCAAACAGGTTAAATGAGAAAAGTGATGTTTATAGCTTTGGGATTGTGCTGCTGGAGATCATCACAAGTCGACCTGTTATATCAAGAACGCATGACAGAATTAACGTCAGTCAATGGGTTGGTTTCATGCTTGGAAAAGGAGACATTTACAGTATTGTTGATCCAAGGTTAAAGGGAAATTTCAATGTCAACTCAGTCTGGAAAGCTGTGGAAATAGCAATGGCATGTGCATCTACAACTGCCATCAAAAGGCCACTCATGAGTCAGGTAGTGGTGGACTTAAAGGACTGTATGGCAATCGAACTGGCTGAGATGAAGCAGAGCCATGAAACTGAATTGACAGATTCCATTGTGGTGATGCCTCCAAATTCGATCCTTAATCTAACTCCCTCAGTTAGGTAATAGTAAGTACTTATCAATAAGAGTGTATTTATATTGTTTAGGATTTTAATTTATATTGTTAGCGGTATTTTTTATTTTTAGCATCTTAGGGTTTTTCTATTTAAAGCGTTATATTGTATGTACTTTTGGTCTGTCTTTTTCTGTTATGTAGATTTCGTATTCCATTTGAATCAATAAGAGTGTTTTTTGCAGTTTGTTCTTTTTTTGGATTTTTCTTCTATTGATTTTGTAACGGATACCATTTTATGCATGGATAGCAACTAAATTCATATATAAGTACATAATGCATCTTGTTGTGAGGCTGACTGCATATGCAAGAATTTTGATGGATTCACTATTAGCTATGAGCTAGGGACCAAATTCTCAAACCAAAAACAAAAACCTCTTACCAACCTAGCTAATACCTATTTTGTCAAGGTAATAACTTTTGACATTTTTTTGGTGCTAAGGGGGCGAAGCCAACTTTTGACATTTTTTTTTCCCCAAAGAGAGCTTATTACTTCTATGGATAAATGGATAAATAGCATCCCTGCTGTTATTGGAACGGATCAGTCTTTATTCAACAATTTCATGACTTATACTAGTTTCTTATGCTGGAACATTTGGAAGGAACGTTGTAATGCCATCTACAAGGGTCTTTCTCCATGCCCTACTCAGGTTATTTTGAAAACAAACTGGGCAGTAGCTGAATACCAAGTGGGTCGGGCCTCTAGATGTGATAATGTTTCTAGCGCCAGTAATCCCTCTCCCCCTGTTCCAAGACTTTGGTCACCACCATCTCTTCCTTTTGTTAAAATCAACGTTGATGGTGCTTGGGACTGTGCGTCTTGCATGGCTGGCCTGGGAGTGATAATCAGAGATCACACTGGTTCCTTCATTGCGGGCTTGGCCCACCATAGACTCCTAAATTCTCCTATTGAGGCTGAAGCTTGTGCTGCTCTTGAGGGTCTAAAACTAGCTCATTCTCTCCACCTTCAGCATGTCCACTTGGAGATTGACTCCAAAGATTTGATTGATAACCTCAATGGTGGTTTGGAGAATTGCAATTGGAGGATTTCTCCCTTTCTAACCAACTTCTTTCCTCTGTGTGATTCTTTTCTCATTGTCCGATGGGATTGGATTAAAAGAGAAGCCATCAGTGATGCAGATCACGCTGCCCGGCTAGCCAAGCGGATGTTGTGCATGGAAAATTGGGTCAATCGACCTCCAACCTCCCTAGTGTCTATTCTTGATCGTGATGGACTCCCTTGCCCTCCAAATTAGAAGCTCTGTTTGCTGATCCTTCTTTTGTTGCTTTCTTGGCCTGTTTGTTTCTTGGCCTTTGTTTTTTTCGCTGCTTCTTTTAACTGGAGCTCTTGTTTGTTCTCTTTCTTTTGCGTGGCCTGAGGGCTGGGTTTCATCCCCCCTCTTGTCTCTCATGTTGTGTTCCCCTTTTCTGCCTTTGTGGCTTATGAATTTTCTTTCGACCAAAAAAAAAAACTTTTGACATTTTTGGAGCTGAAAATACTGTTACTTAAACATGTATATATGTGTATACAAACTACAAAGGTATGAACATTACTGTCCACATAACAATTTTTTGAGGCTTGGTATGCCTGTGTTTGGGCTTTCACTGGTCCGTCTTTGTGGCTTTAATAATTGCAAGAAAGAGCTTCTAAATGTACCTAAAAATTCCTTTAATTTCCCACCCCCGAAAATCTTTGCCCTCAATTAAAAAAAAAAAGTATTAATTAGACATACGCGCATCCTAGACCAATTTGATATTATAGAAATTATTACCTCATATATCCATTTCAAGCAACTTAGTCAATGAGTATGAGTCATGCACGTGCATCCAAAAACCTTGACTTGGCAGTAGCTTCCATGCAGTAGCAGTCCCCTCTGTACTACTTTTCATGCATTCATGTTTAGAAGATTTTGAATCATCATTTAATGAGTATGTGGTTATTAAGGGAGACTAAAAAGAACAGATCGAAATGTCGTTATAAAGGGAGACTAAAAAGAACAGATTGAGATGTCATTATTAAAGGAGACTAAAAAGACTTCAAAATAACGAACAATTCTTCAAGCATTCTGGCACATCATGAATCCTTCTCCTCGTACAATCAGTGAAGCGAATATTAGTAAAAATGATTTACAAATCTCCAGTTATGTAATTTTTTTATTATAAAGGCAAAAAAAGAATTTGATGTTACAGGCTTGACAAAAAATAGAATTGTCTAAATTATCCTTTATTCAAAAAAATAGTCACATAAATACAACCAAAAAAATAAGATTATAGTTGTAAAATACAATTATTAAAACAAAATTTTAAAAATAAAAAAATACATCTCACCACCTTAAAATATTGAGAGAATAGTAAAAAGTTATAAAACAAGGAGAACAAAATACATAATAAAAAAGCCAATTAACACTCTTGGAGCGCATGTCAAGAGACTCGTACTATTATAAAGTAAGAATGAAGATTAATTTTGGTGTTATAAGCTTTACCAAAATTTAGTTTACCTAATCTACTATTTGTTAAACAAAATTATTAAAAAGAATAAATATTATTTTAAAAGATTAAAACAGTAAAAAGTCATTTAAATATAATTAAGAATAACTAATTCACTCACTAAGTGCAGTTTATGTTTTTGCCCAACTCTTTCTTTCTACGCCTGGTTTTAAGAGCACATCTCTCCAGCAGGGTGTAATCTTTTAACTTATCCATATATTGTTCGTATGGTAGATGGTCTCCATGTTGAGAAGTAAAAGCCACGTTGCAATTAAATTTAAGTTAATCCTAATTTTTCATTAAAATTTGGTCCTACAACGAAATAATCAATCAAATCAATCAACTTGTTGTGGAAATTGCCCTACTTCTGCGTGGGCATGGAATATAATTCTGTGAGAATCTTGACTTGACTTGCACGTAGCTTCCATACTACTACTTCCCTTTTGTGTCACTTTCTGCTTCTGGCCATTCATAGATTAATCAACTAATTAATGGGTAATTATATTATATGTCCACAGCACAGAATTAAAATTTGGTTACTTAAATTAGATGTGAACCCCATATATCGCGTGTTTATTTATATTTACTGCATGCTGCACATCACACGTGATAGATATAAACCTTTTACGGCATGTGTACGATTCAACGGCGTCAGTTTTGGTGCTGTGCCAGTAAACGATGGGCCATGGTGCGTGCATGTCCCTCCTTCATAAATTCATGGAAGGTGCAATAACAATTCCCATGACTGCAAAAACTTCAACTTGTAGAAAGGGCCACAGGGTCCCCTCATAGATTATAGGCTAAAATACATTTTTAGTCCCTGTGTTTTGAGCTGAAAGTACATTTTGTCCTCGTGATTTCAATTTTGCCAATTTATTCTTTGTGTTTTATGAAGTTTGCAATCTTAATACAATTTTAACAAAAATCAAATCTTCAATTTGGGAAAAAAAATATCCACTTGTTTTCAACAAATGTTTTGTTGGGTGATTGAAAGATCATCTAATGGGCTTTCTAAAACTACTTTCAATTTTTTTTTTTTCATATTTATTTGCTAAAGATCAAATTGAGGCTAAAAAAATGTTTAGGGTTGTTTGAATTTTAAATTTGTGATTTCTTTAAATTTTTGTTTGAAAATATAAAATGCAAAGTTATATACATAATATATTTTGAGTCATTCTTGAGTAAAACTTGTAGTTTAAACAAGTTATTAGTTTTGATTTGAAGAAAATTTTTATGATAAGTGTATAATGTACCAAAATTGCAAAAAATATAAAACACAAGGACAAAATTGGTAAAATTGAAAGTACGAGGACCAAATGTATTTTTGGCTCAAAACACAAAGACCAAAAATGTATTTTACCCTAGATTATATAAAGAGATAATTAGGTTTAGATTCTTTATAAAAACAATTGTTAGATGGAAACCGGAGGTATTTTAAAATTTATAAGAAAATCTTTTTGTAATTCATAATAATTTATAATAAAATCATTTTAATTCATAATAAAGTCATTTTAATTTATAAAAAATTATTTTAATTCATAATAAAGTATTTTCCCGATTTGAAGGGTATTTCCCCTTATTTGAAGGATATTTCCCTTCTTAGAGTGTAGAGTGGGTTTTGTAGAGGCTGCATGTTAAGTTTTAAATCCGAGATTTGAGGTGGAGCCCAAAATTTTGAAATTAAAACCTAACATAAAACCGTTAAAGACATTCATTCAACGTACATATAAATGACATTCATAGTGGACTCTAAGTCTCCCTTATATAAATGCCATTCATTCAAGACATATTTGGGAGGGTCGACTTGCTAACTTAATTGTTTACACGTACAGTCTAATGATGCCGCGAATATTCAAGCAATGCTTCCTCTCTACAGTGCTTGGTGGTTTTGCTCTTAATCTTATGCTCCTAGTTCATGCCCAGGAATATGATGATCAATCAGGTAGATATGAACATGTGCACTACTATAACAACGTTGTTTAGTTTGTTCAACGTACATATTATAATATGTCTGTCTCTGGACTCTGCAGGCTTCATTAGCATAGATTGTGGCCTAGCAGACATTCCCAGCTACAATGACACGACAACAGGCATCAGCTATGTTTCAGACGCCAACTTCATAGACACTGGTGAAATGAACTCGGCATTGGATGAATACAAAGAGAAGTATCAACAGCCGTACGAATCTCTTAGGAGCTTCCCTCAAGGAACTATTAGAGTTAATTAAGGCTTATGCCTGATAACCAAGTTTGTCTGTTTAGTTAGTTAATTAAAATTGTCATTGCTTAGTTGGCATTGCCTCATAGGGTGATGTTTGCATTGCTGTAAGAGCTCATAGGCTCGTGTGTGTGGTAACAGTCTTATGGCTGCTACTATGTCGTTTTGTATAACTGATTTTCAGAAATGGAATATAGTGTGCTGGGGTGTGCATCTTGCATATCAGAGAGCATGACATTTGTGTGTACCTTCTTCTTCCCTCTCTCACTGCTCAAAACCCTCTCTGTAACTCTCTGCTCTCCTTAGTCTTTATTCCTGGTTACATTCCAGGCATCATATATACCAAATTCAACATGGTATCAGAGCCCAGGTTGGTTCTGTGAACTGGGAGTTGTACTGTGTGTGTGAGCTAGAGTGAAACAGAGGAACAAATCCATCTAGATCTAGGCATGGCTGGGTCTGGGAGTGGTGAGCTACGAGCTCCCATTTTTGATGGTACTGAGTATGAGTTCTGGAAGGTGCGCATGGTGACTATCTTCAAGTCACATGGCATCTGGAAGTTAGTAGAAAAAGGGATTACAATCCCATAAGCAAAGAAGAAGAAAGAGAAGGCTAAGAAGGAAGGAGACTCCAGCATCGATGAGGAAGATGAACTGGAAGCTTACTTGGAGGAGCAGAATATGAAAGATGCAAAGGCATTGGGCATCATTCAAGGGGCTGTATCCAAAGAGATTTTCTCTCGGATTATCAACCAAGACACTGCCAAGGGAGCTTGGGATCTTCTACAAACAGAATACCATGGTGATGAACAATCCAGGTCAGTTAAATTGCAAAGTCTGAGGAAGGAATTTGAATACATGAGAATGAGGGAGAGTGAAGCATTGTCTGAATATTCTACTCGTTTCTTTGATTTAACTAATCAAATGGAAAAATATGGTGAATGCTTGTCTCAACAAAGAATGGTGCAGAAGGTCTTAATCAGTGTAACTAAAGTTTATGATCCTATGTGTGTGGTGCTCGAAAGAACTAGTGATTTGAATTCTGTGTCTGTAAATGAAGTGTTTGCCTCTCTCAAAAGTTATGAGTTAAGGCTAAGCAGACATGAAGAAGATGATGAGAAAGTGGAAAGGGCCTTTGCTAGTATGAATGTTGGCTCCAAAGGACAGAACAATCAAGCAAAACCTTACAACCATGATGGGGGAAAAAGAAACTTCAAAAGCTGGAAGGGAAAACCAAAGAAATGGGACAACAAGGCTCAATCCAATTTGAGACCAGGAGGTGACTCTGGGAAGGGAAAATGTAAAGTGTGTGATAAGGCTCACTATGGAGAGTGCTGGTTCAAGGGAAAAGTGAAATGCTACAATTGTGATAGGTTTGGGCATGTGATGAAGGACTGCCATCAACCACACAAGAAGGGACAGGTTGCTAATTATGCAAATCAAGTTCATGAGCATGCCACCATGTTCTACGCATGCCACAAAGCCTCTGTGGAAAGAGAGCAAGGTGTTTGGTATTTAGACAGTGGCTGCAGCAATCATATGACTAGCCATGAGTCACTTCTGATCAACATTGACAGAAGTATGAAATGCAAAATAAAGATGGGGACTAGAGACATTGTGGAATCAACTGGGAAGGGAGTCTTGCCTGTGCAAACCAAAGGAGGAACAAGGTACATCACAGAAGTGATGATTGTGCCAGGGCTGGATGAAAATCTTCTCAGTGTTGGACAAATGGTGGAGCATGGTTACTGGCTGGTGTTTGGTGAGTACATGGTGACCATTTATGAAGATAAGGGCATGAAAGCTCCTGTGGCAGCAGTTCAAATGAAAGGGAATAGGTGTTTCCCACTTGTACTCGAGGACATAAGTCCAATGATGGCAAAGAAGGCCACAGTGACTAGTTCAAACTGGAAATGGCACAAGAGACTTGGCCATTTGAATTTCGAGAGCATGCTGCAATTGCAGGACAAAGCAATGGTGATTGGCTTACCAAAACTCACAAAAGGAGAGCATGTCTGTGAAGGATGTGCATTGAGCAAAAGTCACAGGGAAGCATTTGATAAAGGGAAGACTGTTAGAGCTATTGATTTGTTAGAATTGGTCCACACAGATGTCTGTGGACCAATGTCAGAAACCTTGGGAGGAAACAAGTATTTCCTCACATTCATTGATGACAAATCAAGAATGTGCTGGGTATACTTTCTGAGACAGAAGTCAGATGTATTCACTGTATTCAGAAAGTTTAAAGCAATGGTGGAACTTCAATGTGGTTACAAAATAAAGAAAGTTAGAAGTGACAGAGGGGGAGAGTATACCTCAATGGAGTTTGAGAAGTTCTGTGAAGACTTTGGAATAGAAAAGCAACTCACTGTTGCTTATTCCCCTCAGCAGAATGGAGTGGCTGAGAGGAAGAATAGGACAATCATGGAGATGGCAAGGGTTATGTTGCAAGAGAAGAAACTACCTACTTATTTTTGGGGGGAAGCAGTTAACACTGCTGTGTATCTTCTAAATAGATGCCCTACTCGAGCCTTGATTGGTCAAACTCCATTTGAAGTTTTCAATGGAAGGAAGCCAGGAGTGAAACATTTGAGAATCTTTGGCTCAATGTGTTATACTCATATCCCTAATCAATTGAGACACAAGCTGGATGATACAAGTCAGAAAGGAGTGTTTGTTGGATATGGAACCAGAGAGAAAGGGTATAGAGTGTTTGATCTCAAGAGCAATAAGGTGATTGTCTCTAGAAGTGTGATTTTTGAAGAGTCTGCAATGTGGAATTGGGATTCAAAGTCCACTGAATACATATCTGTACCTTGGAGTGATGAAGAGGATTTCCATACTGCAGAAACTGAATCTGAGCATGAAGCCTTGTGTCCAACTTCACAGAGTCCCTTCAATCCAATTGCATCGCCTAATGCTAATCCAAGTCCTAGTCCCTCACTTACATCACCTGCTGCAGCAACTGAAATTGACCCTGCAAGCACTTATGATTCAACACCAAAGAAGTGGAGAAGCCTAGATGAGGTATTTGCTCACTGTAAAATGAGCATTGTGGAACCAGAAACCTATATTGAAGCAGCTAAAGACAAAGCATGGCAGAAGGCTATGGAAAATGAAATTGAAATGATTGAGAAGAATCAAACTTGGCAGCTGGTTGATAGGCCAGGGAACAAACCAATTGTTGGTGTAAAATGGATATTCAAGACTAAACTTAATCTTGATGGGTCAATACAGAAGCACAAGGCTAGGTTAGTAGCCAAAGGCTATACACAAAAACCAGGGATTGACTTCAATGAGACATTTGCCCCTGTGGCAAGGCTTGACACCATTAGGACCTTAATTGCTTTATCAGCTCAAAAGGGTTGGAAGCTTTATCAGTTGGATGTCAAATCTGCTTTTCTAAATGGAGAGCTAGAAGAGGAAGTGTATGTGGATCAACCTGATGGCTTCACTGTTAAAGGCCAGGAAGACAAGGTATATAGGCTGCACAAGGCTCTCTATGGTCTAAAGCAAGCACCAAGGGCCTGGTACAGCAACATAGACACATATCTGATGCAGTGTGGATTCGAGAAGAGTCCTAGTGAAGCTACCCTTTATGTTAAGAACAAAGAAAACCAGGGAACACTCATTGTCTCACTCTATGTGGATGATATAGTCTACACTGGTAGTAGCATGAACATGCTTGAAGATTTCAAGGCAGAAATGATGAATAGGTATGAGATGACTGATTTGGGACTGCTACACCATTTTCTAGGAATTGGTGTAATCCAATTAGAAGGGAGCATCTTCATTCATCAAAAGAAGTATGCTCAAAGTCTGTTAGAAAAATTTGGTTTGAGAGATTGCAAGGCTGTCTCTACACCTCTAGCAACATCTGATAAGCTCAAGAAGGATGATGGAAGCAAGGCAGCTAATGAAGAACAATACAGGAGAATGGTGGGAAGTTTACTCTATTTGACAGCTACAAGACCAGACATCATGTTTGCTGCAAGCCTCTTAGCTCGATTCATGCATTGTGCATCAATGAAGCACATTGGTACTGCAAAGAGGGTGCTGAGATATATACAGGGAACTTTGGATTTTGGCATCCAGTACAAGAAAGACACTGCTGCAGTCCTAATAGGGTATTGTGACAGTGATTGGGGAGGAGATGAGGATGACATGAAGTCTACCTCAGGCTATGCATTCTCATTTGGAAGTGGAGCTTTCTCTTGGGCATCTGTGAAACAACACAGTGTGGCATTATCAACAGCAGAGGCTGAGTATGTCAGTGCTGCAGAAGCAACAACACAAGCCATATGGTTGAGATTTGTGTTACATGATTTTGGTGAGGAACAAATGGAAGCAACCCCACTCATGTGTGACAATACATCAGCTATAGCTATGACTAAGAATCCTGTCTTTCATCAGAGGTCCAAACATATTAAGAAGAAGTACCATTTCATTAGAGATGCCATTAATGAAGGTGAGATAGAGTTACTGTATTGCAAGAGTGAGGAGCAATTAGCTGACATTTTCACCAAGGCTCTTCCTAGAGAGAGATTCTGCGAGCTGAGGAATCATCTTGGAGTAATATCAGTCAAAGCCTTAGAAGGGAGTATTAGAGTTAATTAAGGCTTATGCCTGATAACCAAGTTTGTCTGTTTAGTTAGTTAATTAAAATTGTCATTGCTTAGTTGGCATTGCCTCATAGGGTGATGTTTGCATTGCTGTAAGAGCTCATAGGCTCGTGTGTGTGGTAACAGTCTTATGGCTGCTACTATGTCGTTTTGTATAACTGATTTTCAGAAATGGAATATAGTGTGCTGGGGTGTGCATCTTGCATATCAGAGAGCATGACATTTGCGTGTACCTTCTTCTTCCCTCTCTCACTGCTCAAAACCCTCTCTGTAACTCTCTGCTCTCCTTAGTCTTTATTCCTGGTTACATTCCAGGCATCATATATACCAAATTCAACAGGAACCAGGAACTGCTACAAAATAAACATTACGAGTGGCACCAAATATTTGATCCGAGCTAGTTTCTTTTATGGGAATTATGATGGCAAAAACGAATTACCAGAATTCGAACTACATCTTGGGCCGAATTTCTGGGATTCAGTGAAGTTCGAGAATACCTCCTATGCAGTGGACAAAGAGCTCATACACGTGCCTTTGCGAAACTATATACATGTTTGTTTGGTGAACACAGCCTCTGGGGTTCCATTTATATCTACAATTGAGCTGAGGCCCTTAACCAATAAATCTTACAAAACACAATGGGAGGAGCCCTTGCAACTTGTCTCACGCTACGACACTGGTAATAATCAAGATGGATACAGGTGAGTGCTCATGGACACTTGAGTCTAATAGCCAATTAGTTTTGGATTGGATACTCTAATTCTAACATACACTCTTTTTCCTCAACTTTTTGATTAGATATTAATTGACGGGCTGTGTGTTAATTAATTAATATAGGTACCCAGACGATATTCATGATCGCTTCTGGAATTCCTATAGTAATGACCAGGATGATTGGAAACAATTGAGTACCCCATCCACCATCGACTATGACGGTCACAACAGTTACCAACCACCATCTGTTGTTATGCGCACTGCTGCCACCCCAAAAGATCCAATTGATTCCTTGGTTTTTACATTCAGGGCGCCTGAGGGTGCTGATAGAGATGCAGGGTATTATAGTTACTTGCACTTTGCAGAAGTTCAAAAGCTCCAACCCAACCAGTCTAGACTGCTCTATACAAGTGGGGACGGAGGCACTTATGGGCCATTTGCTCTTGATTACTTGTCCACAACTACTATTTACAGCAGAGAGCCTTGGAGTTTTACGGGACAATCTGTTGATATTACTATCACTGCAGCTGACAACTCTACCCTTCCTCCCATCCTCAACGCTTTAGAGATTTATACAGCAAAGAAATTCTCAGAATCAGAAACAAACCAAACAGATGGTAATTCATAAATTATTACTTGGCCACTATGCAATTAAATATGATTGATTAATTTGATTTTGATGGGATTTTCTGTTTGTGTATGAAAATATTAGTTGATGCAATCACAAACATCAAGTCAAGTTATAACATTGTAAAAAATTGGCAAGGAGATCCATGTGCCCCACAAAAGTACTCATGGGAAGGTGTCAAGTGTAGCTATCCTGAAAATCATCCCCCAAGAATCATATCCTTGTAAGTATTATATCAGTATCTCTTGATCACACAAACTTAATTACTCATGACCATATGATATTAATTTCATTATTTTAATTCAAGTACATGTTATATATGTCTTAGCTAGTGAATTCAAGTACTTATTATATATGCAATCTTCAGGGACTTGTCCTCGAGTGGATTAACAGGGGAGATATCTCCTTCTATATCCAGTCTCACAATGATACAGACTTTGTAAGTATATGTCTTACTCTGTACGTGTGTGTTTGTGTGTGTGTGTGTGTGTGTGAATATTAATTACTTGCCAATTTAATGACAAGGTAGAGAGAGCTAGCATATGCCATATGGTGAGAATTTCATTTGGCACAATGACCAGTTTTAATTGAGTTGAACTGCTCATGATTTCAGGGATTTATCGAACAACAAATTCACAGGACCAATTCCGAACTTTTTGTCTCAATTCCAAAATTTAACTGTCCTGTAAGTTAATTATTTGGTTAGACATGTATAATGGGTGTAAACTGCAAATGCTAATCAATTGGTTAGAAATCATGGTGACAAACTGCTTTACCTTTGCAGAAACTTGGAGAAAAACAAGTTCACAGGTTCAGTTCCGGATGGATTGATAGAAAAAAGGAAAAATGATTTGCTAACATTAAGGTATGGTTTCTTTAATTAGAAAACCCTGACCTCCAAACTTTGTGTTTGACACACCCTAAAACTGTGTTATAGCTTAGAGCAATTGACTTATAACACAGATGCCACCACTTTTCTATATCTTCATGAAAATATAAAATAATCAGGTGTTATCCTACAATCTGGATTACTGAGAGAGTTCTGCTACTAATTTACAGGGGTATTTTATATTATTGGTGCCTGGAATTGATCAAAATCTAACTAATGTTGCTACCAACCATTTTGATGTCAGTTTGTGCGACAATCCAAGTCTATCAGGGAATGTTCCCTGCAAAAAGAAGAAGCGCAATTTTGTTATTCCTGTAATAGGGTCAGTTGTCGGAATTTCAATCCTCTTATTATCTGTAGCAGCTATCTGGTGGGGATTGAAAAGGAAAAGAAAACATAAACATGGTAAGACTTCCAAACATTTGTTAAAGTTTATTTTTACTTTTGGGCATAAAAAATGCAGGTTGAAGCACTTTGTCCTGCACTCCTGGCAAGAGTTTGGCAGTTCTTCTTTTGCCTATATCCTCATTAAAGTCCTATTAATAACTTGTAATAATCACTACTTTTATTGAAGAAAAAGCCACCTTTGGGTCCAAGTCAACAAAACAACAGTTTACATACTCCGAGATACTCAAGATCACCAACAACTTGGAGAGGACTCTTGGCAAAGGTGGATTTGCAATAGTTTATCATGGCCGCATAGACAAAACAGAAGTAGCTGTCAAGATGCTTTCACCATCTTCAGTTCAAGGGTTTCAACAATTTCGTGCAGAGGCAAGTCTGTCCAAATAAACTAAAAGCAAAGTTTTTGATCTCCATCAGACATATATAATAGACTAAGAAGTTGCGCTTGTCGCCTCTTAAACTACAGGTTGATCTTCTCACAAGAGTGCATCATGTAAACTTGACAAGCCTTGTAGGATATTGCAATGATAAAAACGAAAAAGGGCTCGTGTACGAGTATACGGCCAAGGGAAATTTAAGTGAATATCTTTCAGGTTCGGCTGCAACTGAAATTAAACTGTAGCAAACTTCTCTATTTCTATTACTACTTCTGAATTGTTGGGAGGGTCAATATATTATCAGATCTTTTATTTTTAATGGATGTAGATAGCAACTCAAAGGTCTTACTTGATAATATGGCTGAATAAATAATTTCATATATCTCAAGGTATATTTATACAGGATACATAAGACCATTTAAGGTAAGTCAGCTATGACATTAATTCCTAGCTAAATAAGGAAAACCTATACACACGCTAACTCTCCCCCTCAAGTTAGATATCGCTCATACCCAACTTGGATAGCGATGCATGGAATGGACCAATAGCAACAGCATGAGTCATCATATCAGCCAGCTGATCCGCACTCCTAATATAAGGAACCTCTATCACACCAGCATCTAGATTATCCTTGATGTAATTCCTGTCAAGTTCAACATGCTTGGTTTGATCGTGCTGTACAAGATTATTAGCAATCTCAATAGCCGCCGTGTTATCATAAAAGAGCATCATCGGTTTCTGAGGACCATACTCCAGTTCACCTAAGAGAATTTTGAGCCAAGTAATCTCTGTAGTGGCATGATGAAGGGCACGGTATTCAGCTTCTGCACTAAACAGTGATACCACATTTTGTTTCTTACTCCGCCAAGTCACCAAATTTCCTTCAACAAATGACACATACCAGTAGACTTCTCATCCAATTTGGACCGAGCAAAGTCAGAATCAGTGTATCCCACAATATCTAGGTGTCTATGCCTGGAGAACATAATACCTTTACCTAGAGAGGACTTTAGATAAGCCAAAATACGATTCACTACATCCATGTGTCGGTTACTCAGATTATGCATGAATTGACTCACAACACTAACTGCATATGATATGTCAGGCCTAGTATGAGCTAGATAGATCAACTTCCCTACTAGCCTCTGATACCTTTCCTTGTTTGTCGGAACCTGATCAGGATAGATAGTCAGACCATGATTCACCTCAATAGGAGTATCCACAAGTTCGCAAGCAGAGTTACCAGTTTCAGCCAAGAGATCTAATGTATACTTCCGTTGAGAAAAGAGAATTCCTTGCTTGGAACGAGACACTTCAATGCCCAAGAAGTATTTTAGAGCTCTTAAATCCTTCATTTCAAATTCCTTGGCCAAATAACCTTGAAGCTTCTCTATCTTACTTGGATTACTACCTGTAACAATCATGTCATCAACATAAACAATAAGCAAGGTAATATCATCACTATCTCGTTTATATAACAGGGTGTGATCTGTCAAGGCTTGCTTAAAACCATATGCCTTCATTGAGTGGCTTAATCTGCCAAACCAAGCCCTCGGCGAATGTTTCAGTCCATAAAGCGCCTTCTTCAACTTGCATACCTTACCTCCTTTCGGTGTAAATCCCGGAGGAGGATCCATATACACCTCCTCTATCAGATCACCATGAAGAAAGGCATTCTTCACATCAAACTGTAGTAATGACCAATCCAGATTAGCTGCAAGAGAAAGTATGACTCTAACAGTGTTCATCTTGGCCACAGGAGCAAAGGTCTCTCGATAGTCAATCTCATAAGTCTGGGTGTAACCCTTGGCAACCAGTATAGCCTTTGACCTGTCAACTATACCATCTGATTTATATTTCACTGTAAACACCCACTTACACCCTACTGTCTTCTTTTCCTGAGGTAACTCGACCATCTCCCAAGTAGAATTCTTCTTAAGGGCCTTCATTTCTTTTACCATAGCAGACTTCCACTTGGGATCTCCAAGAGCTTTCTGAAAATGACTAGGAACAGACATAGAAGACAACTGAAGGGCAAAAACAAGGTGAGACTTAGACAAACGATGATAAGAGACAAAATCTGACATAGGATAAACTACATTAGAAGATGATTTAGAGAAGCCCAACCTATCAGGCTCTCTACATTCACGAATGAGATATCTCCTATATGGACCACCAACTTGTGAATCCAAGTCAGCAGATTCTGAAGTTACAGGGTTAGGATTCAAATCAGTATCTGAAACTGAAGCTATAGGGAAAGAAACATGTACCTCAGAGTCGATCTCAGAAGAGTCATCCGATGGCATGGTAGTATCATCAAGAGGAGTACTGAAATTAGAGGGAGGCACAGTAGTAGTAACTTTGTTTCTCCTTATATAGCCTTTTTGGAACAACCGGGCCGGCCTTTTCTCAGGTTCGGATTCAGCCATCACAGGATCAGAACCCGAAACAGCTGAATCCTCCCCCTTACCCGAAATTCACAATCTCTTTTCATCCAACCACAATTGCTCCTCTTCCTTACTTCGAATCTCCCCCTGAAGAGGAACCAGAGAAACCTCTCCAGAAAAATAAGACACACGCTCACAAAACTAAACATCCATGCATCCATGGACATATAGATTTTACCTGTATGAGGATGAAAACATTTATACTCCTTTTGAGAATTAGAGTAACCAAGAAAAACACACCTAAGAGCACGTGGATCAAGTTTATCCCTATGAAGAAAGTGAACATGAACAAAACAAACACAACCAAAGACCCTAGGGCAAAGATTTAGGGCAGAAGGGATAGAGTGAAATCGTGACAACATTCGCAATGGAGTCTGATAGTCAATAATACAAGCAGACATTCTATTGATAAGAAAGACAGCAGTCATGACAGCATCAGCCCAAAAGCGTTTCGAAACATGCATAGTAAAACATAAGGCCCGTGCCACCTCAAGAAGATGACGGTTCTTACGTTTTGCTATGCCGTTCTGTTGTGGCATACGTCGTCTGGTGGATGATGCCATGTTGTGTACAAAAATCAGTAAGTGACTGATTAACAAACTCACAACCATTGTCAGAATGAAATACCTGAACCTGAGAATTAAACTGTGTGATAATCATTTTGTAAAATTGAGGAATAACATGGATAACATCACTCTTAGACTTTAGCAAGTACACCCAGCTCACCCGAGTACAGTCATCAATAAAAGACACAAAATATTTATGAGCAGAAGCAGAAGGAGTAGAAAACGGACCCCAAACATCTGTATAAACACAAGAAAAAGGAATAGAACTTTTTGAAACTCACTTTAAAAGGAACACGATGGTTTTTTGCATAAATGCATTGTTCACACCTTAAACTAGAAACAGGAATATTGATAAACAACCTAGGAAACAAACGTTCTAGATAGACAAACGATGGATGTCCTAGACGACAATGCCATAAAAGAATCTTCTCCCTTTCAGACCCTCCTCTTCCTACTTGAAGCCCATGGCTTAACTCTAACTACAATTTTCAGGTCCCCTCTAAGTAGTAAAGACCCCTCTCTCCCTACCAGTGACAATCGTCATCTTCGTGAGATTGTCCTAAAAAACACAGTGAGTAGAATGAAAGGTCACAGAACAATTAAGACTTTTAGTAATCTAGCTAATGGAGAGGAGACTATTAGAGAGATTAGGTGCAAGCAAAACAGAAGACATGGAGAAGGAAGGAGAAAGAAATACAGTCCCGACCCCTGTAATCGGCATGGGAGTCTCATCGGCAACCTGAACAAACTTAACAGGGTGATGTATTAGAGAACTGAACAAGGAAGACTTACTAGTCATATGATCAGTAGCCCCTGAATCAATAACCTAAGTGTTAGTAGAAGAAAGGAATGCAAAACCAAAATTACCTCCTCATTTGGAAGAAACTCGAGAGACCTGAGAAGCAGAAAAGGGACATGTGTCAGCAAGGGCAGGCTGAAAGGGTTTCTTGTTCCTCCTCTCAACAGCATCTCAAACCTCCTTCGCTGAGAGGCATCAAGATAGCTCCTCTTAACCTAACCTGAGAGGCATCAAGATAGCTCCTCTTAACAGCATCTCAAACCTCCTTCGATGTTCCACACTGAACGAAATGAGACATGAGGTTAGGTGTCATGGACTTGATGACCCTTGACTTCACTATGGCATCTGTAGCTTTCCACTCATCATAGGTCGGATCAGTCTCTGCAGGTGCAACCTTCCTACCTGTAATATAGCCATTCTTATTTCTGCCGAAAATATGCATCTCCAAAATCTTAGACCAAATGCGATAATTAGTACCATCCAATTTGATATGGATTGGAGAAGAGGTCTCCTGAAAAGTCACAATGGATGACATCTTGTTTTTAGAAATCACAGGAGTCTCGCTGGCAGAGGCAGTAACAATTTCGTCAGACATAGGTTGCAGCTAGGGTTTCTTTCAAAGAAAGATTGAGGCTAGGGTTTCGGCTTGGCTGATCACTGATCGGCACCTTTCTGTTTGGCTAGGGTTTGCTGATGGTGTTTAGCTAGGATTTTAAGAAAGGAAGATAGGCTAGCAACGGCACAAGAGAAGAGCTGGAGTTGCTCTTGGAAGGGTGCGGCAGCAGCAATTCTTCATGTTAAGGTTTCAGCAAGAACAAAGATATTTTTTTCCGATTTACTATAGCAGTACTGTAGCGGCGACACTGTAGCGCGGAAAAAATTTCTTTGGAAAACCTAGATCTCTATGCTCTGATACCAACTTGATAATATGGCTGAATAAATAATTTCATATATCTCAAGGTATATTTATATAGGATACATAAGGCCATTTAAGGTAAGTCAATTATACAGCTATGACATTAATTTCTAGCTAAATAAGGAAAACCTATATACACGCTTACTGTCTTGACTTGGGAAGGTAAACTTCAAATAGCAACAGAAGCTGCACAAGGTCTATAACCAAATTATTTTCATAATCCTTTTTCTTTGTGATTTTTTTTTTTTGTTATGCTGAGTGATGTCTGAATTTTGTAATGCAGGGTTGGAGTATCTGCACAATGGTTGTAAGCCACCTATAATCCACAGGGATGTGAAATCAACAAACATCTTGTTGAATGAAAATTACCAAGCAAAACTATCTGATTTTGACCTATCCAGAAATTTCCCTACAGATGATAGGACTCATATATCAACAGGTGTTGCTGGCACTCCAACCTTGCCCCTGAGTAAGTACTTTTGATTTATAGTTTAAGTAATGAATGATCCATATTCCCAAACAAATCCCAATTCGTGTGGCAGCGTTTCTTTTGCTCATATTTGAGTTCATTATGAAATTTATTAGTTTCTAACAAGTAATTTCCTATGATCATGTGAGCTGTCACATTATCTAGAGACTAAAATTTGGGAATTTTTTTCAAAAGATATGATTTGAGTTGCATGTTTGGTTTTGAAGGTACAACATGTCAAACAGGTTAAATGAGAAAAGTGATGTTTATAGCTTTGGGATTGTCCTGTTGGAGATTATCACAAGTCGACCTGTTTTTTCGAAGGGAATTCACATCGGCGATTTGGTTGGTTCGATGCTTGAAAAGGAGACATCTACAGTATTGTTGATCCCAAGTTAGAGGGAACTTTTAATGTTAACTCTGCCTGGTAAGCTGTGGAACTAGCAATGGAATGTGTATCTACAAACGCTGCCGAAAGGCCAACCATGAGTGAGGTGGTGGTGGGACTGAAGGAGTATTTGGCAAAAGAGCTGGCTCTAACCAAGAAGAGCCGCGAAACTAAAAATTCCATGGTGTTTGAGAATTCAATCACTATGCAAAGTCCCTCAGTTAGGTAGTAGTACTCTTTTTGGCTAGAGTTAGGTTCACAATAATGCAATATCCAATCTACTCTTTAGTTATCAAGTTGGCATTGCTTTGCAATTCCAATTTGATTTTAAGATTGTCTACCTTTCTTCTGTCGTTTGGGCTTCCTTTTTCTAATGTGTAGATTTGGGCTCTCTTCAGTTGTTGGAGCTTTTGTATGTTTATGTTTGGGCTTTTTTTAGGTTGGGCTTTCACTGGTTGGTCTTTGTGGCTTTAATAATTCTCGGGAGGTTCTAAATGCACCCCTAAACTCCTTTTCTCACCCTTTAAAAAATTGGGATTTTTAATTTTCAGGTCAAAATTACTAATTTACTTACCTAGCAAGATATCCAGTTGCAATATTGAGTTTCATGACAACATTGATGGCTGAGTGTTTGGCAACTATATCTGCGCGTTTGTGTTTGTTTACTGTCTTTACAGTTACAACATTGCAGTTACGTTATATATCCTCAACTAATTGAAATCTTCAACTAACAAATCCTCTATACTTTGCTTTAAATAAATAAATAAAAAATTTAATCAACCCCACAAATATTAAAATTCAAGTAGAAAATCAAGAAAACAAATTGCTCAAAATGCAAATGCAATAAACAAGTTGCATGTTGCCCCACCCCACTTATACTTGATAATGAATAGGGATGCTCAAGACTTTATACTATAAGACTCTACTTAATTCCTTGATATGGGATATTATTCTCAACACAGTGTCAAATACTTTGTGGACTGGATTATGTACATAATGGTTGCAAGCCACCCATAATCCATAGAGATCTAAACACTTCCAACATCTTGTTAAATAAAGATTTACGAGCCAAGTTAGCTGATTAATTTCAGGATTTCTTAAGTTCTTGCCACTCATGTATCAATAGATCCCATGCGAACATTTGGATACCTTAATCCTGAGTAAGTGGAGCACTATTTTGATAATCCATGTCGTTTGGACTATGTTCCATTTTGATCTATGTAGATTTAATTGTGTCAATTTAATTAGTCTATGTAGTTTCCTAATGATTGCAATTCAAGGACCCATACATAATTTTTTTAATTTGATCAACAAAAATAGTATATGATGTGCATGATTTAGGGTATTTTAAATAGTTGGACAATAATGCACAATCACCTGAAAACTAGAAGTACTCTTGCCTGTCACGCGCTAATTTCGTTAAATAAAATTGACGAAATTATGTGTGTGTTCTAGAATTGAAATTATTAAGAAACTACAAAGGTTAAATTGGCACAATTGAAACTACATGAACAAAATTAAAACTTAATTAACCCAAATTACAAGAACCAAAAAAAAAAATTTGGCCTTAAAATAGTGTTGCTTATCCAGCTATACTATCATTGAAGGAATGAGTTAGAAAATTTGACATATGTAAGCAAAATTATTAAAATAGTGACAATATATAACACCACTCTTTTACAATACAGCATTAATTAGGTGCTTGAAAGGTACAACACTAATAAATTACCCATTCTTATTAATACTTAGTAAGAATGGGCTATTAAAAATTAATAATGGATCTTTCAATATTCCATTGACCTACTCAAGTCATTATGGGTAATTTATTAGTAATGGATCTTTCGAGCCCATCGACCCACACAGTCTTTTTTTTTTTAGCCACGACCCACACAGTCTTTGAATACACATAAACTTCTACTTGCAATTTGATCGAATTGATTAAGAAGTCGTCGCGTACGTTGCAGACTTTTGGTTGGTATGCAAGCAGAGACGACCCAATTAATTAACTCTCATGCATTGCAATAAAGCAATCTTTCCTATTTGTCATTTATGCACGGGACAGATTCTCTCATTTCCAAAGGATATATATTAAATTATAGCAATTATGAGTTATCCAAATCCTTTGATAAAATTATGCTTGCTACATTATAGGAAAAATTGGCCACACAACTTATATCTTCTAGTTTCTACTTGTGTACTTTGCATGTGTAATTGTGTATAATGTAGCAAAGACTGACCCAAATAACAACCTAAAAAAAGACTGACCCAAATAAATTAAATAATGGCAATGCTACCACTCAAGCCGCGTTGCAAACTTTGGTCCTACAACTGATGTCAGAACACTCGTCTAGTTGTCTCGTTGTGTAAAGGCGTTTTTTTTTAGCATTAATACCATTTAACTATTAGAGATGTGCACAAATACTGAAATACCATCTATGAAATATATTTTTTTGGCAATTAACTATCTATATTTTCACATAGATGACAATTTACCGCTACTATTACATTTTATGTTAAATGTGAATTTATTTTTCAAAACTTTTCATTTTGTGAATACAATTAAAACTAATATTTATTTTAAAAACTATTTCTAAAATATAATTATAAATAAAAACTTAAAAATTTAAATTAAAAAAAAAAATACCCACACACAAAAATTCCGCCGCACCCACCTAGCCGGCGGCGGCTCTTCTTTCCGGCACAAGCCCACTAGCCGCCGGTCGTCCTCCCATTTCTCTCTCTCTTTCCCTCTTTTTCTCTCTCTTCCTCTCCTTCCCTCTCTTCCCCTCTCCTTCTCTTTGCCGGTGCTACCATCTCTGCCCAGTCGCCGGCAGACCTCAAAGCTCATACCTCGACCTAGTCGCCGACCTCCAGGTAGGTTGCTCAGATTTGGGCAGACGAGAGAGAGAGAGAGAGGAGAAAGAGGAAGACAGAGAGTGGGATGGAGAGAGAGAGAGGGAGATACAGAGGGAGCTAGCTTGGTGGGGTGTGCGACGGGGTGGGGCGGGGCGGGGCGGGGGAGGGGAAAGGAGGAGCAAGGGAGGGGCTGGCTGGGGTGGTTGGCCGGAAAGAAGAGCCAACACCGGCAGCTGAGAAGGTGGGGTGGAGGATTTGTTATTTTGTTATTTTTTTAATTAAAAATTAAAATTTTATATATTCATTAATGTATGGAATTTGAGACTTCAGCTCATTATCAATCATTCAATCCTATTCCATTCTGGTGCTTTCGTTTATAACTTTATATAATGAGAAGAGATTGCTTTTAAAATGCCAGTTATTAAATAGTTTGATACTACCTTTCCCTTTTTTTTCAGGCTTTCCACTCTTCAAAAAAAAAAATATATATATATAAATAAATAAATATAAAAACAAAATAAAAACATGGTAATGGTTTAAACCAGCACTAAAAAAAAAAAACAATTGGTGAAGTCAAAAATCGTTAAAGGAATTTATAAAAAATTCAAAATATTGCAGCAAATTAAGATGAGGAAATCAATCAATCATTAAGGAAATGAAATAAAAACACCTATATTAAAAAACAAAAACAAAATAAAAATTATACTATGAATCTATCTTCCACAGAAGAATAAATCCGAGAGTTATTTTGAAGATGTAACCATTCATATATCAAATTACCTATGGATAGAGATTTGTAATATATTAATCAGTACAAAAAATGTTGTATTTAGTATTTTCTTAATTTTCTTAATTAATATAAGCCTACTATTATAAAATGAATTGAACCACTAGTCCACTACAAACAACTTGTAATTTTTTTTTTTTTAACATTTTGTCTTGTACTTTGTTTTCTAATAAAATATATTGACATGATTAGATGTGGACCAAATCAGAAATTAATTATGAACAAAAGTAGAGTATGGTGATTTATTCGTGTATGAAATATAGATAGAGTATGGTCCATATAGTATGGACAAATTATATAAATTATAATTTAGAATATGGGCAAATTATATAAATTATAGATTATGGACAAATTATGTATGTCTTTGCAAATTATACAAATTATAGAGTATGAACAAATCATACAAATTATGTAAATTATACCCTCTTAATATTAATGTAATACAAATTANTAAATTAAAAAAAAAAATACCCACACACAAAAATTCCGCCGCACCCACCTAGCCGGCGGCGGCTCTTCTTTCCGGCACAAGCCCACTAGCCGCCGGTCGTCCTCCCATTTCTCTCTCTCTTTCCCTCTTTTTCTCTCTCTTCCTCTCCTTCCCTCTCTTCCCCTCTCCTTCTCTTTGCCGGTGCTACCATCTCTGCCCAGTCGCCGGCAGACCTCAAAGCTCATACCTCGACCTAGTCGCCGACCTCCAGGTAGGTTGCTCAGATTTGGGCAGACGAGAGAGAGAGAGAGAGGAGAAAGAGGAAGACAGAGAGTGGGATGGAGAGAGAGAGAGGGAGATACAGAGGGAGCTAGCTTGGTGGGGTGTGCGACGGGGTGGGGCGGGGCGGGGCGGGGGAGGGGAAAGGAGGAGCAAGGGAGGGGCTGGCTGGGGTGGTTGGCCGGAAAGAAGAGCCAACACCGGCAGCTGAGAAGGTGGGGTGGAGGATTTGTTATTTTGTTATTTTTTTAATTAAAAATTAAAATTTTATATATTCATTAATGTATGGAATTTGAGACTTCAGCTCATTATCAATCATTCAATCCTATTCCATTCTGGTGCTTTCGTTTATAACTTTATATAATGAGAAGAGATTGCTTTTAAAATGCCAGTTATTAAATAGTTTGATACTACCTTTCCCTTTTTTTTCAGGCTTTCCACTCTTCAAAAAAAAAAATATATATATATAAATAAATAAATATAAAAACAAAATAAAAACATGGTAATGGTTTAAACCAGCACTAAACAGAAAAAACAATTGGTGAAGTCAAAAATCGTTAAAGGAATTTATAAAAAATTCAAAATATTGCAGCAAATTAAGATGAGGAAATCAATCAATCATTAAGGAAATGAAATAAAAACACCTATATTAAAAAACAAAAACAAAATAAAAATTATACTATGAATCTATCTTCCACAGAAGAATAAATCCGAGAGTTATTTTGAAGATGTAACCATTCATATATCAAATTACCTATGGATAGAGATTTGTAATATATTAATCAGTACAAAAAATGTTGTATTTAGTATTTTCTTAATTTTCTTAATTAATATAAGCCTACTATTATAAAATGAATTGAACCACTAGTCCACTACAAACAACTTGTAATTTTTTTTTTTTTAACATTTTGTCTTGTACTTTGTTTTCTAATAAAATATATTGACATGATTAGATGTGGACCAAATCAGAAATTAATTATGAACAAAAGTAGAGTATGGTGATTTATTCGTGTATGAAATATAGATAGAGTATGGTCCATATAGTATGGACAAATTATATAAATTATAATTTAGAATATGGGCAAATTATATAAATTATAGATTATGGACAAATTATGTATGTCTTTGCAAATTATACAAATTATAGAGTATGAACAAATCATACAAATTATGTAAATTATACCCTCTTAATATTAATGTAATACAAATTATTCAATTAGTCCATGAACAATTAAACAATTATACAATTGAGGTGTTTGTTCAATAAAATTTATGTAATTATTAATTAGTGAACCATTTGTATTTAACAGTACGTATTTGCCTCCAACGCGCATTATATTTATCTTATATTACATGAAACTTACTATATAATTTGGTTTCTTCAATATTTTTTTATCAATGTANGTCGCCGACCTCCAGGTAGGTTGCTCAGATTTGGGCAGACGAGAGAGAGAGAGAGAGGAGAAAGAGGAAGACAGAGAGTGGGATGGAGAGAGAGAGAGGGAGATACAGAGGGAGCTAGCTTGGTGGGGTGTGCGACGGGGTGGGGCGGGGCGGGGCGGGGGAGGGGAAAGGAGGAGCAAGGGAGGGGCTGGCTGGGGTGGTTGGCCGGAAAGAAGAGCCAACACCGGCAGCTGAGAAGGTGGGGTGGAGGATTTGTTATTTTGTTATTTTTTTAATTAAAAATTAAAATTTTATATATTCATTAATGTATGGAATTTGAGACTTCAGCTCATTATCAATCATTCAATCCTATTCCATTCTGGTGCTTTCGTTTATAACTTTATATAATGAGAAGAGATTGCTTTTAAAATGCCAGTTATTAAATAGTTTGATACTACCTTTCCCTTTTTTTTCAGGCTTTCCACTCTTCAAAAAAAAAAATATATATATATAAATAAATAAATATAAAAACAAAATAAAAACATGGTAATGGTTTAAACCAGCACTAAACAGAAAAAACAATTGGTGAAGTCAAAAATCGTTAAAGGAATTTATAAAAAATTCAAAATATTGCAGCAAATTAAGATGAGGAAATCAATCAATCATTAAGGAAATGAAATAAAAACACCTATATTAAAAAACAAAAACAAAATAAAAATTATACTATGAATCTATCTTCCACAGAAGAATAAATCCGAGAGTTATTTTGAAGATGTAACCATTCATATATCAAATTACCTATGGATAGAGATTTGTAATATATTAATCAGTACAAAAAATGTTGTATTTAGTATTTTCTTAATTTTCTTAATTAATATAAGCCTACTATTATAAAATGAATTGAACCACTAGTCCACTACAAACAACTTGTAATTTTTTTTTTTTTAACATTTTGTCTTGTACTTTGTTTTCTAATAAAATATATTGACATGATTAGATGTGGACCAAATCAGAAATTAATTATGAACAAAAGTAGAGTATGGTGATTTATTCGTGTATGAAATATAGATAGAGTATGGTCCATATAGTATGGACAAATTATATAAATTATAATTTAGAATATGGGCAAATTATATAAATTATAGATTATGGACAAATTATGTATGTCTTTGCAAATTATACAAATTATAGAGTATGAACAAATCATACAAATTATGTAAATTATACCCTCTTAATATTAATGTAATACAAATTATTCAATTAGTCCATGAACAATTAAACAATTATACAATTGAGGTGTTTGTTCAATAAAATTTATGTAATTATTAATTAGTGAACCATTTGTATTTAACAGTACGTATTTGCCTCCAACGCGCATTATATTTATCTTATATTACATGAAACTTACTATATAATTTGGTTTCTTCAATATTTTTTTATCAATGTAGTAGATAATATGTTAAATAAACATATGGTAAAGTTTCATTCAAAATTTCCGTATTTTGATAACAATTTTCGTCGTTTTTGTCTATTTTTTATCAAAATTTAAAATTCATCGAAATTTCTGCGAAATCCGAAATTTTATTCCTTGATCTAAAGTCACTTTCTTTCTTTTTTTATTTCTTTCCTTCTATCTTCCCGTGAGACAACCCCCTCACTTTTTTTCTTTTTTTTTTTCTTTCTTTTCTTCTCTCTTCCTTCCCAGTTCTCATTTTCTTTATCTCTCCTTGACACTCGCCTCGTCGTCCAGCCATTTTCCCAGCGACCCAAGGCCACCAGAGTGACTCCCTCCCGCCATCCCATCACTTCTCACTTTCTTTGATATTTTCTTATGTTTCTGGTTTTTTTTTGTGAAGATGTATTCCAAAAAGAAATTTGGGTATTTGTTTGTTGTGGTTTGAAAGATGAACGAACAAAATGGGGGCATTGAGAATCTAAGATAGAGAGGAAGATAGAGATGAGGAGTGAAAGAGGAAGGGAAGAGTGAAAATTCTTTAATTTTGCAATTGGTTCTGATCCCATCCCGAACCATATGGTATGGGTTTGACATGGGACCATTTATGAAAATAGTCATCTCATCCCGATCCCGTCTCGACCAACAACTCTGGGATGAGAATGAGATGAGGTTAATCCCTACTCATCTTGTCCCATGCCCACTCCTAGTTTCTCCAATGACAATATGAAACATGCTAAAAAGATCATATTTTATGATCTGAAATAATATTATTATTAGTATTTCAAAGAATATATATATATTATATATACACTAGTACAAGTAATTTAATAATATATATTAATACATATCCTATTAATTTAGTATATATATATAAAGTTTTTCTCTATGGCGGACGCGTCCGTATTTATTTATTTATTTTTTTGCTGATTCTCATCGCCGAACGCTCGGTGATTGTACCAAATGTTCGGTAGTCCATTTTTTATAACAGCCGAGCGCTGACACCGCTTCCTCCGCTGATTTTTTAGGGTACTTCCCTGACGGTTCATCTCATACCCTCCTAAGGTGTAGAATGGACTTGTGGAACCCAAAATCATGGAGTTAAAACCTAACATAAAGTCGATTAATTAGTGTAGAATGCTCGGGAGAAGAAGAAAATGGCACTGAAGAGCACTCGATGCTGGAAATTCGTGAAAAAAAAATTGCGAACGTCCTCTTTAGAGAAGGACTGTGTATATATATATATATACCAATAAATTTGAATACTATGTATGATATATATATATATATACACATTCATATGCATTACTTACTTAACAATGAGATTCTTATTTTCCTAAAAATGATAATCTTGACTTTATTAGAGAATGACACACTTTTGAATATTTGATAATGTTAATATGATAACATTTTACATTTATATTTTCTTATAATTGTTTATAATAATAGTGGTTTAATATTTATGTTAGTACTAACATAAGAGGTATTATGTAAGCATATATAACTAAATTTCGATAATTGTTTTGATTTTTTTTTGTATATATTTCAGTATTTTCAAAAATATCCATTCGGTAATAAATTTTGGTAATCAGTTGGTTTATCAACTTTTTTCAAATTTTTTCAGTATTAGTTTACCAAACCAAAAAAATTCGGTTGGTTCAGTAAAAACCATGCATACCAAACGACAACCCTACACCGAAGAATATGGAGTGAAATTTGTGAGAAATCAAGCTTTTATAATTTTTTATTATATTTTTTTATCGAACCAAATGATAGACCTACACCGTTTAACAGCTTTTACAATTTTTTATTATTTATTTATCTATGTGACTATTTTTAAGAAATTAAGAGTATGTTAGCAATGGGCCACGTTATCACTTAACAGTCTTCTTAACAGAAAATTTAACAGAAGAATGTATTTGTTAAAAAATTAAAGTTGAAGTACTGAATCGTTGAAAATTGAACTAGAGGAACAACTTGCAATAGGAGATGGTACTGCCCAACTAATAAACTAGTAGTTAGAGTGACCCCCCAATCATGAACATGTGGGCCATATGGACATGGTGTCCCTGCATCGTAAATTCATGGAAGTTACAGAAAAAGATCCACGTTTAGAAATAGCCATGGCCTACTTATATATAGATGATATAAATGTTATTCATTGACGATATATTTGCGAGTCTCTAGCTAGCTAGCTTGTTTCCAGAGCATAATGATGTCTCGGACATTCAACCAATTCTTCCTCGTTGCAGTGTTAGGTGGTTTTGCTTTAAATTACCTTATGCTCTTAGTTCATGCCCAGGATGATCAGTCAGGTATATATGAACATCTGCACTATCATAATCATATTGTTTATTTTGTTCAACAATGCAAATTATAACATGCCCACTTAAGAACCTATAAATATATATATAATATATGTCTGTATCTGCAGGCTTCATTAGCATAGACTGTGGCCTAGTAGACAATCCCAGCTACAATGAGACTTCAACAGGCATCACCTATGTTTCAGACACCAACTTCATTGACACTGGTGAAAGTAAATTGGTATCGTCTGAATACAGAGATGAGAATGAAAAGCCGTCCATGTCTCTTAGGAGCTTCCCTAAGGGACTCAGAAACTGCTACAACATAAACGTTACAAGTGGCACCAGATATTTGATCCGAGCAGGTTTCTTATATGGGAATTACGATGGCCAAGATAAACTACCGGAATTCGAACTCCATCTTGGACCAAACTTGTGGGATTCAATGGGGTTCAAGAATGCCTCTCTTAACACATTCAGGGAGCTCATACATGTCGCTCTGCGAAGCTACATACAGATTTGTTTGGTGAACACAGGCTCTGGGGTTCCATTTATATCAAGAATTGAACTCAGGCCCTTACCTAGTGACACTTATAAAACGCAAGGGAACGAGACCTTGGCATATGTCTCGCGCTACGACACGGGTCTAATATCCACTAATCCGAATGCAGGATACAGGTGAGAGTACTCATTGTAGCAGAACGTAAGTAGATTAATGTATGTAGAATGATCCAATTGGCCGGTTTCGCGTCTGTTGGATCCTCTAATTCTAACATTCATCTTCTATAACTATGCATGTCTGATAATATAGGTATCCAGATGATATTCATGATCGCTTCTGGTTTCGTTATAATGATCACCTGGATGATTGGACACAGTTAATTACCGCATTCACCATCAACGATGAATCGGACAATGGTTACCGACTACCATCTGTTGTTATGAGTAGTGCTGCCAAGCCAATAGATTCAACAGATAATTCATTGGTTATTACTTTCCTGCCACCCGAGGGTGCTGATAGTAGTACAGAGTATTATTATTACTTGCACTTTGCAGAAGTTGAAATGCTCCTATCCAACAAATCCAGAATGCTCTATGTTAGTAGAGATGGAGAGCGCACTGTTGATCCATTTGCTCCTACTTACTTGTACACAAGTACTGTTCACAGCGAAGAGCCTTGGAGTATTACTGGACAATCTGTTAAGATTGCAATCTCTGCGGCTGACACCTCTACCCTTCCACCCATCCTCAATGCTTTCGAGATTTATATGGTAAAGAAGTTCTCAATATTAGAAACAAACCAACAAGATGGTAAGTATTTTTATACATATATTTCTCCTCACCCACAAGCTTATTTATTGATTTATTGCCTTATTATTTACCCACTATGTAACTGAATAAGATTGAGTTTGATGGGATTTTCTGTTTGTGTTATGAAAATCTTAGTTGATGCAATCACAAACATCAAGTCAAGTTATGGAATTGAGAAAAACTGGCGAGGAGATCCATGTTTCCCTCAAAAGTACTCATGGGAAGCTGTCAAGTGTAGCTATCCTGAAAATGAGCCCCCAAGAATCATATCCTTGTAAGTATATATCAGTATCTCTTCTCAAACTTAATTATTCTTGATCATTATATTAATTTCATTTTAATTAATTCCATGCATAAATGTTTTAGTGAATTTAAGTTATGGAACATGCAATCTGCAGGGACTTGTCCTCAAGTGGATTAACAGGGGAGATACCTCCTTCTATATCCAAGCTCACCATGATACAGACATTGTAAGTATATATGTTTTACTGTGTGTGCATAGGATCCTAATTTCATTTTGCGCCATCAGTTTTAAATGAGTTGAGCTGCTCATGATTTCAGGGATTTATCAAACAACAACTTAACAGGAACAATTCCAGACTTTTTGTCTCAATTCTCAAATTTAGCTGTCCTGTAAGTTAATTATTTGGTTATACATGCATATATGCATGATGGGGCTAATTGATTAGTTAGAAAACATGGCGACTGACAGACTGCTTTACCTTTGCAGAAACTTGGAGAATAACAAGCTCACAGGCTCTGTTCCGGTAGGATTGATAGAAAAAAGAAAGAATGGTTCCCTAAAGTTAAGGTATATATGCTTTTTATAGAAAACCATGACCTCCAAACTTCGTGTTTGACTCACTCTAAAACTGTATTACAGCTAGCTTAGAGCGATTAACTCATTTATACGGATGCCACCAGTTTCTTTATATTCATGAAAAAAATATAAAATGATCAGGTTGTGGACACGTAAATCTTGCAGGAATCGTGATCACACAGGTGTATCCCAGCAAACTGGATACTGAGAATTATAACACCTGCTACTAATACTACAGAATTTATATCATTGAACCTGTAATTGATCAACATCTAACTAGTACTGTTGCTGTCAACCATTTTGATGTCAGTTTGTGCGAAAATCCAACTCTATCTGGAAATGTTTCTTGTGAAAAGAAGAAGCACAATTTCATTATTCCTGTAATAGGGTCAATCGCCGGAGTTTCAATCCTCTTATTATCTGTAGCAGCTATCTGGTGGGGCTTGAAAAGGAAAAGACAACATGAACAAGGTAAGACTTCCAAACATTTGTTATAAGTTTTTTTTTTTTTTGGCGAGCATATAAAATGCAGGTTGAGGCACTTTGTGCTGCAATCATGGCAAGAGTTCGACTGTTTATGTACTAATAACTTGTTATAATCACTATAAATGATGCAAAAGCCACCTTCGGGTCCAAGTCAACAAAACAACAGTTTACATACTCTAAGATACTCAAGATCACCAACAACTTGGAGAGGACTCTTGGCAAAGGTGGATTTGGAACAGTTTATCATGGCCGCATAGACAAAACTCAAGTAGCAGTTAAGATGCTTTCGCCATCTTCAATTCAAGGGTATCAACAATTTCATGCAGAGGCAAGTTTGTCCAACTAAACAATTGCAAGCAATGATTTTGAGGTCAATCATATATATATAGAATGAACTAAGATTTTGCATTTGTGGCCTCTTAAATTACAGGTTGATCTTCTTACGAGAGTGCATCATATAAACTTGACAAGCCTCGTAGGATATTGCAATGAGAAAAACAAAAAAGGGCTCGTGTACGAGTACATGGCCAAGGGAGACTTACATGCATTTCTTTCAGGTTTGGCTGCAGCAACTGAAATAACTCCATCAGTAGTGAAGTTGTCAATTTCTTAGTACACCTAAAAATTGTACATTGGTCAATAAATTGTCTGAGATTCTTTTATTTTTTTATAGATGTAGATACCAACTCAACTTGGGAAGGTAGACTTCAAATAGCAACAGATGCTGCACTAGGTCTGCAACTGAATGGTTTTCATAGAATCATAATCCTGTTGTAGAATATCCTTGTTTGAATTTGATTTTTTGACAAGTGATGCCTGAATTTTGAAATGCAGGGTTGGAGTATCTGCACCACGGTTGTACGCCACCTATAATCCACAGGGATGTGAAATCAACAAATATCTTGCTGAATGAAAATTTTCAAGCCAAACTATCTGATTTTGGCCTATCTAGAGCTTTCCCTCTAGATGATGGGACTCATATATCAACAGGTGTTGCTGGCACTCCTGGCTACCTTGCCCCTGAGTAAGTATTTTTTTTAGATTGAGTAATGCTACAAATTAACAATCCTAATTAATGTGGCAGTGTTTCATTTAGACATCTTAATTAGTATTTAAAGTATTAATATGTGTCAGTGAAGCAAACTTTAATTAAATAAAGCAAGAAGAAGAAAGAAGAAAGGAACTATAACTGGGCATTTTAGCAAATGATTTGAGTTGCATGTTTGGCTTTGAAGGTACAGCAAGTCATACAGGTTAAATGAGAAAAGTGATGTTTATAGCTTTGGGATTGTCCTGTTAGAGATGATAACAAGTCGACCTGTTTTTTCGAAAACACATGAGAGAATTCACATCAGCGATTGGGTTGGTTCGATGCTTGAAAAAGGAGACATCTACAGTATTGTTGATCCCAAGTTAGAGGGAACTTTCAATGTTAACTCTGCCTGGGAATCTGTGGAACTAGCAATGGAATGTGTATCTACAAACGCTGCCGAAAGGCCAACCATGAGTGAGGTGGTGGTGGGACTGAAGGAGTGTTTGGCAAAAGAGCTGGCTCCAACCAAGAAGACCCGTGAAACTAAAAATTCTATGGTGATGTTTGAGAATTCAATCACTATGCAAAGTCCCTCAGTTAGGTAGTAGTACTCTTTTTGGCCAGAGTTAGGTTCACAATAATACAATATCCAATCTACTCTGTAGTGTTCATATATCAACTTGGCATTGCTTTGCAATTCCAATTTGATTTTAAGATTGTCTACCTTTCTTCTGTCGTTTGGGCTTCCTTTTTCTTATGTGTAGATTTGGGCTCTCTTCAGTTGCTGGAGCTTTTGTATGTTTGTGTTTGGGCTTTTTTTAGGTTGGGCTTTCACTGGTTGGCCTTTGTGGCTTTAATAATTTTCGGGAGGTTCTAAATGTACCCCTAAACTCCTTTTCTCACCCTTTAAAAAATTGGGATTTTTAATTTTCAGGTCAAAATTACTAATTTACTTACCTAGCAAGATATCCAGTTGCATTTTTGAGTTTCATGACAACATTGATGGCTGAGTGTTTGGCAACTACATCTGCGCGCGTCTGTGTTTGTTTATTGTATTTGTAGTTACAACATTGCAATTACATTATATATCCTCAATTAATTTAAATCTTCAACTAATAAATCATCTATACTTTGCTTTAAATAAATAAATAAAAAATCTAATCAACCCCACAAATATTAAAATTCAAGTAGAAAATCAAGAAAACAAATTGCTCAAAATGCAAATGCAATAAACAAGTTGCATGTTGCCCCACCCCACTTATACTTGATAATGAATAGGGATAATCAAGACTTTATACTATAAGACTCTACTTAATTCCTTGATGTTGGATACTATTCTCAACACAGTGTCAAATACTTTGTGGACTGGATTATGTACATAATGGTTGCAAGCCACCCATAATCCATAGAGATCTAAACACTTCCAACATCTTGTTAAATAAAGACTTGCGAGCCAAGTTAGTTGATTAATTTTAGGATTTCTTAAGTTCTTGCCACTCATGTATCAATAGATCCCATGCGAACATTTGGATACCTTAATCCCGAGTAAGTGGAGCACTATTCTGATAATCCCTGTCGTTTGGACTATGTTTCATTTTGATCTATGTAGATTTAATTGTGTCAATTTAATTAGTCTATGTAGTTTCCTAATGATTGTAATTCTTTTGTTAATTTTATCTAATTGTGTCAACAAAAAGATGATGTGCATGATTTAGGGTATTTTAAGTAGTCGGACAATAATGCACAATCACCCAAAAACCAAAAGCACTCTTGCCTGTGTGAGTGCTTCACGCGCTAATTTCGTTGAATAAAATTGACCAAATTATGTGTGTGTTCTTGAATTGAAATTATTAGGAAACTACAAAGGTTAAATTAGCATAATTGAAACTATATGGATAAAAATAAAACTGAATTAACCCAAATTACAAGAACCAAAAAACAAAATTTAGTGTAGCTTATCCAGCTATACTATCATTGAAGGAATGAGTTAGAAAATTTGACATATGTAAGCAAAATTATTAAAATAGGTGACAATATATAACAGCACTCTTATACAATACAGCATTAATTGGGTGCTTGAAAGGTACAACACTAATAAATTACCCATTCTTATTAATACTCAGTAAGAATGGGCTGTTAAAAATTAATAATGGATCTTTCAATATTCCATTGACCTACTCAAGTCATAATGGGTAATTTATTAGTAATGGATCTTTCAAGCCCATTGACCCACACAAGCGAGGCTAGCCAGCGACCTCCAAGTGCACAGAGGATATATCTTATGTTTTGGGCACTAATTGGTCAGTTGATTAATATAAGTACCAAAAGAACTTGTGCACACAACAGAAGTTTATTCTTTAATTAATTTCTTTGCTTCTTTATCAAAACAAAATGCATGAAGGTAGACTTGCATGTTATGGAATAAATTGCACATAAAACATTTAAAATTATCAAATGTGGCAGCTCTTGAGATGATGTATACATAAGGGTAGACTTGCATGAAAAGATAAGTCTCTTGAGATGATGTATACATAAATTAACATCACCAACTATGTTTATATTTGTTATATTAATTTTTCTCAAGTTTTAAGGTCAAAGGATTGATGAGAACTTTTGACTCTGTTGTATGCCGGCCAGTTCGGCAAGAATCTGCAACCATGTAGCTCACATTTTAGCTTTTTTTTTTTTTTTTTTTTTTTGTCAACGCTCATTTTTGGTTAAGTTGGCGCTTTCTTGTTCTGAATTTTCTTATTTGGATTGAGGGGGACCTCAACGGCTTTCCTCTCTGCTGTTAGACATGGATTGGATGTAAAGATAGAAAAAATGGAAATATAAGTTCATTGTGAACAAGGCTAAAAATGATAAAGATAGATAAAATGGAAATTAAAAAAGCATAACCAAGGCACCAACAAAGACTGTAAAGTGATTATGTCTAAGGAGTTGAACGATAAGGAAATTGTTTGTATTGAATGCTAGAGATATCACATTTTTTGTATTCGAGAAGTAGTATACATGTGAGCCTAAATTCAGAATTGAGTTCTCTGCTTCGTCCATTATAAATTCATGAAATGTACCAAAATCAGTTCCCACGACTTCAACTTTACATTCTATATAAATGCTATACATTCATTGAAGACATATTTTGTGTCTTGCTTGTTTGCGGAGTATAATCAGGATGTCGAGGGCATTCAAGCAGTTCTTCCTCTTTGCACTGCTTGCTGGTTTTGCTTTTAATCTTATGCTTCTACTTCATGCCCAGGATGATCAAACAGGTATATAAGAACATCTGCAGTGTTATAATGATGTTTACTTTGTTCAACATACTGTATATAGTATGTCCAATTAAGAGCCTATATAAAGCACTCTCTTATAGATATAGAATATATGCATGTCTGTCTCTGCAGGCTTCATTAGCATAGATTGCGGCCTATCTGAAATTTCTAGCTATGGTGAAAAGTACACAGGCATCAACTATATTTCAGATGCCAACTTCATAGACACTGGTGAAAACAAGTTGGTATTGTATGAATACAGAAGTTTGTATCAACAGCCGTATGGGTCTCTTAGGAGCTTCCCTCAAGGCATCAGGAACTGCTTCAAAATAAATGTTACAAGTGGCACCAGATATTTGATCCGTGCAAGTTTCCTATATGGGAATTATGACGGCCAAGATAAACTACCAGAATTTGAGCTGCATCTTGGACCTAATTTGTGGGATTCAATAGGGTTCAGGAATGCCTCCATTACTGTAAACAAGGAGCTCATACATGTCCCTCTGCGTAGCTACATACATGTTTGTTTGGTGAAAACAGGATCCGGGGTTCCATTTATATCAGCAATTGAACTCAGGCCCTTACCTGATACAACTTATCAAACACAATCAGAGGAGTCCTTGGCACTTGTCGAGCGCTACGACACGGGTCTAATAGCTAATCGCAATGGATACAGGTGAGTAGGTTTCTCATTGTTGGAGAATGTAGAACCCCAGGAAGTCTAAGCCTTGCATGACAATATGAAGAACTTTTGATTAGACATACATACTGATGAAATGTTTGTGTGTTAATTGATTTAGGTATCCATTTGATATTCATGATCGCTTCTGGTATTACTATAGTGATCACCAAGATGATTGGACACAATTGAATGCTTCATCCACCATCGACTCTGGACTTAACAATGGTTACCAACCAGGATCTGTTGTTATGAGTACTGCTGCCACGCCAAAAGATGCAACTGATAGTTCCTTGGTTATTACTTTCTGGCCACCCGAGGGTGCTGATAGAAATACGGAGTATTATTTGTACATGCACTTTTCAGAATTTAAAAAGCTCCAACCCAACGAGTCCAGACTGCTCTATGTTAGAAAAGACGGAGAGAACTATTATGGCCCATTTGTTCCTGATTACTTGTTCACATTTACTGTTTACAGCATTAGGCCTTGGAGTATTACAGGACAATCTGTTAAGATTGCAGTCTCTGTGGCCGACAACTCTACCCTTCCACCCATCCTCAATGCTTACGAGATTTATATGGCAAAGACTTTTGTAGAATCAGAAACAAACCAAGAAGATGGTATGTAATTAACTACTCTTCCTTCGACACACAAGCTTAATTGATTTCATCATCACTATCTATTTATTGCCTTATTGTTTATCCACTATGTAATTAAATGATTGATTTTGATGGGGTCAATTTTCTGTTTGCTTCCGAAAATCTTAATTAGTTGATTCAATGACAAACATCAAGTCGAGTTATAACATTGGCAAAAACTGGCAAGGAGATCCATGTTCCCCTCAAAAGTACTCATGGGAAGGTGTCAGGTGTAGCTATAATGAAAATATTCCCCCAAGAATCGTATCCTTGTAAGTATCACTAACGTACTCTTCACACAAACTTACTCATCATCATCATATTTCATTAATTTAGTTAAGTAGGTACTTATGTCTTACTGAATTAATTAACATGCAATCTGCAGGGACTTATCCTCAAGTGGATTAATTGGAGACATAGCTCCTTCTATATCTACTCTCACAATGTTACAGACTTTGTAAGTATGTCGTGTGTGTCAATATTAGTGAGTTGCCAAATTAATGACAAGGTGAGAATTTCATTTGTCATAATCAGTTTAATTTAAATGTGTTGAGCTGCTCATGATTTTAGGGATTTATCAAACAACAACTTAACAGGACCAATTCCAGACTTCTTGTCTCTAATGCCAACTTTAACTGTGCTGTAAGTTAATTATTTGGTTATACATAGGGCTAAACTAAAAATCCTAACTGGTTAAAAAGCATGGTGATGGATATAGTGTTTGATTTACCTTTGCAGAAACTTGGAGAAAAACAAGCTCACAGGTTCAGTTCCAGTACGACTCATTGAAAGAAGGACGAATGGTTTGCTATCATTAAGGTATGCTTTCTATTTTCAAATTTCCTTAGAATATGAAAGTATTGTATGATCAGGTATTTTCTTATTATTGAGAGTTATAACATCTGATTGCTGCTACTAATATTACATAGGAATTTATAATTGATCAAAATCTAACTACAGTTGCTATCAACCATTTTGATGTCAGTTTCTGCGATAATCCAAATCTATTGGAACCTGTTTCTTGCAAACTGAAGAAGAAGCACAATTTCATTGTTCCCATAGTAGGGTCAGTCATTGGAATTTCCATTCTCATATTAGCTGTAGCAGCCATTTGCTGGTGGCAATTTCAAAGGAAAAGACAACATGGTAAGACTAGACTTCCATATATTTGTAAGAGGCTAAAGGTCTAAAGATGCAAGCATAGATGCTCACTGAAATTGTAATTTTCTTATAGGAGATGCCACAGATGCAAAACCAACCATTCAATTAATATCAGTGGAGTCAGCCAAACGAAAATTTACATACTCTGAGATACTCGAGATCACCAACAACTTCAACAGGGTTCTTGGAAAAGGTGGATTTGGAACAGTTTTTCATGGATACGTAGACAAAACTCAAGTAGCTATCAAGATGCTCTCACCATCATCAGTTCAAGGGCTTCAACAATTTAATGCAGAGGCATGCTTATCAAAATAAACTAATACAATGTTTTAAGCTCAATCATTTAGTTCATCAAAATGAACTAATACAATGTCTTCAATCATATATATATATGATTAACTAAGATCATGTGGCGTTTGGCCTCTCAAAATTACAGGTTGATCTTCTTATGAGAGTTCATCATAAGAACTTGACAAACCTTGTTGGATATTGCATTGATGAAGAAAACTTAGGGCTCGTCTACGAGTACATGGCCAATGGAAACTTACAAGAACATTTTTCAGGTTTGGCTGCAATCGAAATTATTCAGTAGTAATGATCACCATTAATTTCTCAATTAGTACTTCTAAATTTTTGGGAGAGTCAATGACTTTTTATCAGAGACTCTGAGTCTCTTAATACAAACTTAAAATTAAACCTTTTCAAGTACAATTATTTCTACTCTGCAACTTTCTTGCATCACCACATGACTGAGGTTCCTTTGTGAGTTAAGACAGAATAAAAAGGTTCCTTCGTAAGTTAGTCTCTTCTATTTTTTATGGATATAGATAGAAGATCAAATATCTTGACTTGGGAAGACAGACTTCGAATAGCATCAGAAGCTGCACAAGGTCTGCAACTAAATGATTGTCACAATCCCTTTTTATCTAGCATCTCCTATTTTGAATGTTTGGTGATAAGTGATGTCTGAATTTTGAAATGCAGGATTGGAGTATCTGCACCATGGCTGTAAGCCACCTATAATCCACAGAGATGTGAAATCAACAAACATATTGCTGAACGAAAATTTCCAAGCCAAACTATCTGATTTTGGCCTATCCAGAATTTTCCTTACAGATGATGGGAGTACTCATATATCAACAGGTGTTGCTGGCACTCCTGGTTACCTTGCCCCTGAGTAAGTACTGTTGGTTTTTAAATTGAGTAATACTACACATACCAAAACAACAAATCCCAATTAGCATGGCAGCGTTTCATTTGCTCATATTTGAGCTCATTCTGGAACTTGTTAATTTCCAACATAAGTAAGGTACTATGATCAAGTGACCTGCCACATCATCTAGTCATTAAAATTTGGGAAACATTTTTCCTTGCCTCTAGTATTATTGTTTTTAGCTTGAAGTGCATGTTTGGCTTTGACAAGAATGAAAGTATAAATGGAGGGTTTTAGCAAAAATCCTTTTTCAGAAGATATGATTTGAGTTGCATGTTTGGCTTTGAAGGTACGGCTATTCAAACAGGTTAAATGAGAAAAGTGATGTTTATAGCTTTGGGATTGTCCTGTTGGAGATTATCACAAGTCGACCTGTTATATCAAGAACACGTGAGAGAATTCACATCAGTGAATGGGTTGGTTCGAAGCTTGAAAAAGGAGACATTCACAGTATTGTTGATCTGATGTTGGAGAGAAGCTTCAGTGTTAACTCTGCCTGGAAAGCTGTGGAAATAGCAATGCAATGTGTATCTGAAAATCCCATTGAAAGGCCAATCATGACTGGGGTGGTGGTGGGACTAAAGGAGTGTTTGGAAACAGAACTGGCTCGAACAAAGTGGAGCGGCAATGAAACTGAATCGGGAAATTCCTTTGAGGTTATGTATAAGGATTCAATTGCTATGCTAAGGCCCTCAGCTAGGTAGTAGTACTTATCTTGAGAAAATAATGCATGGGAATTGTGATGTACTATAAAGTCTTGCAGATATTATGGTCTTATTGTACAATCTGCTTGTAATAAATACTGTATATTATATGTATGGATTGCAAGTATTTCATAATCAAATAATGCATCTTGTTGAGAAAGGAGGCTGACTGCATGTGCAAGATAAAAAAACACTGTAGAAAGTAGAAAGGCAAGAGCATTCTCTTTATTTAATCCCTACAGCCAACCCCACATAAGCACCAGAAATGCCACAACAATCCATGTGATATGCACAACAAATGCCACAACAATCCATATGATATGCACAACAAATGCCACAACAATCCATATATTATGCACCTATTCCCATCCAACTCTATGTTACCAACAATATCCAAATTTCCAAACCAAAAAACCTTTAACAACCTTAATCTTATAAGTCAATGTAATAGTGTCTCTTTACTTTTGACATGTGTCAGAGCTAAAACTATTATGAGTAAAACAAGTATACGCACAAAGTAAAGGTATATATAATGTCATCAAGATTGTACATTACTCTGCACATAACAATTTTTGTTCTAGAAATAATAATATAACCCCTTCAATTTGTCACAAGGGGTCAGAAGTAGGCTTTTGTCAATTTGAATTAATTTCCTGCTGTTGACCAAAACCCAGCAGATTTATGCTCCCAATAAAATAAAATATAAAGGACTCTTATGTGTGAACCAAATCTTGGAATGGTCAGTACACAAGAATGCCAATTTCCTTTAAAGGTTCACTTTAATGAACAAAGCACCACCTAACTTCTTAGATAAAGATAAGGGTATGAATATTTGATGAATTAAAGTTCTGGAGTTGGGCTTTAAGTGGGTGCTTAAAAGAAACAATATTAATGAATTACACGTTGTTATTAATACTTAATAGAATGAGCTATTAACAATTAATAATGGGTAAATTATTGCTAATGTGCCTTTCAAGCCCATTGACCCACTCAAGTCAATGGGTATTGTATTAGTAATGGATCTTTCAAGTTCATAAGAGTTCAACCAGCCGAGTGTTGTTTAATCTGACTATAGAATCAACATCTTATATATTTGCCTCTAGTTGGTCAGTTGATTTATTTATCAAATGGGTAATTTGTGCACACCACAGACATTTCGTCATTAATTCCTTATTTGTTTATGTATAATTCCATGTTGTGGAATAAGTTGCACATACGACTTTAGTTCTTGAGCATATTTAGCTGATCACATGATGATGTATGCATATATCGATCACATCATGTTTGTATTTTTTATTATTTGACTCTCTTGTATGTCAGTTCGGCAAGAGATCTTACAACCATGTAGGTGACCCTTTAGCTAAGATCTTACATCCATGTTGCTCACCCTTTGTTATTATTCATCATGTTTGTATGGCTTTTCTCTCAGGTAGTAACTAGGGTTCAATTGAGCCCACTAAGTCATTGCTTTTCTCCATTAAATTTAGGTCATTAGCTCTAGTTTCTTTGACTTTCTCCTTTTAACAGTAGGGCAAAAGGTGTTTGATAAAATACCTCACACAGTTTCATAATAAGTAGATACAGTTCATAAGCACAAACCAACCAAGGGTAATGTTCTCCTACTATACAATCTGAACCACACATTTATTTAAGAGTCGACTTAATTGATATTATTAAAATTCGTAACATGTTGCAAAAGTACTATATCGCAATTCGCAAGAGATCATTTCTATATATATTAATATATATATATATATCATCTGTGTGTGTGTGTTTATATACCAAATAAAAGAAACATAAAAAAGTTGGTGAAGGAATTATTCTCTAGAGATGGAAGAGTTCTGAAGAATAATACCAGTAGAAAAAATGGGGTTTCTTTGTTTTTTTTTTTTTTTTTTGGTTGACAAAGTAGTGGTTTTTTTGGCTAAACGTATTTTCACTCTCTTGGCTGCTTATTTGTCCCTGACTTTTGACAGAAGTCAAAATCCCATTTTACCTGTTTAAAATGATCATTGATTTACTATGGTTATGAGTTATGACGTTACATGTCATGTACAGTTATGATGTTACATGTTATGTATGGTTATGATGTTACATGTTATGTACAGTTTCATTCTTGAGTTTTGACTGGCGGGAACAGTGACTGCAGTCTTTTCTCCATTGATTATATTGTCTTTTACTGTTTTGGATCTTCAACTCTGGCTCCATATGACCCCTTGAAACTGACCTTGTAATATTTATATTGCAACTATAACATGATATCCATTGTTCAAGGAATGTGTATTTCTTTACTGATTACTCGGTCAAAAAATGTGATCATCTGCATAGCATTACTTTTATATAAAACCATGTTCTTTGAAAACAAATTTGCATCTTGTTTCCCAAAGTGCAATGATGTTGCAGACATTCAAGAAATTCCTCTTTCCACTGCTTCATGGTTTTGCTCTTATGCTGCTAGTTCATGCCTAGGATCAATCAGGTATGAATGAATATCTACAGTCAATCAGCTGATGTCTCTCTTATTTGTCTATGAATGAACAAAAGCCTTGTGTTACAACATATAATGTCTTGGGCTCTCCATTGATTGCTAATTGATTTTGAGTTGGAAGCTCTACCTTTCATATTGTCTGTCTCAGGCTTTATTAGCATAGATTGTGGCCTTGCGGCAAATTCAAGCTATACTGAAAAGACAACAGGCATTGACTATATTTCAGACGCAGCCTTCATAGACACTGGTGAGAGCAAATTGGTATATCACGTGATTATAAAAATGACTATCAACAGCCGTACTGGTCTGTTAGAAGCTTCCCTCAAGGAACCAGAAACTGCTACAAAATAAAGGTCAGGAGTGGAGAAAATATTTGATCAGATCAAGTTTCATATATTTGAATTATGATGGCCAAAATAAAACACCGGAGTTCGAACTACATCTTGGGCCTAATTTGTGGGATTCAGTGAAGTTCAAGAATTCCTCCAATGCAGAAACACACAAGGAGCTCATACATGTCCCTCTGCGGAACAATATACATGTTTGTTTAGTTGACACAGGCACCGGGGTTCCGTTTATATCAGCTATAGAACTAAGGTCTTTGCCTAATGCATCGTATGAAACACAAATAGGGTCGTTGGCACTTGACTGGCGGTTTGACACTGGTCCAATAGCTGCAGCTAATTATCCAGGATATAGGTGAGTAAGCAATCTTCTAACTCGGAGATCAAAGAAATAATACACTGGTCAAATTCAAACAACTAAATATTGATGAAATCAATCTTTAAATGATATCTGTTTAGGTATCCAGATGATATTCATGATCGCTTCTGGAACTGGTATGACTTCGACATAGATGATTGGACACAACTAAGTACCACCTCCACCATCGATTCTGGATATCACAATAGTTACCAACCAGCATCCTTAGTCATGAGTACTGCTGCCATGCCAAAAGATGCAAATGGTTCCTTGAATTTTTGGTGGCAGCCCCCTGATGATAATAATACAGTAGAATATTGTATTTACATGCACTTTGCAGAAGTTCAAGAGCTCCAAGCCAACCAGTTTAGACAGCTCTCTATTACTAAAAATGGAGAGCTCTTTTATGGGCCATTTTCCCCTGAATACTTGTACACAACTACTATTTACAACAGCAGGGTTTTGAGTGTTGGACAATATAACTTTTCAATCTTGAAGGCCAAGAACTCAACCCTTCCACCCATCATCAATGCGATCGAGGTTTACGTGATAAAAGAATTCTTACAATCAGAAACAAACCAAGAAGATAGTAAGTAATTAAGCCTTTCTTACACGAGCTTTTATCACTATTGGTTTATTGTCTGTATATATATATATATATATGATTGATTTTGATAAATTTTCAGTTTGCTTCTGAAAATATTAGTTGATGCAATCACAATCATCAAGTCAACTTATAAGATTAAGAAGAACTGGCAAGGAGATCCATGTGCCCCACTAGTTTACTTGTGGGAAGGTCTAAAATGTTGCTATCATGAAAATGAGCCCCCAAGAATCATATCCTTGTTAGTATCTCTTCACACAAACTTACTCATCATGTTTCACTTTATTTCCATTTATGTCTTAGTGAATTAAGTTACAAAATATGTAATCAGGGACTTGTCCTCAAGTGGATTAACAGGGGAGATAGCTCCCTCTATATCCTATCTCGCAATGATACAGAAATTGTAAGTACATATATGTCTTGCTGTGTGTGCATATGGTCCGAATTTCATTTGGTACAATCAGTTTTAAATGAGTTGAGCTGCTCATGATTTCAGGGATTTATCCAACAACAACTTGACAGGACCAATTCCAGACTTTTTGTCTCAAATGCCAAATTTAATTGTCCTGTAAGTTTTTTGGTTATATATGATGGGGCTACACTGCATATCCCTCATTACAAATGATGATGATAGATGTAGTGCGTAATAATTACCTTTGCAGAAACTTGGAGAAAAACAAGTTTACAGGCTCAGTTCCAGTAGGACTCATTGAAAGATGGAAGAACGGTTTGTTATCATTAAGGTGTGCTTTGTAGCCTGCTTCAAATGTTGTGCTTAACTCACCCTAAAACCGTTGTTAGATCTTAGATATTGATCAACACACATGCTACTACATTTATATTTCTATTTTCAAATTTCTTTCTTCATGAAATTATAAGATGATCAGGTACTTCCCTACATACTGGACTGTTGAGAATTATAACATCTGCAACTAATATTACATAGGAATTTTCATTATTGGTACTATAATTTATCAAAATCTTACTACTGTTGCTATCAACCATTTTGATGTCAGTTTCTGTGAAAACCCAAATCTATCCGGAAATGTTTCTTGCAAAAAGAAGCACAATTTCCTTTTTCATATAGTAGGTTCAATTGTTGGAGTTTCAATACTCTTATTATCTGTAGCAGCTATCTGGTGGGGATTTAAAAGGAAAAGACAACGTGGTAAGACTTCCAAATATTTGTTAGTTTTTTTTTTTTCTTTTGTGATGATAAAAAATGAAGATTGAGGGTTTCATTACATAGGATGCAAGTGCAGATCCTAAAGTAATGATAATAACCTTCTTCATAAATATATGCTCATCAAACATGTGATGATGATCTTAGGAGCTGTCACGGAAGCAAACGCCACCATTGGAGCAGTAGAGTTGACAAAACGACAGTTTACATACCCTGAGATCCTCAAGATCACCAAAAACTTCAAAAGGGTTCTTGGAAAAGGTGGATTTGGAACTGTTTATCATGGCTGTGTAGGTGATACTCAAGTAGCTATCAAGATGCTTTCGCCATCATCTGCTCAAGGATTTCAACAATTTCTTGCAGAGGCACGTTTGTCGAATTAAACTAATGCAACGTTTTGGAGCTTAATCATATATAATAAACTAAGATGGTGTGGTCTCAAATATTACAGGTTAATCTTCTTATGAGAGTTCATCATACAAACTTGACAAGCCTTGTAGGATATTGCAATGATGAAACCAACAAAGGGCTCGTTTACGAGTACATGGCCAATGGAAACTTACAAGAATTTCTGTCAGGTTGGCTGAAATTGTAATTATTCAGTAGCAAGATTCACTATATATTTCTTAGTGCTTCTAAATTGTTGGGACATTATCAGAGGCTTTGAGTGTTTAACTCTAGAAACTGCAGAAACATTCTTACATCATGAAATTATTGAGGTTTCCTTTTATTTTTCATGGATGTAGAGAGCAGTTCAAATGTCCTTACATGGGAAGGTAGACTTCAAATAGCAACAGACGCTGCACAAGGTGTGCACTAAATGATTTCCATAATCCTTTTTTTTTTCTTTTTTTTTTCTTTTTTTTTTCTTTTTTTGTGATAAGTGTTGTCTATTTTTTTACATTCAGGGTTGGAGTACCTGCACCATGGTTGTAAGCCACCTATGATCCACAGGGATGTGAAATCAACAAACATCTTGCTGAATGAAATTTTCCAAGCCAAACTATCTGATTTTGGCCTATCCAGAAATTTCCCTGCTGATGATGGGACTCATATATTGACAGGTGTTGCTGGCACTCCTGGATACCTTTCCCCTGAGTAAGTTTTTTCTTTCTGTTTTCATTTTGAGTAATGCTACAGATTTCAAAATATATTTTGAATCCCAACTAATATGGCAGTGTTTGATTTATTTATATGTGAGACCTCTCTAAATCTCATTTATTTCCAACTTATGGTGATAAAATTGGGAGAACTTATGGTCCCCTAATATTAATGACTTAGTTTGCCCATCATAGTTAGTATTCAAAATATTGTTAATATATCAGTAAAGCAATGACAAGAATGAAGAAAGAAACTATAAATGGACTTTCTAGCAAAATCCTTTTCAGGAGACATGATTTGAGTTGCATTGGCTTGAAGGTACAAAGAATCATACAGGCTAAATGAGAAAAGTGATGTTTATAGCTTTGGGATTGTACTGTTGGAGATTATCACAGGTCGACCTGTTTATTCAAATACACATGAGAGGATTCACATTAGTAAATGGGTTGGTTCCATGCTTCCAAATGGAGACATCAACAGCTTTGTTGATCCGAGGCTAGAGGGATGTTTCAATATCAACTCTGTGTGGAAAGCAGTGGAAATAGCAATGACATGTGTATCTAGAGATGCCACCAAAAGGCCAGTCATGAGTCAGGTAGTAGTGGACTTGAAGGAGTGTTTGGCAACAGAACTGGCTGGAACAAAGCAGACCGGCATTGACACTGAATCAGGAAGTTCCATTGGGATGATGTCTCAGAATTCGATCACTATGCTGCGTCCCTCAGTTAGGTAGCAGTACCTATCCATCTCAATAATATAATGGTTTGGGATGTACTATTAATTAAATCCTTCATGTTAGCACATATATGTTAAAATTCTACAGGGTTTAGGGTCTTAATATACAATCTGCTTGTAATAGATACTGCATTATGCATGGTATGGATTGCAACTATTATAATCAAATAATATACAGTCTGGTCGTAATAATGTACCGTCTTAATATAAAATCTGCTTGCAATAGTACTATTTCAATCCTGCAGGTTTTATGATCTTAATATATAGTCTGCTTGTAATAGACACTGTATTATGTATGGATTGCAAGTATTTCATAATCATATAATGCCACAATCCATATAATGACTAGAACAAGCGCATGCATAAAAGACATAAAAAGCAAGGGGGTCGATTTGGGAAAAAGTTTTAAAAAACTACTTTTTGTTTCCTCACTCGTTAAAGTGTTAAACCTTACTGCATTGTTGAGAGAACAGAGGAAGACTATACGCAGAGAATAATGATGATAATTGCTTTATTGATAATGAGTTGTATTTAAGTATGGAATTAATTACAAGAGAATTCTACTAGGAATGGGATACTGAAAATTCTAATAAAAATGAAATACTAAAAATCTAATAGGAATAAAAGACTAAAAATGGACGTATGAGCTAATTTTATTTTCATAAGCTTTCTCTTCCACTTAATTCTTTTTCCTTTTACTGCTCATTTTATTTTTTACATTACTTGTAGTAAAAGAAAATGATGAGTTGGCCACTCTAGGATCTTAGCCCAAAACATATATTATAATTAATCGATCAACTTTATTTGCACGAGTCACTAACCCTAAACCCCATCAAATCTAACAACAGTTTCCAAGCACAATCTATTGTGATGAGTACTGCTGCCACGCCAAAAAATGAAAATGATCCCTTGAATTTTTGGTGGCTGCCTCCTGATAATAATGAAACAGTAGAATATTATATTTACATGCACTTTGCAGAAGTTGAAGAGCTCCAAGGCAATCAGTCTAAACATCAAGTCAACTTATAAAATTAAGAAGAACTGGCAAGGAGATCCATGTGCCCCTCTAATTTACTTGTGGGAACGTCTAAGCTGTACCTATAATGAAAATGAGTCCCCAAGAATCACATCCTTGTAATTAAGTATCTCTTCAGACAAAATTGCTTATATATATCTTCATTTTAATTGCACTTATGTCTTAGTGAATCAAGTTATGAAACATGCAATCAGGGACATGTCCTCAAGTGAATTAATATATATATATATATATATATTTACTGTGTGCTCATATGTTGCACTCAGTTTTAAATGAGTTGAGCTGCTCATATCAGGGATTTATCAAACAACAACTTGACAGGACCAATCCCAGACTTTTTGCCTCAAATGCCAAATTTAAGCCACAATCCATATAATATGCACTCATTCCTATCCAACACTATGTTGCTAACAATAACCAAATTCACAAAGCAATAAACCTTTAACAACCTTAAGCTTCATAAGTCAAAGTAGTAGTGCCTCCTACTTTGTTGACAATTTTAGAGCTGAAAATATTATTGACTAAAACAAGTGCATGCATAAAAGAAAAGGTTTACTTATATGAAGAATGTGCATTACTCTCCACATAACAATCTTACAAGGAGTACATCCCAATTTCAATTAACCTACTGCCTGCTCTGGACCAGAGCGCAGCAGATGATTTATGCTCCCCCAACAAACTATAATAAAAATAGAGTACTGGTATTTGTACATCTTTTTTCTTTTTTTTTTCTTTTTTTTTCTTTTTACACATCCTTTATTCTTACACATCCTATAAAATTTTCTAAATTTTACAATTTCTCAAAACACACCCCCAACATTCCAAAATACCCACTCACCAAAAAAAAAAAAACACACCCACACCCACGCCAACCCACCCCCTGCACCAAAATGATCTTCCCACCTTGTAGCTTCACTGGCCAAAAAATCATTCTGCTCTCTCTTCCCCTCTCTTTCTTTTTCTCTCTCTCCTTCTCTTTCGCACATTCTATCTTTTCGGCGAGGTCACTGGGCTGCGTGGGAAGGATTGGGGCAGGGAGAGGCTGGGCGCGAAGGGGATGGGCGAGGCTGGGTGTCACCGATCTAGAACAGAGGACAGAGAAGAGAGAGAAATAGCAGCATTCTAAAAATAAAGAGGGGTTTTTTTTTTATATTTAATACCTAAAATTTGACTCTTGTCTTAATATGGTACCTAAATTTTTATTTGTCCCAATTAAGTACCTAAACTTTTATTTTGTGTCTAATAGGTATCAAAATGAATTTCTGTTAAAATTGTCAACAAAAATTACGGGCAATATAGTCACTAAAAAAATTATATTTTAATTATTTTCTTTATATGTTTAAAATTATAAAAAAACAAAAAATTATAATTAAAATATAATTTTTTTGAAGTGACCATATTGTCTCTAACTTCTGTTAACAGTTTTAACAGAAATTCACATGGGTATCTATTAGACATAAAATAAAAATTTATGTATCACATTAAGACAAGAGTCAAAGCTTAGGTACAAAATATGAAAAAAAAAAAAAAAAAAAAAACCCAATAAAGAATGTTGGTTACTTTCCCCTAAAATTTTGTTGGTATATATCTCGTAGAGGTGTACAATGGGTCGGGTTGGCCCGAATTCAGCCCGGGCCCGACCCATTAATAAGTGGGTCGAGCTGGGCTAATGTTTTTTATTCCGTTGAACCGGTTCGGCTCGAGCTCTTTTTGTGTTGGGCTAGCCCGTTTATATTATATTTTTCAATTTTTTTACTATTAGCCTTGTTTCAATTTTAAATTTTGATTTTTGTGATAATATTTGATAGAAAATTGAATGAAAGCAATCGAAAATTAAAAATTTTGAAAAAAAATAGAGTGACATTAAAGACTATTTGATTTATTAAACAATAATAGAAACTTAAAATAATTAATTGGGCCGGTCCAGCCCAGCATGATCCCGGCACGACCTATTATAGGGTGGGCCATGGACTGGGCTGGGCTGGGCTTAAGGTTTAAAATAATTGAGCCGGCCCAAACATGACATGAAGTACGAATGGGCCACCTTTAAGTCGGTAACACTATTTTCATTTTCCATATTTTAAAACACGTGAATGTTGCATTTCATGGATTTCTAACAAACAACCTTCTTTCATGAAATAGGTATGAGGTTCCTAGAATCCTATTCCTTGAAATTTACCATAAAATATCCTAAGTATGATGAAGCTTTTCTAAATATCTAAAGTGCCTTTCTTAAATGTTTTCCTCATTTAGTGCGATGTTTCTTACCTAAAAGAGGTTCTCACCACTCCATTTCAAAGTTCTCCAAAGGTGGATGGCAACAGCCAACAGGTTCCCATTTGATTTATTGGAGATCCTGACCTTGGATTATGACCATGCATGGACCCCATTTCCAATGTAGGTCTCTATTCATCAATAACATAACAGAGCTGTTCCAACTAATAATCTATGACATAAAGAGTTCTAATTATGATTCTCAATGTCTGTACAGTTGAAGCATTATGATGTCCCTTTATTAAGATTGTCGTTGGATTTGAATAGTAAACTTTTATGTAATCGGTGTATTTACTTATTATGTAAATGTCTCGATAATCATACATCAAATCTTTACTTTCATATAACTGGTATTACTTATTATATATATATATATATCTCGATAATCACATGTTAAGTCATATTATGAAAAAAGACACATAAAGTGAATATACTCATATACCCATAATAAGAAAGTTTCTTTCGGATTTGGAAGCTAATTGTAATTGTTTGATTTCCCTTTCTTCTCTTGACTAATTGTAATTGTTTTATGTTTTTGTAAACCAAACTCTAATTTGAAATAGGAAAGCAAATAGATGGTGTTTTCAACATTAATTTTCCAATCGGTTTCAGCTAGCTAATTAAGCCAGATATGCCATACTTGACTTTCCAACTTGTCGCCAAATCAGCTGGTCTTCAGAACTACCAAAATAACTCCATCACATGCAACTTTGACATGGCTTTAACTCATAATGTCACCACCTACTATCCTCTCAACTACCATACCCCCCCTATTTAATAAGAAGAGCAAAAGAAGAATTTATTGTGTTTTGTCTGTAAATTATTTAGAAGAACAAAAGTGTAAAACAAGACCCAAAAAAAAAAAAAAGCTCATTTATAATCCAAGTTGCATCTTTTTAATGCAAGTAAAACCGATGAAACTCTCATTTAATGGCCAAAACAAACTCCACCTTCCCTCTTCAAGAGGAAACTTCAAATGGGTCATTTTCAATGCCCTTATAAGGTCCAATTCACACCCAAATCTTCAAAACAAAATCGTTTTAGAAAATGGGTATGCACTTGAGAGCAACCTTGGCTCTGGTTGTTGCATATGCATTTGTAAGTGGTAGCAATGCACAAGAATCAACCACTCTTGTTCCAGCCATCTTCACATTTGGGGACTCTGCAGTAGATGTGGGGAACAATGACTACCTTTCAACTATTTTCAAGGCTAACTACCCTCCATATGGAAGGGACTTTGTCAATCACCAACCTACAGGGAGGTTTTGCAATGGAAAACTGGCCACTGACATCACTGGTAAGTAGGAAATTAGCATTGGCTTCAAAAGCCTTTTCTCATTTTTAGAATGTTCAAAAGCCTAGTTCTGGTGTATAAATAGTAATTGCTTCTTCAAGCATGAAAAGTACCTCTTTTAGCAAAATGGATACCTTTTGAGCTGCACAGGGGATTAGTTATAGAACTGAGAGCTTAAATTGGGTAGTAAAATTAATGATTTTTTCATTATAGATACCAGTTTCAGAACATAATTAATTTCTTTATGCAGCTGAAACTTTTCTGCCGCATTTTGAAAGTAGATTTCTTGCCAATTTTATCTTCCGAAAACCAAACGAAAAGTGATTACGAAAATGGGCACCTGAAACTTGTGCTGCATTTAGGGATCACGTTTTCTTACTAAATTAAGTGACCGCATCATCTGAAGTGTTAATTAAGGATTTAGGATTAGTACACCTTAAACCCTTAATTAACAGTTCATCGTAATAATTGATGTAGTAAGTACATATCAATTGCCGTGCTAAACTAATGTGGTACAAAAATTTTGGTCCCTTTAGCCTTAGTCTTTGGGATTAGTAGCTCATTAGAATACAATAAAACTATTTAGACTACATTTTGGACTGCGTTTCTGCTAAAGATGGAACTCGCTTGTATTTGTAGGTTTCACCTCTGTCTATTAGAATATTTGAGCGTTTCAATTGACTTGTCAAAACATAATCTGAATTTCTTTATGCAGCTGATACTCTGGGATTCAAGACTTATCCACCGGCATATCTTAGCCCACAGGCATCAGGGAAGAACCTTCTTCTCGGAGCTAACTTTGCTTCAGCTGCATCTGGTTACGACGAAAGAGCAGCAACCTTGAATGTAAAAATATATCTTATTTGTGACAGTCTAAGTACACTTATATATGACAATACCATATGTTTCATACAATTGAACTTGCGTGGCAGCATGCAATCTCATTGCCCCAGCAGTTACGATACTTCAAGGAATACCAGAGTAAGCTAACCAAGGTAGCAGGAAGTAAGAAAGCAGCATCCATCATCAAGGACTCACTGTATTTACTGAGTGCTGGCAGCAGTGACTTTCTTCAGAACTACTATGTCAATCCTTTGCTTTACAGAGTCTACACTCCTGACCAGTATTCCTCCTCCCTTGTTGGTGCATTCCAAAGCTTCGTTAAGGTATCTTCATATTGCTAATTGGTGTTGGTTTAGATGCTCGAATTTAATAGTACTTCAGACTTAAACTAAGCTTTCAATTTGCTGCTTTGCTTGAAAACTAGGATTTGTATGGCTCTGGAGCCAGGAAACTTGGAGTGACCTCACTCCCCCCATTGGGTTGCCTTCCGGCTGCAATCACCTTGTTTGGTGCCCATGAACAAGGGTGTGTCTCTAGAATCAACAATGATGCCCAAGCATTTAATAAGAAGATAAGCTCCGCCGCAGGAAATCTTCAAAAGCAACTTCCTGGTCTTAAAATCGTCATCTTCGACATTTACAAGCCTCTCTATGATGTTGTGAAATCTCCATCAAATTACGGTAATGAACTGAGTTTTCAGCCCAGTAGCCTAGCAAAGCATGGAAAGCTAGCTAACTATATTTGTCTAATATTGTCTGTTATCATTTTGTAGGCTTCGCAGAAGCAAGGAGAGGTTGCTGTGGTACGGGGACTGTAGAGACAACAATATTGCTGTGCAATCCAAGGTCGATAGGAACTTGTTCTAATGCGACTCAATATGTGTTTTGGGATAGTGTCCATCCATCTGAAGCTGCTAATCAAGTTCTTGCTGATGCATTGATAATCCAAGGCATCTCCCTCATTGGATGAGGATACATGCATTCTTCTGTTTCTGTAACATGTTGAAGACTGCTAGTACTACTTGCTTTTAGGTACTACTATGTTTACAAAGATAGTGACGCAAAAGCTTAATAACAATATGGGTTAATTTCAGTAGCTCAAGTTGCTTCAAATTTCATTTTAATATCACATGTTTAAAATTTTGCAATGTAATACCTCATCTTTCCAATTTGTTGCAATGATATACCTCCGTCAGTATGGCTCTCTTAAATGCTGATGTGACACTTACATTACACTCCCACAATGATGACTGGATGTCACGTGGTCTGATAACAGGCCATGTCATGCCACATGACATAAAAATAATTAAAAATCTAAAAACATGACACGTAATTATTAATTTTTTTTCTTTCAATTTTTAGATTTTAAATTATTTTTTATGCCATGTGGCATAATGTGTCATGTTGTCAAACTACGTGGTATCCAGTCAGTATTGTGGGAGTGCCACGTAAGTTCCACATCAGTATTGAAGAGATCTTTTAACAGTCATACTGACGGAGATATGACATTGCAACAAATTGGAAAAATGAGATATGACATTGTAAGATTTTAAACATGAGGTACTAAATTGAAATTTGAAGCAAACTTGAGGTACTGAAATGAAATTAGCCCTAACAATGTAGTTGGTACCATGCAATTTATTAATTTTATTACATAAGAACTTTCAAGAGATGCAATGGTTTAGAAATTTACTGGTTGACCTTATTCTCTTATACTAAGATGTGATTGTAATAAAATATTTTCTTAGTTAATTAAGGGAATGTAAAACTAAGCATGGGATCTCACTTTTTTTTAGCATTCAGACAATATTATGATAAACATAAAATTATGTTCAACACTAAGCTTCAGAGTTAATTCATGATCACTAACCACCAGGCCACCCCCACCCTAACATTGGCTTAACTTGCATTTTTTTGGTACTAATTAATCATATTAACATAACCAGCAAACTAGAAGTTATGGTACATATGAACTAGAAAACAGAAGCACAACCAGAAAATAGCTAAACATTATGTTTCAAATTGATTAATACTGAAAAATCTGGTGCTGGTCACCCTACTTAAGAGATTTAAAGAACAAATCAAAAGGATAGCATCTTTTGTAAATTACCAGAAGATACAACAAAATGGTGATCAAAACTGAAGTAGACTAAGCATATGCCAAAGGTGAAATGCCACCAGTTATTTCCTCAAGTAGCGGGCATGCACACTAGGAGAAAACAGGGTGGTGATCTGCATTAATGGTCCTACCATTTGCCACCTTCAGAGCTTTCGCTGCTTTGTCAGCTTGCACAGCCAAGAAATTTGGTGACTTAAGTAGCTTGGTTTCATCAGTGTTCATCTGTGCCAGCATTCCTGACGTTCCTGTTATCTGTGCTGCACCACCAGGATAAGAGAGAGAACACATTACATGAAAAGAGTCTTCAAATCATAGCAAGGACAGATGAACAACACTGATGAAACCAAGCTACTGTGCAAGTTGGTTCTGTATCGATGGCCAAAAGAGTATTTGTAGACTTGAATTCAATCTGAAGGAATAGTATGGTGCACCACCTTTTCTGCACATACGTTTAAATGAGGTGGCTTTGCACAAGTTTTCAGATACAGCTTTTGTTTTCGAGTGGTTCTGTAGCAAAACTTTTTAAAATGTATGAACTGATTCAATTCTTGGATTTTGGAGGAATTTTTTCTCTTGCTGTAAGAATCCCAACCCAGCTGGCCTCTGCTGCCCTCTTCATGCTGGAAGAAAATTTCATTTTTCTAAAGTTCATGGAATAAAATATGTTGAGGCATAGATTTTTCTTTATAAATTTCAGATGCAATTGTTAGGACTTTGCAGAGTAATAAAACAGAGAGTGAGTGTGTGTTTTTTGAGGAATGAGAGATAAATTGGTGTGGAGAAGAGGCATATCGAAAAAAAAAAAATGGAGAGGTAAAACTTTATGTGGTTTGTGCCAATTTGTACTACTAAGTTTTGATTTAGGGTAATTATGGAAATTTAATCGATAATATTGTATTAAATAAATTTAAAAAAGAGATTGGAGTGCAGCATTACATTTTTGAAGTGCAAATAGCACCTCCCTATACACAAAAAATTAGTTTGTATAGCCGATATATTGACACATGGTATAACTAGTTTATGTGTTATAATATGAGTAGATGTTATTATACTAAACCCTACTAATATAAATGCATCGTTCAATAATACCCTTACACGTTGAATTGGTTATACCACGTAGCAGTATATTAGTTATATCCTATAATTTTTCCCTATACACAAATGTATACGCCCCCCACCCCCCTCCTTTTTCAGCTTTTTAAACTTCTTACTTACATGGTTTAAGCATGGAGAAGGATCTATGGCACCATATTTTTTACACAAGTTTTGACCAAAGTTTTCAATGAGGCTTATTCCATATAGGATTTCAACGATCCGAACCGTCCATTTTTTAGGTTTCCATTAAAAGATCATCATTGCAAAAACATTAGGTAAATCGAAAACCATTTACCTACAAAGATTAAATGGTTAACAAAAACCTAAGAGGAAAACAAAGATTAAATAGTCAACAAAAATTACAGGCTTCACCAAAAATAGAATTGCCTAAAATACCCTTCATTCAACAAAACAGTCACATAAGAGATAAACCTAATAAATGAGGGTATAATTGTAAAATATAACCATTAAAATAAAAAAAAGATATCCCACCACCTTAAAATGTGGGAAGAGTGGTGGGAAGTTATAAAATAATGATAATAAAATAAAAAAAAAAAAAAAAAAAAAAAAAAAAAAAAAAAAAAACAGTGAAAATGTCAATTGACACGTGCGAAGCGCGTGCCAACTGCCAAGAGGCTAGTATGTACCTAGACATAATAAATGTTTAAATTTTATTGTTTATAGATTGTATATATTTTTTCATTATTGTGTGCATATTATATGAATTTTGATATATGAAACATATGCTCAATAAAGTTTTTATTTAATTTATAGATGAGAAAACAATATAGAATTGATGGGTTTTTCAAAAGAAAAATGCCCAAAACTCTAAAGCCAATTCATCATTACTAGATTCAAATATTGAGACACCGATTTTTAAAAATCGTTCTAAATCTCGAATTGAAACCAATGACAATGAAGTTGATCTTAGTACTTTAACGCGATGAAATTCGATGAGCTTATTTTAACGTCGATCCATACCAACCTATACTTTCTAACTATCCAAAATTAGGACCAAATGCTCATCGTCATAGCTTTCAAAGTTCGTGGTTTAAACAATTTCCTTCGTGTTAGAATATTCTCCTAAGAAATATGCAGCTTTTTTGTCTATCGTGTTATCTCTTTAATAAACCATCTGGGCAAACTATTTTCACTATTGACGGATTTCAAACGTGAAAGAAAGTTAGAGATTGAAAAAAATTATGTTTTTTTTTAATCATGAAGGAAATATATGAACTCCCCTCATAAAATTGTCATGAGATCATGCTTGGACTTGATGAATCAAGTCTCAATATATAAAAATAGTGGTTGGTAATTACTCATCTCAACAAATTGCATATAATCGACTTCGACTTAAAACCTCAATTGAAGTAGTTAGATGGCTTGCATTTCAAGGTTGTGCTTTTAGAGGCCACGATATGAGAGACACGATTCAATCAATTGTTTAGATTTTCTTCAAATGATAGAATTGTTGGTTTTATATAATGAAAAAGTTGCAAGAGTTGTATTAGACAAAGCTCCAAAAAATGCCTCTTACACATCACCACCAATCCAAAAAGAAATTTTAAATATTTTTTCAACTAAAGTTAAGAAGCAATTCGTGAAGAAATTGGATATGCAAAATTCTGTATCATTTTCGATGAAGCTCATAATTAGTCAAAGAATGAACAAATGGCTATAGTAGTGCAATTTGTTGACAAAGACGGTCTTATCCAAGAGTGTTCTTTTGGGTTTGTTCATGTGTCTGACACCGAGGCATTGACCTTGAAAAAAGGTAAATACTCTATATTGTCACATAATAACGTCATAACTATTCAAAATATTAGAGGCCAATTAAGGATATGATAGTGCAAGTAATATTCGAGATGAGTGGAATGGGTTACAAGCTTTGATTTTTAAGGATTGTCCATATGCTTACCATATACATTATTTAGCACACCGGTTGCAGTTGACTTTAGTTGCATGATCAAGAGAAGTAATTCATGTTCACCATTTTTTCAGTAAGTTGGCTTCTATTGTCAATATTATTGGTGCTTCATGCAAGCATAATGATAAATTCAAAAATGCTCAAACTAGTGCAGTTGCGCATATAATTGTCCTTAATGAGCTCGAGACTAGGACAAGAATTAACTAAATTGGAACCTTACAACAGGTCGAAGATACTCGTAGGAGTTCTCACTTGAAATCTGTTTATAGCTTGATAAAGATATTCAATGCAATGTGTGTAGTTTTGACTAACATATATAATAGATGATGAAACTACTTATTCTCAACGAGGAGAAGCCAACTCTGCTTATGAAGAATTTACTTCATTTGATGTCTTCATCTTGCATTTTATGAAAGAAATTATTGAGATCAATGCTTAATTTGCAATATCAATCTCAAAAAATTTTAAATGCCATAAATCTTATTTCATTAACTAAAACACGTACGTACTCATCCAAAAATTGAGAGATGATGGATGGGATGCTTTACTTACCAAGGTAAATTCCTTTTGTGAGGCACGCAACATAGATATTCCATTTATAAATGATCGTTATGTCGTGAGGCGAGGTATTGAGCACATTGTCAACAAGATGACTTTACAATTAGCATATTACCATGTAGATATCTTTTATGCTGCAATAGATTCTTAATTACAAGAATTAAATAACAGATTTTTCTAGACCTACTTATTTTTAGCTCGACTCTGGATCCTTATGAAGTGAACATGTCTTTTAGAATTGATGATGCTTGAAGAAGCAATTACTGTTTATAACCCAATTACTTTTCATTTTCAAAATGTTGAAATTGCTTTTTCAAGCTTATCTTCTCATGATTTGCAAAGTCTTAAGTATAGAATTTGTCTACAAATTGACAAAAATCATCGAAAAGAATTGTTATTTATGGATTACCTTATATTTTTTAAGGTTTTGAACACTTTTTCCTCTTTGGTTATTAAAAAGTCATTCTTCTATTCGTTTAAAGGACATCTGAAATCCTGGTACAAGATGTACCATATACCGTTTGCTTCATCTTAAGTTATAATATACACATCCAGGAATGCATTGATCATGGTTAACTTGCTTTCCATTTCGAAAGTATTTGCTTGCTTCATTCTTTTGTGATTTAGCAAACTCAACTACTCTTCCCAACATTAGGATTTCGTCTTCAAATTCCACCATAGCATTTTCACTGTAGGAATAATTTATCTCAAAATTGAATACACTCGTTCCATAAAGCTGCAAATGCTAAAAAGGGGACTTTTTTATTAGTCTCACATGAAAGAATTCTAAAACAAACACATATCAGTATTTAAAACAACTTTTATACAAAAATAAATAACTATACGCATAGCAAAAAATGATCGCTCTATAATTGGTGTATAAAAAGCGTAACCACTGTATAAATAAGTGGATATGTCAATAATATTCTTCTAGTTTTTACCAACCATTGAGACATATCAAAATAGGTCAACAAATTTTTGAACTCTGGAAGGCGAACAACATCCAGGGACGGATCTTAGTGAGGTCTTGGCGTGCTCAAGCCCACCCTATTTTTTTAAATAGTTATATATGTATAAACCCATAGTCCCCCCCCCCCCCCCCCAAAATTAAAAAAAGACAAAACAATGAATTAAACATCACTCACTCACCCAAGTACCTATTATTAATATACAGCCCTCATCCATGACCTATCTCCTGATCTCCAACCCATTATTTCCTTTTGTGGCTTTTTGTTTCCCTTTATTTTATTTTACGATATGTTGTTCATTTTCCTTTGCTTCTCTCTTCTTTTACTTCAATTTTTAGTCTTTAGCAGTTCATCATATGGTAAGAAATCAATGGTATTTGTTTGTAAATGGGAGAGAGAACTTCGTCTCTATAATGGGCTAAGGTTAATGGTCTTTCTTTACTAAATTCAGCCCTCCCAAATTTTCAATCCTGGCTCCGTCCCCGACAACATCATTTTCAAAATGTTAAAAGCCTATCTTCTCATAATCTGCAAAGTCTTGTGGATAGAATTTGTCTACTAACTGACAAACATCATCAATTCTAAAAGAATTGTTCACTTCACGAAGATTAAAAGCTGAGTTAAGAATAAGTAGCTCAACTGCATGCTATTTAATTCTTGTAATTCAGAATTCATTGCAACATAAAAAATGTTTACCCGGTAATAATACTTAATTGTAAAGTCATATTATTGACGACGCGCTCAACCTCATCTTGTGACATAACAAGCATTCATATCTAGGATATTTATGTTGCTTGCCTTACAAAAAGAATTCACCTTGGCAAGTAAAGCATCTCATCCATCATCTCCCGTAAGATTGGCCAAGCATGGTCTCGTGAAAATTTTCTGAGGGGAATTCAGATCTTTTCCTTCATGATTTAAAAAAGCACAATTTTTTCCATCTCTAACTTTCTTCCAAATTTGAACTCCGTTAATAGTGAAAAAAGTTTTCCCACAAGCTGCATTTTTCTCAAGAAAATATTCTAACCACAAAGGGATTTTTTTGAACCACGTACAAACTTAATTTGAAAGCTACGATGATGAGTAATTGGTCTTAATTTTGGATAGTTAGAAAGTATAGGCTGGTATAGATTAGCCTTAAATAAGCTCGTCAAATTTTATCACGTTGATTAAAAGGATAATCTTATAATTCTGGACGCAGTCCTAGTCCTAGGTCGCGCTTTAAAGTACTAAGATTAACTTTATTGTCATTAGCTTCAATTCTTAGAGATTTAGAACGATTTTAAAAAATCGGTTTCTCAATATTAGAATATGGTAATTAGACTTGGCAATATACCTATTAACATGACACGAAACAACACAAAAATTCAATGTTCGGTTTGAAGCTTATCGTGTCGTGTTGCAATCATGTGGACTCTTTAGTGCCCCGTTAACTTTTATGTCGTGTTCGTGTTAACACATGAAACCAATTAATGACCAATTAAGAAATAAATATATTTTATTTTAATTTTTTTATGATATTAATTGCCCACTTAGTTGCAGGAGTGTAAGGATCGGTCATTATCTCCTACGTGAACTATCCTAGCACTTATCTTGTAATTACTTGAATAATTCCAGAGTTGTATAGCAGGTTTATGACTAGCTCATGTAATCCCACTCAAACACGTGTCTCTCTAGTTATTATCTATATCGATTTATATCTATATCTTATCTATATATATAAAGCAGAAGATATCCTTTATCAATTAAAATAGTTAAATACAACAATTTAGTATATTGAGGGTAAAAAAGTATAAGAAAACCAAAATAAATAACAAATAAAGAGGAAAAAGAAAAATAACGTAAGATAAATCAATGAAAGGAGTCCAACTTAGAAAGAGCGTCTTTTCAACCGTCTTTTACTCTTCCTAAGCTACCACTACACAGAATTGCAGTTACCCATAAATCTCCATTGTTTGAGATTACACAAATAGAAAATACATATTATTTCCAAGAAGAAGACTCTCAGTGCAAAAAGGTAAAAGAATGCAGTATCAGCAGTGACTTTGCAGAACCACCATAAGCATCAAAGTGTGAAGTTCAGTTGTGTCGAGCATCAGTTTGCCTCTTTTCTCTTTCTCTGCATTTCACTTTTGTAACCATCTTATTTTTCAGTTTAATTGCTTTCTACATCTCTGATTACCACTCCTATAAATATCTGCTGATTAAATTTCTTTTTTATGTTTCTTTTTTCTATTCTGCTACAGGACTTTGTAGAAGACTAAGAGAACAGCTCCATTTGAGGCTTGAGCATTGGTGTTATGAGTTCTTACTTTTTTTCTTATGAGTTTTGGGAATTGGATGTTCACTTTGTTTTATTTGGCAATTCGGGGTTTTTTTTTCCTGCAAATTTTTTCATTGTGATTTTTTTTTTCTTTAATTGGATTTTTGTTTTAATTTCAGGTTCCTACACTTTCTTGAATTTGAAGATCCTTTTTTTTTTTTTGAGCTAAGGTATGTTTTTTTTTCTTGGTTATAGCTTTGGTCTGTTTTTGTTCATCTTAATCCATTCTTAACACCACGTTCAAAGCAGTTTAACAACATCATGATTTCTTCCTCTTCCTTGCAAATGTTTTAAACCCATATTTCTTCACTTTTTGTTTTCTTTCCATTATATGAACTTCTTTGTTTCCAATTATCAAATTGTGTCTATTGAATTGTGTTTGTTGCATAGAAAAATTGTGTTCATTTGACCAAAGGCAGGTGTGTTTCCACTGCAAATCTATATTTGATGTTTTATTCTGTTTTTCTTAATCAAGTTTATATTTGGCTTTGGCCTCTGTATTAGGAGAGAACATTAGTTTGTAGACATGAATTTACTTTTACTTTGATTTGGATGTAGTATGTTTGAATTTCAGTTTACAGATTTTGTCAATTTTGTAATGTTAACTAATAACTATACCTGATTTTGATGTTGTAGGTCTAAGGTAACAAGGATATATTGTTCTTGAATCTATATATTTGAATGAAAATACGATAATTTAATACAAAGTACAAAGATAATTTGGTCAAAAGGGAAAAGCCTTTTGCGTGTATTACTTGAGATGAACCTGATACTAGACTCATAATAATAACTGCTGTAACAAATCAACGGTGTACAGGAAAAAGTTTAAGGTTAATCTTAAAAAGAATTAAAGAGTCTCACACTAAAAAAAAAAAATCAAAGGTGCATAGTAATAAACGAAATGTATATCCAAAAATTAAAGTATGTGCAATAGAAAAAACCAATTTGAATTCGCATGCACATTGGCGCGTGCAGAGAGGCTAGTAACAATAATGTGTATTGCCATAAGACAAAGGTCTTAGCCCACGTACACTTGTACACATGTCAGCTCGTTGGGGGCTGAAGATCATGATTTATTAATGGGGCCCACAACTTTCATCACAGCAATTTTGAAAAGCATATATTAATTGTTGTTTTTTAAAATTGTAGTGAGTGACTTAAAATTGTAAGACATTACAACTTTTGCTTTTATTACCAAACACCAAAACTATTGTAAGTGGCCTAGAATTGCCATCTACAACAATTTTTAGTTATCCAACTACAATCCCAAATGGGCCCTTAAGTGATTTTTCACATATGATCATGACTAAATAGCAAATAGAAAAATTGGTATGAAATAGTTAGCCAAAATGAAAAAAACAATTAAAATTTATGATGAGGTAACTCATTTACATATGTTTATTTGTTCATCAACTTAGAATATTAGTAGATGTAATCGATTGACGCACTACAATTTCCTCGGGGACTAGTAACAAATAAAATATCATTTTCAAACCACAGAGTTGGATTACATGTTTTTAGTTCAAGCATTCATTGAATGAATTCAAATAGCACCTTTCATTTATTTGTATACATACACTTAATGACTGTTTTTCTAATAGTTAATGAAATAAGAAAACTTTACCAAAAAATATGAAATATGAAATAAGAAAATGAAAAAAAATAATAAATTACTTTCAATGACGAAGAACATAAAGTTCTTAACTGAAAATTCATCTAAAAAAATTAAGCTAAAGGAGATTTTAATTTTGAACTTGCATATGCATTTTTTAGGATGCAAATACACGTGTTTAAGTTGCAAATGCAGGTTGCTCTGCAATTGCCTAGCGCTCAGTAAAAATTTTGTTATGGAAGTTAAGTATTATAACGAGTAGATTATAATCCAACATATGAATTATTCATTCACAGATTCTACTACAATTCAGAGAGAACCCTGTTGTGATACATACACAGTAACTCAGAACACTCATCATCAATCGAAATGCTTTTGTATTTTGCAAAAAAATTTCTAGCTAGCTTCTAATGGAAAGTATGGTACACTGGCTTTGATTTGCTAATTTTTTAACTATATCACTGACAAGTACTTATAAACAGAAGTGAGAAAATCCTGCAGCTATGGATTGCTATATGTCAAAATGAGCTAAGATGCTGATGCTGATTTTTTGTGTACTTTCACCTCCGGTGTTCCACTACGACTACGTGATCCCATCAAAGCTTCTGCATATTTCACCAACGGAGATTTCTCTGTAGAATCTGATTCTTGATCAAATCGATCTTTGAATGGCGAATCAGCAGAACCTTCACTGCCTAAAATAAATCTCTTATACCCAGACAAGGATCCCATATCACTATTATGTCTCTGAAAACTGTGCATATCCTTAATATCTTGGTCCTTCGGACTCCTCCATCTGAGAATATCCAAAGAAGCTCTAGATGAACCATGACATGGAGTTGCATATATGTTACTCTGACCCTCAGGTCCAGCATAAGCTGCAGTTGATTTACTTGAACTGCAAAATGGAGAATAATTATCTTCTGCATATCCAGTTTTATCCGCTGATGAAACCTGGTTTTGATAAGGAGTGTCTTTACCCAGTACAATTCTTCTAAGCTTGCTGAATAATTTGTTCTTACTCAAGGTGTTGGTTTTCATTGCAGATGAATTGTCAACAGAAAAATTGGTTTTTGTTGCAGAAGAATTATCAACAGAAAAATCAAATAAGTCTGGTGAGTAGTCCGTAACAGCAGAAGCTAGGGAGGATGAGCACTGATCAGAATCAAAATCAATGTTGATAATCCCCTTATCCCCCATCCCTTCAGTGTTTGCATATTCAACTATTAGCTGCTTGGCTTTCTCCTCAGATTTCAGGCTAAGTGATTTACATAAGTCCCTTGCCACTGTTTTACCACTCGGGGGCTGAAAGTTCCGCAGCTCATAGCGTAAGCAAGCATTTATCCACCGGAGGTAAACTAGTTCTTCAACATCAGAACATCGATCAAGTTGGAGCTGCTCAATTTCCTTTGTCAAATTTTCATTTTCATGTCTTAAACGCTCACTCTCTTCCTTCAATGCTTCTGCCTGCAACAAAGCGTACAAAAGTAATTTTTTATAGAATAATGAACAAAGGAAAGGCTGGGGAAAAATAGAAAAATATGATGAACTAATTACCTCTGGATATTCCAAAACAGAATTTGCAAGGATTTGTGTGGATTCCAACCTCCGAGCCAATTCAGAATTTTCTAGTTGCAACTTCAAATTAGACTTTCTCAACTCTTCAGATTCACCCTCCAACTCTCTTAGCCTTCTCAGCTTCATTTCAAGTTCTGAATTACTTGCACCAGCTTCATCGTCATGCAACTTTGCAACTCTTTGCTTAAGAATTAAGATCTGTTCTTTGTTCTGTTCAGCTTCAAATCTGAGTTTCTTTTTTAGCATCTTAATTTTTGCCCTAGTAGCCTCAAGCTCAGCAACCACTTTTGCATGATCAGCCACTTGTGCCTCCAGTCTTCGGTTATCTCCCTGCAAGGACTCAATCTTGAGAGTTAAAAGCTTGGCCTCCATACTGCTTATCCTCAATCGATTTTGGAGCTCCATAACAGCAGTCTCCTGCTCTTTAAGGCCATAATATTCAAGCAACTGGACCTCAAGATTCCGCTCCCTCTCTCGAAGCATTCTAACCATGTCTCTGAGGTGTCTGATTTCTTGCTCATATTCGTCCTTTTCTGTAGTTCTAAATGCTTTTGGAGTCGCTACATATGACCTAGGATTTTCAGCATTCTTCTTTGGAGAAAACCCAGAATTTGCAGCAGATAAGTCAAATTCCTTCACTAGAGCATTGAACTCTGGTAAGAGTAACCCATCTTTATCTTCGCTATGTTTACTGCATGCAGAAATACCGGATGTGCAATTAACAACACTGACCTTCGGCATGTATATCTCTTCCTGGTAAAAAAAAAGTAAAGATATTTTTAGTTCACTGAAATCAAATCCAGCAGGAACAGAACCATTCCTTTTGTTTTTCCATAATTATTGGGCCATAAACACATCCCCTTTCATTTCAACAGCCACAGTTTGGAGCATCTATTTAAGCAATTTTAGCAGATTTTTTCAAGCTAATTTCTATATTGGCTTTTAACTAATTGGTATTATGGCATAAAGATATATCCCCTCTCATGGTCAAGAAATGAAGGAACAAAGATAAGAAAATGGAATTTTTCAATAGGAAGGGTTTGATTACTCACTACAAAAACCTATCACAATATTCACAAAGTAATCACTAGACAAATGGACGGTTGAAAATTAATGCACAATCAAGTTATGTACACACAGTCAACCTTCTTTGTTTGGTTGCCAGACCTATCAAAGGAAAGGAAGGGTGGAACAAGGAATTGAGAAAAATTCCCTAATCCTAACTTTTAGTTTCTATAATTGGAAAAGTAATCCTTCCGAGATTCAATTGTGATAATTATTTAGGGTAATCATAAGCAAAAATACACAGCTTTCCTGTGCTTTTCTCTTCCTCTAATATCAAGAACAAGATGGAATGCTACCACCACCAATCAAACTCTTCAAACATAATTTTTTTTTCTATTTTTCTTTTTTAGGAAGCTACAGAATCATGTAGAAATTTATCTAAATAATTGAGACTTTATGATCCAGCAATACAAGCATTGTTACTGTAAAAATTTGAATCAATCAGAAACAAAATTAAGAATTTCATAGCATATAACTAAGACTTTTGATCCAGCTAAACATACATATTTTTCGGATGCAATTGAAAGGTTGCGTGAACTGTGTGCTGTCCTTGTAGCATTAAGGCCATCCTGCCTTTGAGGTCTTACCCCTGAATCAACTTCACTTTCTTTATCTATATACACAACGACCAAAATGTTGACTAAGTCAAGTAAACAAAGAAAAACTCAAATGAAGGAGTTCAATCTAAGGTGATAAAACGAACCCGAAGGAGGAGGCGGGGAGGGGTTGATCCTTCTGGTTCTGAGACGAGAATAGAGAAATCCGGCAAAAGAGAGAGCTAAAGCCACCCCGAATTTCAATAAAAGAGGCTTTATGTCCCTGTTCTTTCCCACCATCATAATTAAAGACCTCTAATTGGAACCAAACTCATTAACCCAGATAGTTTGGAGAATGATTATGGTTCCTCTTCTTCATCATCCTCCTCCATCTACATGATCATGAGCACAAAGACATCCCATAACCCATGTCAGATTAAACCACACAAGAGCAATTAATAAGAAGCAAAACCCTGACTAAACCATAACCCAAAAGAACAAACATGAACCTCAGCATATTAAACCAAACAAAGAAACTTCAAATGAAAACAAAAGCCTGATTTTGATCAAAGTTTATACCCAGAAACAGAAAGAATCACATAACCCATTACAGATTAAGCCAAAAGGATCACGGGAAATAAAAAATAAGCAAAACCCATCTCAATTCAAAAGTGTTATACATACCCAGCAAAAGAGAAAATTTCATATGGCCCATGTGAGCATGTCAGATCAACAACAAAAATTCAAACACAAAACAGCAAAATAAGCAAGACCCTTTTCAATTCATGCTGATTCTAGATGAAACGATAACTTACTATTATTCAAGGGAGCTTCTCAGAGGCACCAAATCAGTAAGGATCAAAAAGACGGTAACAGTTTGAATGTGTACCAAATCAGTAAGGATCAAAAAGACGGTAACAGTTTGAATGTGTCTATGGTTCTTGTTTAAGTTGAGGAATTGTTTGTCTCTGTCTTGTAGGCTGATGAAACAACTGGTAAGGTATAAACAAAATCCTACACGAATATATATTTTATTTCAATGTTCACAGACATTGCCACTAATTTTTGTCTTATGTCATGGTGGATGTGATGTGCAAGAGAAGGATCGGAGAAATAGAGAAGGAACAAGATTCTGATTCCAGGTGGACAACAAAAAGAAAGAGAAACAGGTTTGGAGTTTGGACCTTGAAATGGAGAAAGGTAATTAATTGGATGGTTAATTAATTTTAGAAGGTTTGGTGTTTGGAGATTAATGGATGGCCAAATTAACCGCTCTTTTTTGTTTCTTGGTTGTTACAGTTTTCTTTTCCCTCCATTATTAACAAACTATATATTGGGTGGGTGTGAGAGGGTGCGAACTTGGAAATTGGAATATTAAATTGGGATTCATTTCCATAAATAAATAAAAAGGAAAAAAAGAAGATAATGAAGGGTGAGCTTAATTAGGTCAACTAGTGTAGAAATTACACAACTTAAATTAAATTTAAGTGTGAAGTGTGAATGGATTGAGGTGTTATCTTACCTGTGGATTAGTTTATAAATTCTTTTCTAAATGTACACGTTTTCAATCCTAAAGTATGAAAAAGTATGGGGCAGCATTTGGGACCCCCAAAAGGGCCAAAACCATCAAATAGCTTTTACATGTAAAAGGATGGAGAATTTGAAAATGCAAAAATATGAACAAAAGAACAAAATATTGGTATCGAAATAAAAAAAAAAGATTAAAAATTTAAAATATTTGAATGAGACTTGCATAAAAAAAGATGATTGAAAAAGTTTAAGATTAGAATTTCCCTTGTTTTTTTCTTTTGATTTTTCTTTCAAATGGATTTATTTATTTAATTTTTTATGATATCCAAATATATCCAATATTTTTCAAGAGGAAAATGCTCCTTATCTCATCTCAAATTTTGTTCCTGTATGCACACCTCATTGTTGAATTAAAAGCACATCAATATATATCCTAAATGTAAGTGTCATCTAAGTTGGAGAAAATAACATCAAAGATCTGATTGACAAGAGTTAAGCTAAATAGCAGTATGGCACTAGTTAATGTCCATAGGAAGTGTTCAATATTAACACGCAAGTTCAAGTAGTTGTAAATTTATGATACAGATGGTGAGAGCTGGTTGACATGCAATAGTCGTAAATTTGCATTGAACCTTTACCTCAACTGTCTGCTAATTAATTTCAGTTTTAAAACATAGAATAAACTCTTTCAATTAATACAACATGAACATCTTTAATTTTGGGAAATTTTATTAAATATTTTCCACTTATACAACACGAAAAGGAAAAAAAAAAACACATAAATCCCACGTGCATGGGAAATGAAAAGAAATCCTCTGTAACACTAAAAGAAACATTAAATAAAATAATAATATATAATATGATGGTGCAAGCCTGGAACTCAGGCATGCCACCTAACTAAGCATTTAACCTCAAATTAATGGGAAGTATATATGTGGCTGGTGGCTGGACAAGTGGCAACCAATTAAGCTTGATTTCTTAACACATTACATTAATCAAGGAGTTTCTAACTTCTATTTGGGATATAAGGATTAAGGAATCGAGTTCTCAAATAATGCCTTTGCAATTTGCTTGCCAGTAGTTTTAAATCTAAAATATCTCATATTCGTCTTTTATTATTGACTCATCGTTTAATTGAATTTGTCTAATTGTCACAAGTAAAGAATCATTTCCAATTTTCAAATAAAGTTGAAGAACACTTTTTTTGGCTTAATTTCTCAGTCATACATCACGTGCATGTGCCTTCACAATTGATATTTTAATTGGAGAGAGGGATGATTTTGGTACATTCATTATTTTTATTAGGTACAAAGTTTTTTTTTTTTGGTGATTTTGATATATTTATACAAATTGCATATAAAATACAACTGAAATATATATTGAATTCGTCACATACATAATAAACGTCTATTCAACCACGCAACTGTTACGTTGTTGAAGTTTGAATTGGTTATGTTGTAGGAGCAAGTACTTAGTAAATATATAACATCGTCAGCTACCTTAATTAATATGGTCATGAAATCAACTTCATTCAAATGCATGGTTTTAAGTCGGACACGTTGAATAGCTTAATAGCATTTCTTCAAAACATCTTTGAATGACTGACTGGCATCAATAGCACATATATAGGAAACGAGAATCGAGCCAAGCAGAAGCAGTTGTTCCTTTATAAAGGGGTATAAAGGAAAATGACCAATCTAAAAAAGAAAACAAAAAATAAAAAAATTTAGGAAAAATTATAGTTTAGTTATTCTAACATTTTTTATTTAAAAAATAAATCTTATTTTTTTAAATAAAATTCTTTGATCATTGTCTTATCAAAGAAATATATTATTATTTTTTTAATTTTTGAGAATATAGGATACGGATTAACCTCATGTCTTCTTAAAATATAGAATAAAGTTTGTGAAAACTACATATTAAGTTTCGTCCAAAATTTTAAATTTAAAACTGATAAACTAGGGCTTGACAAATAAGTAAAAATGTCTTACTGAACGATCGAAAATGGTCTTGATCGCTCACGGCTAGTATGTGTGAAAAAAATAAAAAATAATATATCAATATTATATAACATAGAATAATTATAATATTATTAAACTTTAATTAAAATTTTAAAAGTTATAATATTTTATTCAGTATATTATAAAATTAAAATAACTAAAAGGAATTCTCCTAAAAATTTAAATGGAAAGTGGGTTAATTGAGGGAAGAGGACTAAAACGCAGGTTTTTCGCACCATTTCCAAATAAAGCCAATCGTTTCAACTTCGCGGGTTCTCAACATTTCAACTAAAACCCTACAAAATCGACCATTGAAAGAGTCGAGAGTATTGAGTATTGAGTGAGCGTTGCTGTCTCAGTCTTTGTCTTCAATCTCACTTTTTTATGCAAGTATTAGACATGAGAGCTCTCACTCTCAGAGCGATCAACACCCACAAACACCTTCTCAAACCATCTCTCACCTCCTTCCAACCCCTCCAAAACCCCAAATTTTCCCGCCATTATCTCTCCACAACCCGTCTCCGCTGTGCCGAAGAACCGAGCTTGGTCACCGATTCCCTGACAACCCAGAACAGTGCAAGCTCCAATGGAGAAACCCGTCGTGTTTGGTCTGTTTACCGTACTGCCCCGCACAGATTGGCGACGACCCAAAAAGTCGCAATAAGCAAAAGTGACGGGCAAGAACCAGGAAGCGAAAACCAGATGGGTTTATCGAGTTTGGGAAATGGGGTCGACGAGTTTCAGAGGAAGGAGACTATTAGGAGGGTAAAGAAGGTGAAGTCAGGAATTGGGTCTGCTAGGGACTACTTTGTGAAGAGTAGTAATAAGAAGGGGAAGGTCAAAACTAGTTTTCTTTGCTCAAATTGTGGGGAGACATATGCGAAGTGGTGGGGTCAGTGCCAGTCGTGTCATACATTCAACACAATCAAGGAGTTTACGGAGAGAGATAATTATGATAGTGGGGGTAAGACTAGTGGGTTTGAGGTTTCGGAGAAGGCAGTGGGCTCGTGGTTGCCGCAGCAGGAGGTTGGCGGGCCAATGCGGTTGACGGATGTAAACCGGGGCATTAATTGGATAGACATAAGGATTCCTTTGTAAGTTTATATCAGTTTAGTTTTAGTTATTTGAACAACATTTGGTTTGTCGATAAGTTGAGAAATGTGATCATAATTCAATGTATATGTTGGTCTGGTTGATATTTAGGCCTGGACTTTTTGGAAGTGAAGTTGCAAGGGTGCTTGGTGGTGGTATTGTACGAGGTTTGGTCACATTCTGTATGTTTTTGTTCAGTAATAACTGTCCAGAGCTAATTGTTTGCCCTCAACTCTTCTTGACTATGATGCACATTTATCGGCTAACACCTGTTAGGATTTGTATATTGACCGTTGAGTAAGTTTGAACTCTATTTTGCATATGTTGCGTTCACAACAACTTAAAGTGTATAATTCAGTATGTTGCGTTCCCAGCAATTGTATATTTAGTCGCTTCTTCTAGAAGCTTTTTGTATTTAATTCAAAGTGTCTTGTTACCATAGATTGAAGTGGATAATTAAGCATTTTAACCGTGCCTCGTTTTGTGTTTGAAGGTTCATTGGTTTTGATTGGTGGTGATCCTGGTGTTGGGAAGAGTACACTTGTGTTGCAGGTAGTAGGTTGTTGTAAGGATTCAGTTTGGTCTTATGGAGATTTACTTTTGCAGCATATTTGTAACTTAAATATTTGTGTTGCCCAGGATATTTTTGATTCTAAATGTCAGTTCATCATGTTGACTATAGTTATCTTCTATATTTGTGGTTCTGTTTTTTCATGTGAAACCATACTTTTAAATTGGAAGATGGCTTCAATAATAGCTGAAGGGCATGAGCATGGTAAAGCAGCCCCTGTTGTGTATGTCTCTGGTGAAGAGGTTAGCATATCTTGAGCCTGGTATTGGTATATCATCATGCCTGATTTAAAGTTTCACTCATACATTGTAACGACTTTCCTGCTATCTAAATCTTGTCTGGCATAGCATTTTCTGTTGGTTAGCAGGCCCATAAATGGTGCTAAAAAATAGAACTGCTCGTGTTCTAATGTTTATTATATTATTAAACTGGTAAAGTTTGTTGAATTCTTATCTGAAATTAAGTAACTGTATAATAATTCTTTTCATTAAAAAAAAAAAAAGTCTAGTGTCAATCCTTTTTAGATGGAAAATATGGCTAAAAGGCTTTCGTAGTAGAGCTGGAGTTATTTAATTTTGGTGGTTGAGAAGCCTAAAATGTCCGGGGTTTCAGGACAGATGTTAATCTCCAATTTCAATGCTGTAAAATTGTGGTCTCACCAGGATGTATCATTTTGCTTGTAACTTTAGGCTATGGCATGTAGGTTAATTGACATTGATGTCTGGTGGCAGAGTGTTGAGCAAATTGGGAGCAGAGCTGACCGTATGGGTATTGAAACAGAGGATCTTTTCTTGTACTCAAGTACTGATATTGAGGTGCGTAGTTCTGGACTTGCACAGTGGATGAGATGTATCTTAGAACATTTCAGTTGTCCTCGTCCATATATGTTCTATAAACATGCCATTATTTATTGACTTTATTAGATAATAATTCTATTAAATGTATTGAAAATATATTCACACATCAATATTCCATACAACCGTATCATGACTTTAAGTACTGGACCATGTTTCTTAATTGTCTTAATCTGGAACAATGCGGATAAGTTGAATGATTGACATGCTTACCTTTTTTCAGGATATATTAGAGAAAGTTCAGTCTCTCTCCCCTCAGGCTTTAATCATTGATTCGATTCAAACAGTTTATATAAAAGGAGTGACTGGAAGTGCTGGAGGGATCTTTCAGGTTCGAATTTTTATTCATAACATACTAAGCATAAGATAAAGCTTCTCGATGTCTGACCTTCATGGGCTGCTTCCACTATGACATCTTTGGGGATGATAGAAGGGATGACATGAAGCAAATTATGTATTAGATAACTTGTTTCTTCTTGGCATTTTTTGTGCATATTTGTGTAGCATCTGAACGACACCCACTTTTTACTATTAGGTTCTTGAGATTTTCTCTGTGAGACCTTTATGCAGTTGTCATGTTCACGATCCAACCCGACTGGGATGAAATTATCAAAGGACACTAAGTTTGCTTTATTGTCCTAATACCATATGATAGCTTCAGGATTGTAAGTGGGGAGCTCTGACCCTTTTGTTCTGTGTCAGGTGAAGGAATGCACGTCTGCCTTGCTGCGTTTTGCAAAGAAGACTAACATCCCTGTTCTTTTGGTGAGTATACACTGTCCAACTCTGATTGTTCATGTTTTACTTTCATTTTATTAATTCAGAACTCAGAAATTAGATTAGGTCAATAAAAAGTAGGAGTTGTTTTACGTAGATATTAGTAGCATTAATAGAAGTTGGATTCATCATTCATTTTACTGTTTTTAGAAACGGATAGACTGTAACTATTAGGAACTTCCATTTTCTAAATTCTTTGAGGGGTCTATAAAAGATAATATAATTCTTTCTTTATTGTTTTATTAAAGGTTATGGAATACCAGGGTCTTATGTTGCGCCTTTTTGTTTGTATATCTCAGATTGGGCATGTGACAAAATCTGGTGATATTGCTGGACCTCGTGTTCTGGAGCATATCGTTGATGTCGTGCTGTATATGGAAGTTGGTACCTTGTTACATTTTTTTACTGGATTGTTGGTAAATTTTTCATGTGGTCGTGACTTATCCATTGTAAATCACTGATATATCACTTCTTCAGGGGGAGAAGTACTCATCCCATCGTTTACTTCGATCTGTGAAGAATCGTTTTGGATCCACTGATGAGGTATGCAATGGTACTGACGCTTTAGCTTTCTTTATCCATACATTTATTTTCCGTAGTAACCCCTTATTGCCTGCATGGATCATTGATCATTTTGTAATGTTTATGTTTTTATTACTTTAATTTCTTTGCATTGTGGCATTATTAGCTTCTTTTTGTGTTCCTAAATACGTTTATCTTGTCAACTTATTTAACCTTTGTTTTTCTGGTAACCTTTCTTGTTTATTGTTTTTTATTATTTCAAATTTTCTGAGAAAGAGCTTGTGTAGTTTCTTTTAAATCTGAAAGTTCTTATTTTTTATTTTTTCTTATTATGATCAGCTTAACAAAGCTGATCCAAACTATTTGGCCAAAGTAAAAATAGGAGATCAGGGGGGAATAATGAAGCATATTTGGGTCTTGGAATTGTGTACTGTAGCATTTTTGTAGAAACTCTTCCTTTGAGGTAACTGCTGTCTTTTTTACTTATTTGCATAATAATGTGCTTTTTTTTTTTCCGCCTCTATCATCTTTCCCACTTAGGTCTAACCATCCAATCTATAGCTAGATGGGGTACAATAGTCCTGTCCTGGGTTCAATTCTTAACAATTGAGGGAAATAACTTTTACCATTTAGGTCATTGCACCTTGGTTCAAGCAGTTTCTGTATTAGTTATGTATCTCGAAGAGCTTAACTGGGGATAAGAAAGATGCACATTGTTTTACTTTGTGAATTGTATGAAACTAATTCAATGGGATGAGCTTAAATAATTGGATTTTTATTTTTAACTTCTAGATTTATCTAGAGTAATCGCCTCTTAATCTGTCTCATAGATAGCATTTTTCCCCTTGCTCTCAGCTTGGAGTATTTAAAATGTCACAATCAGGACTGCAAGCTGTTTCAAACCCCAGTGAGATGTTTCTAAGTGAGCAATACTCAGATTCAGAGTTTTTAGCTGGTTTAGCTGTTGCTGTTATAATGGATGGGTCTCGAGCTTTTCTCATTGAGATTCAGGTTACTTCTCCATTTACACTTGTTCTCTTTCATTTTGTGTCCTTTTTTAAAACATTTTAATTAAGCATAGTTTCTGTCAGTTTATGGAATCAGTTAAATTTCTTGTCCATCATTGAAATGTTTTGCTGTGATGGGATTTATATGTTCAACACATCCTACATGCGTGACTTGATTGAGTAAACACTTGGATCAATTATATTGGGTTTCATGGGACACATGTGGCCAACTGGGCCTCACACTTAGGTGAATTGTCTGTTATATTTAAGTTGGAGAATTGAATTTTAAATCAACTGGCAATGCGTGGAGAGCCCCAGAACTTTTGTACAGAGGTGCAAGGCTCCAAAGCCTGGTGCCAGATTTATATTTTCAACATTTTTCTAGTTCCGTCATTATATCCAATTTAGCTAACTTCTCTGGTCAATCAAGAGTGTTCCTGAGTATTTCGTAAGGGACAGTGAGTTAGGATATATTTATTCTAATAATACTCTTTGAAAAAAGTATATTCTTAATAATAATTATTGGGTTGGACCCATATCTCAGGTTTTCCTGGAATAGCACCAAGCAACTAGATGACTGTTAGTATCTTATTTGCTCTACATTTTGTCTGGCACGTAATTGCATTTTCAAACAAATCATTTGTCATTTGACATTTGACATTCGACTAACTTTCATAATTTTATGCAGGCATTATGTGTATCGGATTCAACAATTTCACGGCAAGTTAATGGGATTCAAGCAAATAGAGCTGGCATGATTATTTCAGTGAGTAATTTAGTTAGTTTTATGTATGTTTTGGATTTATATGATTCATATTAGTCATCTACAGACCAACACACAAGAAACTTCAATGTTGCAATAGCAATATCATTTACTATGTATTCATGGAATTAACATTATTAATAGAGTAGCAGTTAATTTTATATGCCACATATAATTCTAAATGTGGTAAAAATAGGTTCCTTATACTGTCATGACAACATCACCTAGATTTTTTACTATTTTTCTCCCCATATTATATGCTATTCCTTAGATGAAGACACTGTGCTAAGGTTCATGTTAGTCAAGGCAGTATTTTGATTGAATTAGTGATTTCATTGAACGATTTACCCATCTCATTACGGTTTCCTTATATTTAGTGTTTAAGACAGAGCATAATGTGAATCATTGCCATCATACTTCATTTGCATTAAACTCATGTCCATTTTGATGAAAGGTTACTTGCCATTTAATATCTTGTATATTTTAGGTACTTACAAAGCAAACTGGTCTAAAGCTCCAAGAGAATGTAAGTAAATTTTACAATAGTGCTTGGCTTATAAGTTGGTTAACAATAATTTAAAGTTTCGGTTTGAAATATTGAAAAAGGTGAAAAGATTCAGAACATGGTGAAGAGCATGAAAATCTGAAAAAACTTTAAGATGTTGGAACACACACACACACACACAGACTTGGGGATTGTTGCAGATATTATGGTAAAAATTATTAATCAAAGATAAGGCAAGTTTATATAATTATTTCCAACTTGCTTGTATACAATACAGTGAAAGGTGTGGGCACTTGTAGCCATGTTGATGATTTGTAACGAATTGAAATTAATCTGTTATACTGATAGGACTATTGTCAAATATGGGATATGGAGTTTTTATATACTTGTACAAACAGAATGTATAAAAACTCCCCTAAAAGTCTGACAATTGAGCTTTCTATCTATGACTTCAATAAATGTTTAGGACATAGAACAAATCTAAAATTTTCAATTTACTATCACTAATACTAGTCTGTCTTGTTTATTGTTGGTCAGTTTTCTGTTTGGTTCCTTTTTTCTTTTCAATAATAAATTTGTTTTATCATATTAGGGCGTCTTCTTAAATGTTGTTAGTGGGGTAACACTGAAAGAGACTGCTGGGGATCTTGCAATAGCGGCAGCAATTTGCAGCAGGCATGTGTTATTACCCTTATTTTCTGCTAATCAGGCTTATTTTCGTTTATGCTCCTATGGCTTTTTAATTTAAACATTTAGTATGGTAATATCTTTCCCAGCATCAGTGTTTTATCATGAGTTATGTGTGCTTGTATCAGAAAAGGAAAAGAGCTACATAATTTTTGGCTTTATATTGCATTTGCATTTAGTACCTAGAATTATATTTTTAATATTTCCTTAGCCCCCTTAGATATATATATTTTTCTTACCATATGTGTTTCTTCTACTTATTGTCATCAGTTTCTTGGAGTTCCCTATTCCCAATAGTATTGCATTCATTGGTGAAATTGGACTTGCTGGTGAACTTCGCACGGTAAGCTTATCATTTCAAGGTTATTTCAGCATTGCTCTTATATTTTCAGAAAATGAAGTCTCTTTGCATTTTAGATATCGTCCATGATGTACAGATTTTACAACTGGGTTCTCAATAGTGATGCTGTTTTTCGTTGAATTATGAGAGCTTTGCTTCATATTTTGCATATTTGGGGTTCAAATCTTGTTGGCACCTATGTCTGATTATTGACTACTGATTGTTACTAGTCTAAATGGCATGTGACATGATAGGACTGAGTTTTAGTGCTTGCCTGGCCATCCAAATTTGGATGTATTAACTTGTTCACTGTGCTTTTATCCTTTCCACAATATTTGTTAAAGGTATCCTGTTTCCTATAAAAAAATATATGGGGCCAAGTCAAAGCAACCTTTCAAATATTACACCACTGAACAAACATCATTGAACAGTTCTAACTGACAATTTAGTGTTTCTTATACGCAGGCACAAATACATAGATATGCCTGTATGTATATATGTATGGGGAATTTGCAAGATCATTGACGGAAATTAATTTTCTTATGTTAGGTTCCTAGAATAGATAAAAGGATAAATACAGTGGCACAACTGGGATACAAAACGTGTATTGTACCAAAATCAGCTGAGAAATCTCTAGGAGGAACTCCAGGTTTTGAGGATATCGAGATCATAGGCTGCAAGGATTTGAAAGAGGTCATCAAAAATGTGTTCAAAACATTCTGATATGGAGCAGATTTTTTTGACTTTGTGCAAATTGTATGTGGGTTTTGGGGTATCAACTGTGGAGATTGTTCCTGGCCAAAAAAGGAACTGTGGAAATTGTTACCATAAAATGGAAAATGGTGTAAAAGCGTAAGCGGATGTATTTATAATTTAATAGAGCTGCTTCCAGGCAGTTGGTGTGCAACTGGTGAGTGCCTTTTCTCTTTTCATTTTGGATGCATGATAGAGAATGTAGAATGTAAAAAAAAAAAAAAAAAAAAGAGGGGGTTGGGGGAAATCATATCTGCTTATGACAACTCTAATAAATTTTCACCCTTTCCACCAATGTATAACCATTACTTACATAAGGATCATACACTGCACATACAACTCATATTTTATATAGTGGCCTATTAACATTAAAACACGAAACACCACTGGATTTAGGGTCCTCTTCTAAGAGATAACAAACAGGCAACCAAAGAGGGATAAACAGTTAAAAAGGATATCACAAACAGCAATGATCTTCAATTTCCAAATGAAGCTGCTTGTTGGCCTCTTTTCCTAGTCCTTTTGCTTAGCAGCAGTTGCTTCACAATGGTTTTCCCCATAGACTCCATCTGTCAGCTGGGCTTCTGCTTCTTCCTCTTCCTGCTTTTCAGTGATCTCTTTAGGGTCCAAGAAGCTTGGCTGATTAGTTGATGATAACAGCCGAGCCCACATTCTGTCAGTAATCACAACCTTGTTCTGTCTCTCGGTCACCCGCTGCACATTTAATAATAATGAACTTGAGCGAACGGCTCAAACACAAGAATTACAATTTACGGCAGTAGCTGCTACAATAGAACAGGTGCTCTTATCCCAAATGAAGTAATTCTATTTTCTTTAATAGTATCCTATTTCCTGTGCTATTGGTCCATTAGTTTCTTTCTTTATAGGGAAAAAGGTAAATGTTCAAGAGTAAGACCAATCCAATTTAGGTCACATTGTAGCATGAGGTACAATTGGCAATGGTTTCTATATGTGCACACAGTTCCCTCACTTCTGAAATGTATGCTTCCTTCTTTGACTGAGAGACAGATGATTAACAAAGAATAACCTATAACTTACATGGAATGGAATATAAGCATGCCTTCCATTAACAGGCCCGACAGTGAAGCCTGTGTATCCTGCCATTGCACCATGAATGGCACTATGAGCAAGGAGGGTGCAATATACATTGTCAGATGCATTGCTCGGAATAGCACGGATCATGTAAGTGGGATCTGCCAGGGATGCACAACAATTGATTGGTTATATAATTTCTTCATAAGCCTGTTGGACAAATATAAAAGCAATCAATTACTATGAAGGCAATGTTTCAGTAAAACTAACCTATATATTTGAGATTTATAGCCATCTTTTTCGGTTTTGAGAAGTGGTCCTACAAGAACATAATTAAAACCAGTAAATATAGTGAAGAAGTGGCATGTCTACAATAAAGTCATACAAAAATCCTCTGGACAAAACAATCAAATACCAATATGATGTTCACTTAGCAGACTAATAAATGATAGTGGCATCTATACCTTAATCTTCTGTGATAACCACAGACCAACATCTTGGAGAAGCTTATTTCCTGAAGCATCCTGCTGGTTCATGGTAAGCATGCTTTCAGAAAGAAGCTCTTGTCCTGCACCTTCGGCCATTACTATAACCATGTGGCCATTCTCTTTGAGTCTTTTTTCAATGTATTCAAAGAGTCCACCTGCCCCTTCCAAATAAAAAGGTGATTCTGGAATCAGGCAACAATCCACGTCTCGGCTGGCAAGAGTAGCATACATTGCTATGAATCCTGCATGATGAGATAATATCAGATAATAAAAACTGCATAACACTAAATCAGAAATTCATTTGTTGGTTGTACAATGTGAATGGTTGGTGGCTTCATAATATCAAGCAACCCCACGAATTGTACAGATTCAGGAAAAAACCAAATCAAACAGAGAAATAAGAGAGCATCAGATGCCATATCACCACCCTGTGAACCCATTTTCAGATTATCTTTAGTACAATACTCTTAAATTAATAGCATTAAAGATATAAAGAGGAGTGAAACTTTACCACTGTAACGACCCATTAGCTTGACAACACCAAGACCATTCTCAATGCTTTCTGCTTCAACATGGGCTGCATTAATGGCTCGTTGAGCCTCCTCAACAGCAGTGTCAAAACCAAAGGACTTGTCTATAACCTGAATAAAATAAGCGTAGTCTAAATTTAAGACTCTTACCAAGAGTGAATACTAATTTTAAATCAAATGCATCAGATAAGTTGAGCATGCCATCAGACAGTACCGGAATGTCATTATCAATGGTTTTTGGAATTCCTGCCACTGCAACTTTGAGGCCCCGCCTCCTGATTTCCTGCATTAAAAGTGGTAGGTAAAAAAACTAAATATTGTCCTGAAATCACCTATTAGAATAACTTTTATATATTTTTCCCAGTACTCTCAGTCACTCAAGATTTCTGAATTTTCACAAAGAGCTCGGTAGCACTGCAGATCAGTGCTAGTAGTGCCATATCAAACTGCATTACCTCATAAATCACAGAAGCTCCTTTCTGAGTTCCATCTCCTCCAAGTATGTAAACCTGAGGTGCATAAGCATACAAACTATGAGTCTACACGCAAAAGTTGTTAAAAAAAGGCAGAGCCAACGACATAAAATCTGAAAATGCAAAGTAACATATGCAGACAATATTTACCTGATTAATTCCTCTGTCCTGAATGCTATCCACAATCTTTGAGGTATCATGACCCCCTCGTGATGTCCCAAGGATGGTGCCACCACGTTTATGTATGTCATTCACAACCTTTGGTGTTAAGTGGATTGTATTTCTGGCATAAAACCCTCTGTATCCTCCCTGTGTGTAGAAAATCACCTCATTAGTTCATAATATTGTTCAATCATGTATCATAAAAGACTTCATGAATTGAGGGCCAAATTATCAGGAAATTCTTTTCATTTTTTAAAGGAGGAGGCCCAAAAGAAACCCACTTAAGTTATACTACCTACAGTCCCTTATTTTGAACTCATAGTATAAGAGCAAGGGAAAGAAATATTGTTAATGAAACCTTTTCTCGTGCCTCTTTAGCATTTTATTTCTCTTATTTTTCAAAATGAAGATGGAGCTTTAGAATGTCTTTGAATGTATGTAAAAGATGCCTTTACTAACCTCTATTCCAAGAATTCTGTGGACACCATACATGTAGTACAACCCACATACTACTTCTCTAATTACAGTATTTAGACCGGGACATAGACCACCACATGTCACAATACACGCACGCACGTCATCTGATTCAAAATATACCTGAGAAATATTCAAAGACATGTCATTTTTCTGGAATACATAAATACAAAAAGAAGAAATAGAGGAAAGAAAAATTAGGAATGTAAAACCTTCTGACGTGGTCCAGCACGTCGAAAATGTGTCCCTCTTGGACTATCCTTCTGAACAACAATCTATACAAAGAAAAACATTATAGAATTGTAAGATATTGAATCTTTTATATCACTTGGAGTTTATATAAGAAAATTTTACAAAAACAAATACAAAGTTAATAGAGCAAGCACTGAATATAATCACCTTTTCGGCAACGGTATCATCCACATTAACAAAATACTGCCTGTCCAACACAAGATTAATTTCGTGAGTTATCAAAAGATTACAATTAAATGAGTGAGACATATGCATTTGAGCTGAAAGCGTCAAACTTACTTAACAACTGAATAGGAAGGATTGTCTTGTAATGGATTGGGATATGTCTGCAAGATATCATCAACAAGGTATTACTGCATGTCAGATAGCAGTGAAACAAACAACAGAGGTACTTCTATAGTTCTATCCAAAACCCAAAACAACCTATTCAATAAACTGCGTCTAAAAAAATAAAAACTAATTTTAAGGGCAATTGTTAGAAACACAAACAAGTTATTCAAAGAATTCCCATTTGCTGTTTCCAACAAACAAAAAAAAAAAAACAAAAACTTTTCCATTTGATCCTAAAACAAAATAATATTAAATAAAAAGACAATACTCCAATTCTGTCAACTGAAGCAACAAAGCTCAAAACGGATTAATTAAAACACAATCAATAAGCTTAAAAAAATGACAGCTGAGTTTTGTATCGGGTCCAATCATCTCAAAACGCTGCGTTTTGGCTGCCACCAAATACAGTTAAGAAACAATCACAGTCACAAATCACAATAACACAAAAAATGCAAAACAGGAACAAACAATGAAGGAAGAAGAAGAAGGATCACAAGTTTTTTAGTAGTCAGAATTACTTCAACAGAAATTCAAAAAATGAACTTTCCATTGTTTTCCTAAGCTTTCTGAGCAACCAAACGGAGCCTTAAGAAAGAGAAAGAACAGAGTATAAGGAGAGTTACACGTACAGGGAGATCAGGGATGTAATCAGCCAAGTGAGGAACGTCTTCGAGGACGTAGCCAGCGTCACCGGTGACGATTTTGGGCCCGGAGTTGGCAGAAATTACCATATTTTCCCTACTGGAGGAATTGGAGTTGGCTAGGGGAGTACTGGAATTATTGGAGAAGGCGGGAAAATAGCGCGGGTGATCCGGTGTCGTAGCGTAAGAGTTGGTGGGGTCGAAGCAGCGGAACCTCGGAGCGGACCTGGCCATTCGGGTTTTTGAGAGTTGATGAGAGTAGTAAACTTGTAGTACAACAGCTGAGAAACCATGGGAAGCAGACGGCAGGCGTATTTGTAGCCGTTGATCATGATCGACATTCAGCCGCTATGTGTTGACTAGAAAATACCTAATATTATATTTCTGGCTTCCTTCATTTAGGGGTTGAATATGGGTGACCTTCCTTCATTTTGCTATAAAATATTTCTTAATTCGCTATTTTATGCCAAAAACCAAAGAAATATAGTGAGGGGTCAAATAAGAGGAAAAGGACTCTCAACCTATGTGTTGGAGCCCTTCTGTTTTTCAAAAGTGCATTTGTCATTATTACTATTTCACTTAAGCGCTACATAAGTACATTTTGTCAAATTCGTTAAACTTTTCGTCAAAATTAACGGAATTGACATTTTTCACTATTAAATTTTATGTTAAGTACCAAATATCCTAAAATTACAAATAATATAAAATATAAAGATCAAATGTGAAACTTCGAAACTATAGAGACCAAATATGTTTTAAAAAAAATAAATAAAAGGACCAAAACTGTTTTTTTCCTTAAAAAGAATACAATCTTTAATGAGCTAATGCAATGTTTCTGGCTTGCTTTTCAATTTAAGTGATCACTTACATATATAATTATATATAGTTTATAAAAGAAAAGGTCTTCACATGTGTTTTTAAAGTTTTTGAGGTTAGTTTGAAAAGTAAAAATAATTTATGTAATAAGTTAAGATTAAAGTACGTCAGACATCAAACATGGAAGTCCCTTTAATGTAACTATTAAAAACAGGCCGATTTTCTAAAAGCGGTGGATGAATTGAAAGGCAGGCACTAAAGTGCCACCTTTACTGGAGGAGAAAATCCCAAAAATATAGTAGTGGGAAATCAGTTGACACTTGTCCCACAGCGTATAATACAACTTTGTAATGATTGATGAACATTGAAATTTAAATTAAATTGCATATATATAATTTATTTTTTTAATTAGCACAATATTGTATATAGTAATTCTCAACTGAGCATCACAGCATGTTACATGTATGCATTATTGCATATGGTTGCAGCTGCATGCAAATGCTGCAATACATTAATTTAAATATTGGGCCATTATAAATAAACACTTTAAGTTGCTGCCTTCATAGTTCATGCGGGTAATGGGTGACATCCGAAGGCATGCTTGTGAGTTGTTCGGGGCTCATGTTCCTCGCTGGAGAGCCGCATAGCTAGTTTGTTTGTGCGATTATAATGGTATATTAATGTGATGTTATTAATTAATTTAAATTATAATATGTGTATAATTTTAAATATATTATTTAAAATATAAAATTTTTATATTAATAATTATACACATATTATAATTTAAATAAATAAAATTATGTCAATATAATAAATAGTATTACAATCACATAAAAAAGACTTTTATCAAATAATTTAGAAAAAAACTTACCTGAAAGTGGCATCTCGATACAAAAAAAAAAAAAAAAAAAAAAAAAAAAAAAAAAAAAA
>QANW01013058.1:479742-571149 GCA_003254865.1 Dryas drummondii | reverse complement strand
CCTGATAAAAAAAAAAAAAAAAAAAAAAAAAAAAAAAAAAGAAAGAAAGAAAGAAGGTTAAATAAAAAGTAGGTCACACTAATGCCCACATTTGTCTCTGCATCGGAATGTCACCTCCGTGACACTGGTGCACGCAAGTTTTTTCCAATAATTTAAAGTTTCTAAGTAAACAAAGCAATTATTTTGGTGCATGACGTTGTTGGACTCCGCATGGCATTGGCAAAGGTCAACACAGAAAAGTAAGAGAGAGGAAAAAAATAAAAAGTTCCCATCCAATCAAATCAGCAATTAAACATTTTGACGTCCTCTTATTTTTATAGAATACTTGGTTCAGAACAAAATAATAATAATAATAATATTGGTCGTTGAATTTTTACTATTCATTATGCACATATATTTTATAAAAAAATTTAAATATTCTCATATTACTGTGATGTAGTATTCTTAAAAAAAATATATAAATAAAAAATAAGAAAAAGAAAAAAAGAGAACAGAAAAAGAGCCAATAAAAAAAAGAAGAATTACGTACATATGATATCACATAAGATAATAAATAAATTATTCTCGACACTTTTATAGTTTTATATCTAAAAGAGAATAGTGTCTTCATTTTTGGACTAAAATGTTCTCTTCATGTAGTTCAATAATATAAAATATTTAGAATTTAAATTTAGACTATTAATTAAGTTAATTATTATTTAAATGTGTGGTTTATATTCATAATTTGATAACAAAATTATCTTATCTTGCCAAACTATTTGGCAAATATTACCCCTAGAAAAACATATGTATTATATATATATATATATATTCTTGGGTCATGAATGGATCGATTTCAATTCCTTTAATATGTTCAAATTAGTTCAAACTTCAAACGCAAACATTTTCCATGCCATGAATATTTTCAATAATTTATTTCTAATTTGCGGGTCAAATGGAAAGAAAATTGAACAATGTGTCACGTTTGTTGCCATTTTCCAAGTGCCAAACTATATGCATTTGACTATTCTAAAGTTGCATGTTGATCATAAGCTTAGAGCAGGATCTTATTTATCTGGATGGTGCTACAAAGAATAATCCAACAATAAAAGAGCTGTCTTTGTTGAATGTCTAATGGTAATTGAGCCATCGATCCAAGATTGGTAAGCCAGTGTTGGAGAGATTGCTTACTATTATAGTCATTTCTGTCTATGTTTCTTCTGCTTTTGTCACTAGACAAGCAAACCAAACAACTACCTCTAACCTCAACTCTCTTTTAAGGTGAAACATTTCTATAGCTCTATGTCATCATCAAATGGCTCAAAATGGAAACCACCATTATGAGTCACATTATCTAAGATGAAACTATTATACAAAAATGATTCATTTTTTCAAAAGCTATCAAATTACTTTTTTTTTTGCATGGATATCAAACAATATTTAAGCCCTCATCAATCTTCATATAGTCCCATTACATATTTATATTATTACATGTGAAATTTTTTTTTCTTTTAACAAAACTTTTTTAAACAAGCAACCAAACATTCATTCTTTAAGTACTTTTACTAACCCAAACAACCAAAGGCTAATGTAACTATAACAAAAGGTCAAACTACACTTTTGGTCTTCATTTGTGTAATGTTCCACTTTTAACTCTTTATGCTTTCAAAATTTCAACAATCGCAGTGTACAGTGTACTTTAATTTGTAATCAATGTCAAATTCATAACATATCTCAATATTTTGGTTGGTTGATGACATAGAGATGACTTGTGATGGCTGTAAATTGACATGAGTATTTAGGAGAGAAACTTCCCTATCAATGGGATAGGGAGAGGTGGCATCCACACCTCTCTCTCTTTGTCTCTCATCCATGATACCAGCCTATCTCTATCACGAAAACATACAAGTTATTTTTGAGTATTTAGTTATTTCACATTATCTTTTGAGCCGCCACATCATCAAATTACAAAAAAATTTAAAGGTTTTTCAAATTTAATTTTGATTGCAAATGAAAATAAACTATAAGGATCTAATTAAAACGTTTTGAATCACATGGACTAAATTAAACGACCCAAATCATGATGACCAAAAACATAATTTGATCTTAAAAATGATTTTATTGGGTAATATTGTTGGACTATATCATTACATTAATGGGGAGTGCTAGAGTGCCCTAATTGTGCCGTAATGACATGACATTATTATATCAATTTTACAAAGACTATTTTAACCTTAATTAAAATCTAACAAACTTTAAATTACAAAAAAAGAATAAAAAATATTTTATTTCCCCCAAGCCAAAAAAAGAAAAAGAAAAAGAGTTTTATCTCCAGTCTAATGTGACCTTTAAAAAAAAAAATAGCCCTAATTTTAGAACCCTAAAAATTCATATTTTGGGAACTACCTTCAGATCTTTATTCTTCAAAAGAAAAAAAAAAAAAAACTTTCAGTTCTCTTTCTTTTATTTATTTTGTCGATTTCACCTTCCATTCTTAATACTTCTCGACCAACACATGGGTAAATTTTAAAGAAACTCTTTCCTGTAGATTCATCAAGTTAGTGGTCCGCAGGATTATGTACAATTTGGTTATTAACAAAACTACAACTCCCTGCATAATTAAGTGTTTGGTTATTACCAATTTAGACTCATGCCTCTCCAATTAGTCTTGGCCCAAAAATTCTTAAACAATCACACCAAGAAAGTTATATATAAAACCCAATTTAAATGATAAAGAACTTCTCTATTCTCTATTCTCTATTCTCTATCAAGGTATAACTCATTTCAAAAATCGAACAGAAAATAAAGTGATTAAGAGGAGAAGCAAGTGTAGAAATATGTTGAGAAAATAAACAGGTGTTGGAGTTATAGAAAGAAGGCTTAAAAGTATTTTTAAATAGTCAAAAACGTTTTTCTTTGCATTTGGAAAAAAAAAAAAAAAAAAAAAAAAAAAAAAAAAAAAAACTTCAAGCGCTTTTGAGTTATAAAAGCACTTGGAAATGCTTCATGTACATTCACAAGAAGCATTTGGATTTTTTTCAAAAACATTTATGTTTTTTTTAACAAAAACGCTTCTACTGAAAGCGCTACTGAGCAAAAGCGCTTCCTATAGAAGCCTTCTCAAACAGGCTCTTACAGTTGTATTTGCAAATAGGGAAGCGATTTTCGCACTCCATTTTTCTCCACTTGCACTTCTATTTTTTTCTTAATATTTTTTAAAATAAATGTATGAGTTAAAATCTCTAGTTTACTCTTAGTCAACTTTTCCTAAACAACTTCATCTTCATAAAAACTTACTTCTTTCTTTTATACAGATACCTAACCAATTCACACGCAAAGCATATATTTGCTACTTATCTGAGGTTCATACAAGGTTTTCTTTATGTGGATTTAAGAGCTCTCTAATTGTTTTGGATTTTGAAGAGGTAAACACCATCAACTACCAGCGAATATCCACCAAGAAATTTTTTTCTAGATCTAATATGTAAAAGTTCGAAATGCACTCCTATCATGTAATGATGCTTTTTGTCCATAGAGTTTAGTTCAGTTTATAATACTGGTTATCCAAAACAACAAAAAAGACAAGAAAACTAGAGAAGGTGAAGGTTTGTTTTCTGCATTTGGGTGTATGAACTGAGATGATGGTGTTGGGAATAAATCTCCACGTCACGATAATAGATATGATGGAAAGATGAAATAAATAAAATAAGCCAAGATGAAAAACACACGAGAACACCAAGATATACGTGGTTCGGCAAAAGCCTGTCTACATTCACGGAGAGTATTCACCTTCACTATGAGAAAAAAGAATAACTTGTACAAAATAATACTCAAGAGTTAATTCTAAACCCAAGCCCTTGTATCCAATTGGATATCCTTTGTACACCCTCTTTCTCAAATCCTAGAAGTATACTCTACCCTTTTTGGTTCTCCCTCGATCAACTCTCTCTTTTTATTCACAAAAGGAATTCTTGAGTTGATATGAAATGAAGCATAAGCCTCCTACTTTTATAGTCATAAGAATGACTATATTTAGCCAACCTATAACTAATGCATCCATTCATATCGTTCATTCCAGCCAATGTGCCGAACAAACAAATGAGTTTCCTAAAATTATGTATTTCCACATAAGGAGGGACAACACATACCCAACAATCTCCCCTTCCCGACTTAGGTGGAGGACTCCACATCTTGACTTCAATTCCCGAAGTCCATCTCAATTAAAAATAAACATAGCTTCAGTTACTAACACTGTCTTTACCAACAGTCATAATTCTCATCACAGAGAATTATCATACTCCACCATAAAGAGTACACACACTTAGAATCAACAATTCTAAGAATTTTGCTTCGGCATATATCGAACAAACTTACTGAAAAATTATGGTGCAACTCCCATGTTAGACTTCTCCGAGAGTTCATCAGCCATCGACATAAATTTCACCACACACCTTGCATCAACGCCTAACCAATGCCTGTATGTAAACTTATGGATCTCCTGACATCCTCTTTACCCAACACATAAGGAGGGACAACACATACCCAACACATGGTACTCCTATATAGTTGGGATCTCTCTTGTATGTGGCTTCCAAGTCCTGACTCGTTGTACTTAATTATTGTGGTGAATCTTATCACATATAAAATTGGGGATGAATTTGGTGTGAATGGCTGAAATAATATAGTTAAGTTGGAGGTTATAAATATGTGTTTGTCCCTGTAAATAAGTTTGGAAGGTGATCTAGATGAGAGAAAGAGTCAGAATGGAAAATGAATTATTTTGGAAAAAAGATGAAGTTTAGAAAACATGTATAAGGGTAAATGTAACGACCCGACCCAAATTTTCACTAGAAATTTAAATTTTTATTTAACTATGTTTTTAAGAGGTTTATAAAAGATGTTGGATTGTATTTTAAAGATTTTGAGATTTATTTGGAAAATAAAAAGAGTTTTGATTTAAAGTTTTGATTGATTTATTTTATTTTAATTTAAGCTTGACCAAAAGTTGACTTTTAAAATGAATGAGTTTTTGATTTTGACTTTGGGTCCGTTAGATAGGTTTCGAGCCCACGAGTTCATAGACACGTAGCACGCATCGTTTCGAGTTACGGTTTAAAAGATACGGACATGTGAAGTGAGGGGTAATTTTGCAAATTTATAAAAATGGGTTTTAAATACCCAAAAATCAGAAGAAAAAAAAATTTTCTAATTTCTCTCTCTCTCTAGAATTTTCTAGTGGCTTTTCTCTCTTCCTTTTTATCTCTCTCCCCGCACTCTCTCCCTGTTTTCCTCTCCCCCGCACCCTCTCCCCAGAGCGCATCACCCAGCCACCCCACTCACCATCACCGGCCACCCCTGTTCAGCCCCTGGCTCCAGCGAACATCCCCAGTCGCTGACCACCTTTCCCCCCGAGCCTACACTCTCTCTTTTCCCCGCAGACCCTCTTCTTTCTCTTCCTCTGTGTGCGCGCGACACAATCATCGGAGAGCAGCCTCCGGCCATTTTCCCGGCGACACGAGATCACCAACGTGACCCCCGTGAGTCGGCCATCCTCCTCCGTGCCTCCCCTCGCTTGACCGCCGCCCCTGTGCGCAGCAACTCGTCGGAGAAAGCTAGTCAAGCCGCCGGCCATTTTGTCGATTTCGACCACTCCGGAGCTCCGATCACGAAATTAATTGGTGGGTTTTCTTCCTCTTTCATTGGGCTTTCATTCTCTTAAGCTTAGGTTGATTAATTTTGAGTAATTAGAAATTAGAAATTAGAAATTTTGGGAATAATTGTCATTTCGGGATTATCTTGGGTTTTCGGATTTAGGGGCTATTGTGTTGTCGTGTAGGACAAATTCCTTCCCTAGGAAACTCAATAGTTGTTTAGGACTGAGAAAATTAATGGGTTCGGTTGAAATGAAATGAAATTGGCTGAATTTGGAGTTTGGGGCAGCCACTTTGGATGGCTCTTGCAGTGAGTCCAAACCCCCGCTGCCATTCCTGAATAAAGGATTAATTTTGGGCAATTGTGGAGTGAGTTATTAATCTTGGTTAGGACGTTTTTGGTTAGACTGAGCCGGGGAGCTTCCGGAGTGTTTATGTAGGGGTTTGGGGTTTACGAGTGGAGGTTGGGAATCGTCGAGCTAGAATGGGAGTCAGGTGTGACATTAAGTTAAGCACACATTTACGTTTAAGTGCCTTAAGTCAGAACTAATTATATTTCGTTGATTGTTTATTCTATAGGCGACACGGCTGTGGCTCGTGACGATCCAGCGCAGGATCGAAGCTAGGGATATCACTGTGAGTGGACTTTTGTTTTAAGAGCATTTTAATTACCTTATGATTGAATTTATTTGCTTATCCCGAGTTTTATTTGAGTATGGTTTGAGTTAAAATAATTTGGGGTTGAATTTGTTATAAGTTATTATGATTTTCAAAGTTTACATTTCCGTTAGTTTGACTAATGTTCTTACTTTAAGTTTTATTAAATGATTTTTCATATGAGATTGACGAATAAATGTGGTTTTAAGAGTCGATAGAGATATACGATTTCAAACGTGATTTATACAAGAATTTATTGAAAGGAAATTGATTTCAAAGTGTTGAGAAAGCCTTGAGTTGATAGCAAAAGGTGTGAGAATCTCATTGGGACTTTTTCATTTTTAAGAAATTATTTTACGTGGCATTGAATATTAAAAATGGTTTTCAAATCACCTTTGCAGTACACTCAGGTTATCAGATTTAATAGGTCTTTGGGACCCATCACGATGCACATATAGATTTTGGGCCGTGTGTCGGGATGCTTCGCCCTTTGGGGGCCGCTCTGCGTGCACGTATGACCAGGATTTCCTGCACGTGCTGATTTTATTCACACGTGTGTATGGCCAGGATATTGCCTGCACGTGTTGGATTTACTCCACACGTGTGTATGGTCAGGATATTGCCTGCCTATGCGATGCTAGAATTCTGCACAGGTGTATGGCCAGGTTATTCAGGGTATATAGCATGGTGGAAAATGAATTTGGTTATTTTTTGAAATTATTAAATATGTTTTTAAGTGAAGGATTTTTTTTGAATTCTATCAAGGTTGTTATTACGATGTATTACGGTTCGTTTGTTTTAAGAAATTGTTATTTTAAGAAATATATATTGTTTTATGGGATTTTTTAAGTTTAAATAAATTTTATGGTTTTAAACTGGGGGATTTCAAAGAGTGACGTGAGATCTTAGAGCTAAACGTGGTTTGGAAGGATTTTCTAAACTTTTGTTTTCTTTTTCCATAAATCTGTCAACTCACTGAGTTATCTCACAGTTTCTTTGTTTTGCCTTAAATTGTCCCCCAGGTAGTAGCTTTGGTGGAGGTCGAGCCAATAACGTCGAGGCATTTACGTCCATCTTCCTACTCAGACCTTGTAGGCGCCATTAAATCTTTGTAGAAATTCCTTGTAAATGAATTAGTAGCTCTGATAACCACTAACAAATTTTAAGTTGGTTTTCTTTGAATTTGTTGGGTCCGAGACCCTTTTTGGTTATGGTAGAGGTGGTTAAAGTTTTTAGAAGTGCTTTTAATAGGTTTTGAAATTTTCGGTTAGTCCATTTTCAGGGGAGGTTCTGCCGAATTTTCGGTAGGATTTTCCTTAATTTTGGATTCTCGCAGGACCTCTCCGGGTTTTAGGGTGAAATCCGGGGGCGGTCCTGTCAGTAAACTTGGAACTACAATTAATTAAAACATACAAAAATATCATATATAAATAAAGAAGTATAGGTGGAGAAAAATGGAGTGCGAAAATCACCTCCCTTGCAAATAATGAATAAATAAATATAAAAGACACATTTCTTATTAATTAAGTAGTAATTTAAGCCATTAGTTTGGACAAAATAGTATTTTAAGCAATAATAATATCAATTTGATGTGGCAAATAATAGTGTAATAATAATTTTGCTATCAAATTAGGGCACATAAATCTTGTGTCCTACTAGATCATAAAATCTTTTCCCTACATTAATTTGTAAGAATCAGGAGGTCTTGACTGGTAAGATCTATATTATAGTCTCATTTCATCTAAATTATATCTCAAACTACATTTTCAACTGTAGAACTTTTGGAAAAAAAGTCAATTATTATTAAACTATAGAAGTTTTTTTTTTTTCTTTTTAATCAATAATTAATGTCTATGAAATTTGAATTCAGAACCTTTCCCCAATAAAAAAAATATATGTCATCCACTGTATCAAATGTTCTTTGGCTTTGAACGAGGAAGTTAGATCAAAATTTATTGAATATCACAAAACATGAAAGGCTCTAATGGGTAAACTCAAAAGAGACGCCTTGAGTCCTGACCCAAAACAACCACCACGTCTAAACTATCAGATACATTCTCTTGGGCCTTTAGAAGCCCAGTAACCAAACTCTTGACTCTACTTGTGGGTCAAGCCCAATACATACTGTGGGCATTTTTCCATTGTGAAGGGCCCAAGTCTCCCAGACTAATTTTCAACACTCTTTTATTTCCAACGAACAGCCACCTTTTGTTGCTCTCTCAAAACTCAGAACTCGAAACCTCAAAGGAGCAGAGACTGCAATCCCTAATAGGTTTCTAGGGCTTCTTCACTCAATCTGAGCTCCAGCACCATGTACAAAACTGCAGCCTCACGACTTAGGGCTCTTAAGGTCAGTATTCAAAAGGGTCCCTCTCAAAGCCCCCCACTTTCTGTTCTGTTTCGTAGAAATTGTGAATCATGTTGGATATTGAATTTGTGGCTGGAAGATCTGTTTTTAACTTATCTGGGTTTTCTTTTGATGTTTTTTTGTTTATTTTTGTATAACAATTTGCAGATATGATTTTATTTGTTAATGCGGATTTATAGCGTTTGACTCTTATTAGATTTTCTTTTAGCATCAGTTAAAGGAATGATTTTTAATGTTTTATTCACCCTGCTTTTGCTTGCTGGATGATTGGAATAGCTTAAAAATCAATTTATGGTCCTCTTTTTTTTTTTTTTTTTTAATATATATACTTCTTTTTCCTGTTAAAAAGATGAGAAATTTAACTCAACCAAATTCAGCCTTGGTTCAATGTAGCTGTACGGTTATGTGTTTTATGTTCCTCTTTTTGTGTCCTGTTCAGTTAAGTCGCATATATGCTTATAAGCTCAATGAATATACTTATCTATTGCTTTTTGAAAATTTAAAGAGATCGGTTTCTTTTATTTGGGTTGTTTTGGACATAGGATGTGATCGTCTAATTCAACTTGATTTATAGAGATCTTATAATTGGTTTACTGAATAAATATGATTTTACACATTGCAATTTTGGGCAGTTAGTAGATACAATATTTTTGTTCTTGATTACCTACATGGTGACATTGACTGTTCAACGATGCACCTATTCACTGTCTGCGTAGGGCCGTGTGGGAAATGTGGGGACCACCAGGTTTGCAACATCGAGTGCAGTTGCTACAAAACCGGCCTCAGGGGGTATCTTTAGCTGGCTGACGGGGGAAAGCTCCAGTGCTCTTCCTCCTTTGGAAACCCAACTTCGAGGTGTTAACCTCCCTCCTCCACTTCCTGATTACGTTGAACCAGGCAAGACTAAGATTACAACGCTTGATAATGGTGTCAAAATAGCTTCAGAAACATCACCGGTATGTAAGAGCCATACAGTGTAATTATGCTTTGTTTTAATGTACTTCCCCCTTCTTCTACTGTTCAGTTTGTCCATTGATTTGGTTTGTTGTTTCAATCGTTATTTGGTTGGTCAACCAGAATCCTGCAGCCTCCATTGGAATATATGTTGATTCCGGTTCCATATATGAGACACCATTAACCAGTGGGGCTTCACACTTGCTTGAACGGTTGGCCTTTAAGAGTACAACCAATCGGAGCCACTTACGCATTGTGAGGGAAGTGGAAGCAATTGGTGGTCACATAGGAGCCACTGCCTCTAGAGAGCAAATGGGATACACATTTGATGCTCTCAAGACCTATGTTCCTCAGATGGTGGAACTGCTTGTTGATTGTGTGAGGAACCCTGCCTTCTTGGATTGGGAAGTCAATGAAGAGGTAAGAGTTCTTTTATCAATATTATATTATACATCCTTTTAGGATTGTTTGGACAAAGTTTCTGTTGCATTTATCTACCTTTGTACTCAAGTTTGATTTAAAATTTTCTATTGTTTGGTAAGAGGGGAGGAATTTGGGGTGATTTTTTTTTTGTTAATATTATGTTAATTTTAATGCACATCATTTTAGGATTGTTTGGACAAATATTATGTTGCATTTATGTACCTTTCTACTCAAGTTTGATTTGAATTGTGCTATTGTTTGGTAAGAGGGGAGGAATTTGGGGTGGTGGAAGGTTGGTTTGTGTTGTTTAATCTAGTGTTTTCATTTTTAAAAATAATAAAACAACAAAGCTATATGAAATAGACCTCTTCCAATTATTAGTTTGGATACTTGAAGGAGATAAGTTTGATGAGATTTAGGATAGGGTACAGAGGAATAACTTTAGTGTGTTCTTTGAAATTGGAGTTCTTTATTAATTTTTTTAAAAATTGTCTCCATATTTTTTCCTATGTCCACAAATGCGTTCAAAACACTTCTGTAGTGTTGGTCTCCATATATTGCAATTTGTTATCAATTTATCTAATTGTTTACTATGATATATGTTCTTATTTCAGTTGACTTTATGTTTATACAGCTGCAAAAGGTGCGGGCAGAGATTTCAGAAATTCATAACAATCCTCAGGGTTTACTCTTGGAGGCGGTTCATTCTGCTGGTTATTCTGGTGCATTGGCAAATCCTCTTTTAGCTTCTGAAGCAGCACTGAACAAATTGGATGGCCGCATCTTGGAGGAATTTGTTGCGGTAAGATAAACTTATGCATACTACATACTCAAGTCAACTATACCTTATCCTAAAAATACTTGTGCACACTGCCCATACTATTAATTATTCTTTATTCAAGTAATACATTTTTTTTTTCTTGTTAACATTATTTTTATCCTTGTATCTTATTCATGTGCTGTGTGAATGGTGTTTGATGTGGGACTTTCAGGAGAATTATATTGCTCCTCGGATAGTTCTTGCAGCATCTGGGGTTGAACATGAGGAGATTTTATCTATTGCCGAACCACTTCTCTCTGACCTACGGGATCTGCGCCACACTGGCGAACCAAGATCTCAATATGTTGGAGGAGAGTTTCGTCGTCAAGGTGATTGTTGGGTATGTATTACTGTTCGAGCTGGTTCTCCTTTTCTATTTATGGTCTTCATTGTCTGATTACTCAAATTTATAAAAAAGTTTCTCATAAATTATTTAATTTTGTTGCTAACATGTTTATCTGCTTTACTTCTTGTGAGCCAGGAAGCACATGTTGCTCTTGCTTTTGAAGCTCCTGGCGGCTGGCGCAACGAAAAACAAGCTATCCTTTTGACTGTTCTCCAGGTTCCACATTTATTCTTGGAATGTTTTAAGATATTTCATGCATTTCAAATCATTTATGCTTAAGTAGTTTCTTCCATTTCCAGCCATTTATTTCCTTAAAAAAGCTGTAGAATTATCTAGTGTGCTACTTTCATATTGATATGTTAGATGTGTGTTGATAACAGTAATGTATTTTGCAGTTGCTTATGGGAGGAGGCGGTTCGTTCTCTGCTGGGGGCCCCGGAAAGGGGATGCACTCAAGGCTATGTAAGTTTACCTAGGCTTTATAGTTTATTGCTGATTAGCTGGACCATTAGATTATAGTGTTATATTGTTGCTGATCATTACTGTCATATGACAACAGATCTCCGAGTCTTGAATGAGCATCAAGAGATTCAATCCTTTTCTGCATTCAACAGCATCTTCAATGACTCTGGGTTGTTTGGTATTTATGCTTGCGCTGTAAGGCTCACCCTTGAGTTCTCAATCTTTGTGATTAATGTGGCTTGCATTTTGTTGGATATATTTTCGGGGTAGGGTCTGTGCATGTGGGGGGTGTGTGAATAGCACAATATTTCAATATCAAATGTTAGTCAGAGAAGATACTCATAATATGACTATCAATTTGACATCCATCTGATTATTTATCTTAATTTCAAGTCTGGCTGTTGATATTTGATATTGGAATGCTGCATGCTGTTTGTCATGTGCATTTTACTTGAGTTATGGTGTGCATGGGCGAATTTTGACAGATTGGGAGTTTGGCAATGGAGCCACTCTTATCAAAATCTGTTGGCAATGGAGCCACTTTTATCGAAATCTGTTGGCAATGGAGCCATCCCCTGATGTGCTATACAATAGTACAACACATGTATCAGGGGTGGCTTTTTTATATGTAATACCTAGAATTCTCAGTTGGCTTGACACTGCTGTTTGATATATAATTAAAGTATGAATCGTATTATTTAGAAATGTTTTTCTTTTGTTGCTGCTTTTGAATGTAGGGCGCTGACTTTGCGGAAACAGCAGTTTATTTAGCAGTACAAGAATTACAGGCAATTGCAACACCTGGGCAAGGTTTGTTCTGCATATTTCTTCATTTTCTTCTTGTTCTTGAGAGATTTCTGATTTAAGTTTCTCTTTGCTGCCTTACTTTTTTCCTTGCTGGCAGTTACGGATGTACAGCTTAGACGCGCAAAAAAGTCCACAAAGGCCGCAGTTTTAATGAATCTAGAATCTAGAGTATGCCCTCTCTCTCTCTCTCTCTCTCACACACACACACACACACAAACACACACACTCACACAAAACCACAGACAAACACATACACACAAATACAGAAGCTTATTCCTTGTTTTGTTGTGTTTATGTCTTGGCCTTGGGTTCTCTTTCCCCTCCTTCAGTTAATTATGGATCTCTGACACACTAGTTTGTTTTTTATTTTAACGTTTTTTGTTTGAGGTTTGGTTATATTTCATTTTTATTTTGCAGATGATTGCATCGGAGGATATAGGCAGGCAGGTTTTGACATATGGAGAGAGGTATGCAATTACTACTAGATGGAACCTTTTTCCCTATTTCCATGGGTCCTCTACCTCAAATATCTTTACTTTCTTGTTTGTATTTAATGTATATAATCCTGGTGGTTTGACATTATTTTGTACTACAACATTTCTTGTGAGTTGTGACCTGCTAAGATATATGTTTTTTTTTTTTGTTGCAGGAAGCCTGTGGAGCATTTCTTAAAGACAGTAGAAGAAGTGACATTGAAAGATATTACTAAAATCGCACAGGAGATTATTTCTTCACCTCTAACAATGGCATCATATGGCAATGGTAATCTCTAGTTTCTTAGACTTATCTGGTCGTCATATTACTAGCATTGATTGGATATTGAGAAAATTGTTCCTTGTTTTGTGGCAGTCGTGAAAGTCCCAAGCTACGAATCAGTTTCCCGTATGTTCAATGCCAAATGATAGTGAATCACATGGCTACTTGCAACTTCCAAGCGCTATGTTGGACTTGTTGGCATTGTTCAAATAAATTTTGAAGGAAAATTTCACTCACATTACATGTATCAGAATTCATTTTGGCAATTTTATTTTTTCTCTCCGAGAGGCATTATTGCTATTGCTATGTTGTTACTCATTAAAATTCGTTTCAACCTTTCATGGTGTAGAAGTTTGTCCTGGCCATGAGTACCAGAATTCAATTCTACAATAATTCTTATCAAATTCAATCACCAAATGATGATTCAGTGCAAGTGTTTTATTACAAATAAATGAGGCTCACGGGGTTCAGATTTGAATAAATAAAATATTTACCTGCTAACCTATACAATAATCTCAAAAGCTTAAACAAAGAAAATTTGGAATCACAAGTTTTCTGAATCTTTCAAAATGATGGACAATTATCCAAAACTTTCAAGCTACCCCCATCACAACATCAATCACAAATTTGGAATTAACTTCAAACAAGACGAACTTCACAGGTCAACTCAAGCAGAAAACCAAGCCCAAATTCCTTAGCAAAAACCTCGCTCGCAACGACGTGTCGTGTATTGAAACGGCGTGTCGTGTGCATCAGCCAGCAGCAAACAATAAGCATTACTTGAACAAGTCTAAAAGCCAGTCAGTCCTCTCTGTATCTGTCTTTGAACACCTAACTGACAGTAACCACCACCATGAGACGCCGCCACCACCTGAAACTACTCTTCACCAAAACCATTCACCCAACCACCGCCTTGGACCCCACGCGCCGCCACTACGCCACTAAATACACCGCCAAAATCACCTCCAGCTCCCCCACCGGCCGCTCCCTCTCCGCCGAGGTGTCCCCGCCGCCGCCGCTCCCTACTGACATCCGCGGCTACGCTCTCCCGCGGCGCGACCTCGTCTGCAAAGCCACCAACATCCTCAACCAATCCCCTTCCGCCACGTCACCAGACCCCTTCTCAGACCTCCACGACTACCTCACCTCCCTCTCCATCTCCCTCACTCCGGCCGAAGCCTCCGAAATCCTCAAATCAATAAACCCCAGCCCCGACCTCGCCCTAAAATTCTTCCGACTTTGCCCCTCGCTGTCTCCGAATTTCCGCCATGACGCCTTCACCTGCAACCGCCTCCTCCTTATCCTCTCCAAGTCCTCCTCCCCCGCCCGCTTCGACCTCGTCCGCTCCATCCTTTCCGACATGGACCGCTCTAACATACGTGGCAACATCTCCACCGTCAATCTCCTCATTGGGCTGTTCGGCGACAGCGACGACTTGGAAACGAGTATTGGGTTGGTGAAGAAATGGAACCTCAACATGAACTGCTACACCTACAAGTGCTTGCTCCAGGCCTTCTTGCGCTCTCACCACTCCGCCAAAGCTTTCGATACTTACATGGAAATTCGCCGCAAAGGCTATAAATTGGACATTTTTGCTTACAACATGCTCCTGGATGCTTTGGCCAAAGATGAAAAGGTTTGAACTTTGTGTTTGGATTCGAACTTCTGTGTCCGTGGATATGGGTTTGTGGGTTTTTATTGTAGGTTCTGATTATCTGATATGCAGCAGAAATTTGACAGGTTGAGCAGGCTCACAAGGTGTTTGAAGACATGAAGAGGAAGCATTGTGAGCCCGATGAGTTTACTTACACCATCATGATCAGAATGAATGGGAAAATGGGTAAAGGTGTTGAGTCTCTGGCTCTGTTTCAGGAAATGGTAATGAAGGGATGTAGTCCTAATTTGATTGCTTATAATACCATGATTCAGGCTCTTGCTAGGAGCAAGATGGTTGAGAAGGCCGTGCGTGTCTTCTCGAAAATGGTGGAAAACAATTGCAGGCCCAATGAGTTCACATACAGTGTGATTTTGAATCTTCTGGCTGGACAAGGGCAGCTTGGTAGATTCGATGAGGTGGTGGAGATGTCAAAGAAATACATGACTAAGTCGATATATGCCTACCTTGTGAGGACGCTGAGTAAATTGGGTCATGCCAGTGAAGCCCACCGGCTATTCTGCAACATGTGGAGCTTCCATGACAAGGGAGATAAGGATGCGTACATGTCCATGTTAGAGAGTTTGTGCAGTGCAGGGAAAACCGCGGAGGCCATTGACATGCTGAGTAGCATTCATGAGAAAGGGCTAAGCACTGACACTATCATGTATAACACAGTGTTATCTGCTCTTGGAAGGTTGAAGCAGATATCGCATCTTCATGAACTGTATGAGAAGATGAAACTTGATGGTCCTGCACCAGACATATTTACTTACAATATTCTGATCTCCAGCTTTGGTAGGGCTGGAATGGTGGATGAGGCTGTGACTATATTTGAACAGCTTGAGAGCAGCGATTGTAGACCCGATGTTATCTCTTACAATTCCTTGATCAACTGCCTTGGGAAGAATGGTGACGTGGATGAAGCCCACATGAGGTTTAAGGAGATGCAAGAGAAAGGGTTCAGCCCAGATGTTGTCACCTACAGCACTCTCATTGAGTGCTTTGGCAAGACCGATAGAGTTGAAATGGCGTGCAGGTTGTTCGAAGACATGCTTGCTCAAGGCTGCTGTCCTAACATTGTGACCTACAACATCTTGCTTGACTGTCTTGAGAGGTGTGGGAGGACTGCTGAGGCAGTGGATCTGTATGCAAAACTTAAGCAGCAGGGATTGACCCCGGATTCGATCACATATGCAGTGCTTGATCGATTGCAAGGTGGTTCACATAGGAAGTTTAGAGTTCGGAGGCAGAGTCCAATCACAGGTTGGGTTGTTAGCCCTTTAAGGTGATGGAAGTGTTTTTATGTATAGCCAGCAAAGGTTGTAGTTGTACCCAATTTTGAATTCTTGCTCTTTGGAGCCATTTGCAATTGCAGCCAAGCATGTGGCTGTTGCTTGGACGTCTCAAGAAATTTGCTTATAGTGTTGTACGGTGAAGGGATCTGCGGTTGATAAATTTGTTGTCCATGTGGTAGTGGACAACAAATATAGTGATCTTTAAGTGAGAAATATTTCTGCTTATAAACACTTACCCTATAATAATATGATCTCAAGTCTCAAATTTTGTTCAACAAAAATAAAGTCTCAAATTTTTTGTAATGTGGAGTTGTGTAATACACATTTTATTTATCAAACAATTTTGGCAACAAAATGACACATCCACACTAATTCAACTACCAAGCCAAAAATAAATAAGACTAATTTTCTTACGTTATTGTAAAAGATTTTAGTACAAAACGTAAGCTGTGGAAGCAAGGAAGAATCGTAAACCAATAAGTGTTTTGCTTCAAAATTGAATAGCTCAAATGAGCATGCTGAGCAAGCTTCTCAGATCACATAATCTACAAAATTCTTCTAGGGCACTCTATGGTCTATTACAAGGCTTACAAGCTACACTACAAATGCGATGCCAGGCCATTTGAGTGAATCTGAACAAGTTATTGCAGTTAATCATAATTGCAGTTTCAAACAAAACTGGTTGTGCAGAATCAAGCCCACAACAGTTGCTCAACGCTTGACCCATTGGAAGCTCTTCCTTGCTTTTGCCTTTCCTGGTTTCTTCCTTTCCACCACACGTGAGTCCCTTGTCAAGAAACCAGCTGCAAAGACAAATGAACTGGTTTAGCAAGAAGGAACATATAGTTATATAAAAATCATGTAAAAGAATAAGTCTGATTGACAATTTTATGGAATTGATTGCAGTGTTAAGATCTGTTTCTCCCAATAAATCATGAATAACAATCAGACAAAGGAGAGGGAAAAATATAATACAATCTCTGAGTGCAGGACGCAAGTCGGGTTCCCAATTTTGCAAGGCTCTGCTCACTCCTAATTGAATTGCTCCAACTTGGCCTGGCAAAAACATCTTTTAAATTTTCCGTATATGAAATAGACAACAGAAAAGTCATGCAATGGATTAACATACTCAACATATAAAAAAAAATAAAAAATTACTATTAAAAAAGGTTTTATTGTAAAGGGTAACAATTTGAACAAAGTTATAATATCTTTGTTCCAACTAGTATATAGAAAAGAAGTAACCTCACAATAGTTTATAAATTACAATTAATTTGTTCGTACTTCTGGCAGCATATTTTGGCTGTTTCTTTACCTTCAAAGGTTTCATACAAAAAACTTGGCTATCCCGAAGGAATATTAGAAAAACCTGACTGTTTATTCACCCTATACAAAATACACAATTTCAGAATCAACATGGCGCGTGTGCACATCGGAAAGAATTTTGTGCTCTCGACGGAGCAGGGGCCTCCTTCTACACCAGATGTGGCAGGTATGTCCAACTTCAACATTTCATAATCCCCAATCTAGGGCAAATTGAACATAATATTTGTTTTATACACATGCAACAATTGAATTCGTATCCTTCCGGATTATTTTTGAGCTTCTGTACATATATGCTATTTAGACCTACCAACCCAAAATATTGAAGGAATATCCTTGAGTTGGGACATGCTTTTCACGCACATGAAATAATTGCTTATATGGAAATATACATTAACTTGTTTGGAGGCATCAAGCTAACATTTTAATAAAGAGGAGAGTTGAGTTCAATAAATGAATAAAAATACCTGCTATTTATAAGTTTGGCTTAAATAATGATGGATTTTTTTATCAGTTGATACGAGAGGCTGCAAAGACTCTGATAAGCATCTACTCCAGCTGTTATGAAAGGGAAATTAAGACTTCTTCAAGTTTTTGGTCAGAATAAATTCTTTGAACTCTGATTTTCTTCTCTCCTTCTTCGGTCTCTTCCCATTTTAATATCCAATTTCAAGTATAAAGCTAACCACCAACTAAATCAAACTAACAGCTTACTAAAAAAATAAAAAATTATTAGTGGCCGTTTGATCAGTTTTAAGGGGTCAAATTGAGCATGCGACTTCATGAGAGTGTGGACAGCAAGTGTGTCCACTAACATATGGAACTGGACAGAAAACTGTTCTCCATGAGAGTGTGGCCGTGTAAGTAAAAAGTAGTGAAACACATTTGTGGTTTGTTGGCATATTAAGTTAATGAATTGCATTCGAGGATAAAGGAGGGAAAAAATAGTTGAAATGGATCTCAAACAATTCAATATGATGGAAGAAGTTAACATATAAATCATATAAGATGTGTAGCTACAAACTTAAATTTACCTGTGACTCCGCCTCCTTGAACAGTGCAATTGATGTCCCAAAGGCCCAAAGTCTTTGTCTCGGAGAAAGGTCGAAGGAGAGCAGCACGATGATCAAGCATTGGGAAATAGACGTCGAACTGCTTATCATTAATCAGAAATTTACCATCACCAGGTTGAATCCAGACACGTGCTATACTGCATTTCCTTCTTCCTGTTCCATAAGCTCTCCCCTTGTCATCTACTTGTCTCACTCTTGCTTTGGCAACTTCCTCCTGTTTCTGGCGCTCTATTTCAGCTCTTGAAGACTTTCTGGTATTTTTCTCGTAACGGATGTCTTCTATTTCGCTGAGAGGGGGCAATCCTTCTATACCATCAAAATCCTTCAATACAATCAAAGTGTCGAGCATTTCATCTGTGATTCCAGATGCAGCAATAAGGTCACCAAACGCCCGATTTGGACCTGCAATTACCATACTGAGTAAGTATAACATTTAACAATCACCTGTATGGTGGACATAAGAGAAAAATGTGAATCACTCAACTAGTTCCATAAAAGTCAAGAGTGCACATCATTGATACAGTTAAAACACAGAAAAAAAAAAAAAAAAAAATACAAAAAAAAAAAAAAAAAAAAAAAAAAAAAAAAAAAAAAACTCAAAAAACAAAAATGGAGGTTCCCCTTTTCAAAATCTAGCTGATAAATTAATATTTGCAGCTAACCTTAGCAACTTCATTCAAAAGAGAGTATTATTTCAAAACTAGCTTTATGCCACATGTGGAATATTTGCAGCTAACCTTAGCAAATATCTGTTAATTTTAACTCCTTCTACCATTAATCAACAAGTAGTGACTCTCAAAATCAAAATCAGGACTCAGATGGAAACAGAAAATACACACACGAACATTGTATAATAAAATTGCTTGCTTAAACTTACAAACTTCTCAACACGTTTTCAATCAAGTCCTGCTGAACACGCATTCAGCAGCAAACAAACAATTGCTTGATACCCAAATCAGCCCAATAGCCAATAGTATAGTACAAGTATTTCTATTAACCCCTACACTTTTCTATTCTTTATCATATATACAATTCCAAACTGCATATACATCAATGTGTATGCAAATCAGATTGAATCCTAAAAATTAACAAATAAATTACCTTTGAGAATAGCATTGAGCCCCTGCTCCTCTCTCTCAAGCCTCTTAGCATCCTCGGCCGATATCTCACTCTCCGCACTAATACTAGCCTGAGCTGTCTGGCCCTCACCGAAATCGAACAACCCGCTTCCGCCATCGCCGCTCTTCTCCTCCTCTCCCAAGCTCCACGGCTTGTACCCCTCCACCGTGTCCCACTCATCGCTGCCTTTCGCTTTCAACCACGAATCGGCGTCTCCGGCGACGTCTCCAGCGGAGCCCTCGCCGCCAAACAAAGGGTCGAACTTCTCATCGGCTTCCCGAGAAAGCTTCCAGACGTCGGATTGGGATTGGTCATTGCCATTATCGGTGGAGAAGAATTTGGGGGAGAAGGTAGTGAAATTAGGGATTTTGGGAGGGGAGTGGGGTTGGGTGTATAAGTGGAATTTCGAGGAGATTCGGGTGAGGAGAGAGAAATGTGAGGGTTTGGGAAGGAGACGAGAGAGCATGGTGATGAAGAAGAAGCACAAGAGAGAGAGAGAGAGAGAGAGAGAGAGAGAGAGAGAGAAATGTGAGGGTTTTTACTTTTTCTTTTAATTTTTTAATTTTCAGGGTTTAACAATAAACACAGCAAACGGCGATACGCCGGAGAGAGAGAGAGAGAGAGAGAGAGAGAGAGAGAGAGAGGGAGAGAGGGTTTGCCAGCAGGGGGTTTCTGATGTAAAGGACTTCCAAAATTGGGCTTGGGCTTCATCTAGTTTAAGCCAACTTCAAGCCTTGTATTTTTGGGTCAACCCGTTAGTTCGTTTAGTTTTGGGCTGATGAACCATGTTTACTTTTGTTGGCCGAATGTTTTTGGTCATTGTAATTTCGTTAAGAGGGAGGCTATGCAAACCACCCTTTTGTGCTGAGTTGACCACCCTAATAAATTTTTTTCAATTTTTTTCTTATTTTACCCTTTATTGCAAAAACATGATAAAATCACCCAGATCCATTCGGTGGTCATCTACCGAAATATCCACCAATGTTCGACAGATAAGTGTCGAATAAATACAAATATTTCGGCAGATAACTGTCGAATGCCTTTTTCATTTCCATTCGGTAGTTATCCACCGAATAATCAATCAATGTTCAGCAGATAACTGTCGAATAACCATAAATATTTCGGTAGATAACTGTCGAATGACCCAACGAACAAAATTGAAATTTTTTTGTTTTAAGGGTAAAGTTGGAATTTTAAAATAGGGTGGTCAACTTAGCAATTTAGGGTGGTCTGAATAACATTGGCCTTTCGTTAAATTTCTACTTTGTTTTAATTTTAGCAATTTCTATCATGTACTTTCAATATTATAACAACTCAGTTCAAATTATTAACTCTATTTAAATGTTGACGGAAAATTCAATGTGTTTTAGGACATTTTACTCCCCTTGGATGCTTATGTAAGCTCCCTACTGTCATTAAACGCAATTAATTTGGAAAAATAAAGAGTTTTAGTGCCAAAAACTAATTATGTTTAATGGCAGGTAAAGGTTTACATAGACATCTAAGCTTAGTAAAATATTTGAAATGCCACTCACTCACGAGCGAAGCACATGTTGTCACATCGGGCTTTCGTCAACAATTGGCAGTTAACAATTTGAATCTAATTTCTATCGTATTGAAAATATAAAACTAAAATTATTAAAATTAAAATGACATAACCAAAGTGAAAATTTCGTAAGAATACAGGGACCAACAATGTCAATTAGCCTTTTTTTTCCTCAATTTTTCACAACACCAATTTCATAAGTTTAGAAGACATAACATATTCTCAATACATATAACCAACTTTTAAAATATATTTTTATTTTGTTAAAATTCTTAAAACATCTTAAAAATAACCCTTAGAAGAATTTTGTTGTTTCTTTTTCAAATCAACTTGGTGGGAGGTTTGTCCTCCTGTATGGTTAGCCGATATAGCTAGTTACTTGTGATATATGTAAACGTTGGTTAAAGTTATGAAGTTTGCCTCAGGCTATACAAATAAAATAAAAAATTCAATTTCATTTTCTTAATAATATTTTGATAAAAGGAAAACAAATAGAGGCACCTCCATCTCAATTAATTCTCAAATGGTGGCCTGGCCTACATCTCTAAAAATGAAAACCCTGTCTCATCATTGTGAGGAAATTAACTTTCCACCCCATTTTCATGTTAATTTTGTCTCAATTTCGTGTTAATATATTGACACGAATATGACATTAATTTGGTCCTCGACAGGGACGGATCCACTTTATAGCTTGGGGGGTCAAGCGACCCCCCAAATGGCGGAGCAAGAAGGTGACGAGTCCTGACTGAGCAAGAAGGCAACCCCCCCAGCGAGAAGAACAGTGACCCCCTCACCTGCTCGATGAAAGTCTTGGGCAAGATGCTGCAGCTACAAGCCTGCAAGTCTGCAACTGTGCAACTGCTGAGCTTTTTTTTTTTTTTTTTGTTGCCTAACCAAAACTACGTCGTTTAGGCCAGTTGTTTAAATTTTTTCTAAGCTTCTTACTCAAAACAGCATTGTTTGGAGCTAGGAATTAAAAACAAAACACACACCTGCTAAGTAAATCCACAGCCTGTGTGCCCTTCACATACCCAACCCCAAGTCCCCAACTCTTCTTCTTGAACCAAATTTCCCAAACCCACACAGACCTAACCCACCCCCCACCACCTGCCGCCGATCCCTAGTGCCCGCCTCCCCTACCACCGCAACAGGTCACCGGCTCGGTCTATAAAAAATTTTGCCGCCGCTTCGCGACGACAAGCTCCACCTAACCATGACCCCCCAAGATTTGGATCATGGATCCATCCCTGGTCCTCGATCACCCAAAACAAAATTGACATTTGTTGCTGTTTGCAAATAGGTGTAACGTGATCCCAACATTAAAACTTTAAAAGCATGTCTAGTAAAAATAAGCTAAAAAACCAAGTCAATAGCGCCATTTGGATGAAAAATTAATATTAGAATCAAGATAGGCCAAGAGGTCATTTTCATCCTAATGAACCAAAAAATAATTGAAAAAAAGTGGGTTTAATTAAGGTACAATATTAATGTCGACTAGCTAGTGTGTATTGTATATGGATTTTAAAAAACTTTTGTGGAGTTTAAAAGTCATGTGATATTCAATTAAGATTTTTAATAACTTTTAAAAAGTCTAGGTGTATTTAAAAAGTCATTGACTTTTATGAAATTCATTTAATGATGGATTTTAATAGACTTTGAAACATTTCTATGTGTATAAAGTCATTATAAATTCAACCTCTTCTCTGCAGATTTCTATAGACTCTGTAGAACTTCGTAGAACTTTGTGAAAATTTGTAAATTCTACAAAAATCTATCACTTAAAAAAAGTCTACAAAAGTCTATATAAATCTATATACATTACACCCCTAAATGTACGTGAATATTATTGATTACAGACTTCTTCTATTGAGGTATAGCTCAACATATTTATGTTGAGGTATACCCTATTAGGACCCACATGAGTCGTTTTGCATTAATCCGAACCGTTCATTTTTTACATCTCCATTGATAGATTATTCTTGCAAAAAATTAGCCAAATCGGAAATAATTTGCCTATCTAACTTTGGTCGAATAAATGGACGAATCAAATATTTTTTATGAAACCGTCCATTTGTTTTATTAAAGTTAGATAGGCAAATGATTTTCAATTTAGCTAATTTTTTGCAAGGATGATCTATCAATGAAGATGATCCTTGTGAACGATTCGGATCGATAGAAAACGACTCGTATGAGCCCCAACAAAGTCATACCTCAACATAAATAAGTTAAGATATACCTCAAGAAAGAGTCTGTTATTGATTAACCTTGTGGTCCTTGTACGTGGTCGCTTCATTTGGCAGATATTCTAAGTATATTAGCTGTGTGTGTGGTCAATCTTTGTTAGACGACATCCACAAAGTCTGGTTATTACATGTCTGCAACAACACATGCAGCAATAGTTTGTGTCCGAAATAATTGTAAAAAAAAAAAAAAAAGGTGGTAGCTGATTGCTAGAAGAGAAAGGACAATGTCAAAATATCATAATATATATATATATATAATCTTCAGCCACGTCATGGACTCATGGGATATCCTTGAAGTGATCTTTTGGGCAATCATGTCGACAAACGAATATTTAAACACCCGGCCAAATGCATCATGCATCCAATGTTTTGCTCCATGCATAGTTCAATTATAATGCATCAATAATTAATAAGTCCTTAATTTTTCATGCAATATTAAGATAATATATTCAATCTTTGGGTAACTAGCTAGTGTATATATAATTAACAGCATTTCATTCATTATATTCGATTCTATTTTAAAGTCTCTCAATCTATTTGTGAAAAGTAAAAAAATTCAATCGCATTCAAATATATCATATGTGATGATGTTGTGATTTCTTCTTAAAAAGCTGTACAGACTCCTGCCAAATTAATCTTATGCTAAACTTTTGTAAAGTAGCCAATGATGAATTAATTACAGATCATATAGACCCAAACAATATTCTTTAGAAATGATGTTCTAGCTTTTCCATATATTTTATACGAAATAATGTTCTATATATTGGGGTCTTAGCCTTCCAGCTAGTAATAATTAAGTGTGTCTAACTCTGGTACTCCCAGTGGAACACTAAGCATTCTTTAAATAGAAAATTACTCCTTAATTGGCACCTTAATTGGGAAATCTTAGCAATCATGAGAGGAATTTGGGTCCAACGTGATGCCAATAAATTAAAGCTGCAGATCTTGTGCGAGGCTTGCTCGGTTGAAGATGTGTCGACCTCTGGTGTACGTGAGTGGCTTCACCACTTTTTCTTGTGTGGTGTGTTGATTTCGGATGGCCTTCCTGTGGATTAGGTTTGCTAATCGAATTCAAATTTTAATGAATTAGTATTGTTTGTCGATCTGCTCGACGATTGTAAAATGAGAGAGCCTATTTTACAATTCCTAGTTGCAGTAGAAAAGGTTTCATAGAACAAATCCTTCTTGCAATGACAAAATTTGAATATGCAATTTCCTAATTAAAAGCTAGCACAACTGTTTTATTTGTGTCACATTTAAAGCACAACTTAATTTGCAGCTCTTGTTTTCTATGTGGTTTAGTTTAACATTATTGTCACATGTTATTTTTTCCAATTAAATTTAGAGTCCATTAATTATAAGGTACTAACACAATAAAATATTAACCAAAACCACTCAATCTATTTTTATTAACTTGCGGACACTTTCTACCAGCCAAAAAAATAATATGCGGACACCTCCAAAAGAAACGCATCACAACAAAATCAACTACACAAACAGCCCAAAACTGATCTTCTTCTTTTCTTTGCCAAATCGATCTCTTTCTTCAACTTTACCAAATCGACAATTGTTCATCTTCACTCACAAGCATCGTTCTGCAATTCCAGAAAAACTGCAGTTTCAGTTCACAAACTGCTTTCAGTTCACTTTGCAGTTTCAGAAACTGCAGTTTCACTTGTAGTTAGTAATTGCAACTGCAAGCCTGCAGCTCCAATAAACTGCAGTTTCATTTACACTGCAACTACAAGCTTGCAACTCAAATAAACTGCAGTTTCAGTTCATTTGCAGTTTCTGAAACTGCAGTTGCAACTCAAATAAACTGCAGTTTCTGAAACTGCAACTCCAATAAACTGCAGTTTCTGCAGTTTCGGTTCACTTACAGTTCTAGAAACTGCAGTTTCAGTTTCAGTTCACAAACTGCAGTTTCTGCAGTTTCAGTTCACAAACTGCAGAAAGTTCACTGTAAAACAGCAGTTTTTATGCAGTTCCAGAAACTGCAGAAAACTGCAATTTCAGAAACTGAACTAAATAAAAAAAATCAAGAACGTAAACATAAATCGGCGAAAGGGGTCGTGCAACTCGCTGATCAGGAAGTCTGAGCTCTCGATCTTGCGACGTCGTCCAGATCGAGCTCTCTTCTCTCTCTCTTCGCGACTTCTCAGACTTCTCTTTCTCTCAGATTGGAAAACCAGCTAGCTTATAACCACAGCCGTATGGAAAACCAGCTACCTTAAACTTTGCGCTCAATCATCTTCGTCGGAGATCAATGAAGAAGATGGATGAGTTTGGGTGTGGCTGTGGCTGTGGTTGAATTTGGATGTGAGTGTGGGTGTGTGAATGCAAGTCTGTGTGAGCTATAGTCTGAATAGAGTGTCCATGCGGGTACAATAATGATACCAACTCAAAGTGACCTGATTGTTAATAAAATTAACCTAATTGTTATATATTAACAATAATGGTATTAGAAATTAAAAACCATAGCAAAGATGTAGTAATGAGTAATTATTTCTTAAATTTATGCCATACGTAACAAAGTGATAACATCTGCAGAATGGGATGGCTTCTTTTGGCTTATTTTTTAGTGGTAAAAAAGAATATGCCAATTGATAAGTTTTACCCAAAAAAAAAAAAAAGGCTATACCAATCAACAACAATATATTATTCACGTACGTACAGGCGTACAGCTAGTTCTTGTCTTTAAATCTTCAAATTAATCCAATCCAAAAGAAAAATCCTTCAGTTAAGATTTATATATAATTGGTAGTTGTGCATATACGCCAATCACTTTATATTTAAATTGATTACAATATTATATTTGATTAGGTTTGTTTTTTTTGGAGTATATGTGTGGCCGGTTTCACGTGCTTTTCATGATTTTGTATTTGATCTGTTTCTCACAGCTGGTCAAAAGAAAACACACGTACCCAAGCATATTCTTGAAAAAGCATAGAAATATTAATAACATATTGAATATATGTTAATATTTCAACATGGATGTGAAAAATGTGAAGTATTAATTAGTCTATCTAGCTAGCTAGGTAGCTAATTTAGGTAAACTTAAGCATAAAACAATGAGAACAAATACCCAGGTGCATCGACCTCAAATGATCGAGTACTCCAACTCAATATGACTCATTATAACAAAGGGCAAACCATAACTAGGGGCACCCAAGTAACTATCCTCAAAAGCTAGGGTCATTTAACTTGGTAGAGCCTATTTAAAGAACCAATATTGGCAATTCCAAGAAACAAATTAGTTTCCTCACCAAATTATATGCATGCCATGAAAATATTGCCCCTACTCTTCTTCGTCTTCCTAGCCACAATTTTGGCAACAAGCAAAGCTTATGACCCACCTACAACCCACAAGCTAATTCACCTCCTCCGGCCACAAGCGGGTTCCGGTGGCAGCCATGTTCCCGGCGTGTCGTGCCTGAGTTGGCGGCTGGGTGTGGAAACTAACAACATCAGAGGCTGGACGACTGTTCCAGCAGAGTGTGAAGGGTATGTAGGACATTACATGCTTGGCCACCAATACAGAAAAGACTCCAAAGTGGTTGCAAGGGAGGCTTTTCTCTATGCTAAGAGCCTCAATCTCACAAATGATGGAAAGAACTTATGGATATTTGATGTGGATGAGACTACACTCTCTAATCTTCCTTATTATGCTGAGAATGGATTTGGGTAAGTCATTAGTTAATATCCCTCAACTACATTTTGGTCTTATTTATTTGAAACCAAAAAAAAAAAAAAAAAAGAGTTAATGTCGCCAAAATGATTATCAATTTATAATTAAGTACATGCAAATGAATGATTCTCGATCATTTCTTTCATTTCCATTCCATTTCATACTAAAGCATTTGCGCGCGTTCTCTCTATTCTCACACTCACACTCATGTGCCAGAGATGTGGGAGAGTTTTGCCTATAAAATAATTAATGCTTATAAAAAATTAGAAATTAATTAAATTAAATTGGTTGATCTTGATCAATTACGTACACTTAATTCGATGTTACGGATCGAGGCTTGACTTCTTTGTATATTTTCCATGCTATATATATATATAGCTATATTTCCACGATTTAATTTGCTTCAATTTTTGGTTTAACAATTCACCTTGTAATAAAATATGAAAATTTCATTTTTTATATATTAATACCATACCGTAATTTTGAAGTATTTTTCTTAGTAGTTTATACTACTAGTATTACTTTGACCTTCTAAATTATGGACTTTCACAAGCAATGTATTTAATTATTGGAAAAAAGTACTTTATTCTTTCAATAATAAAATTGTTCTCTCATTTTTTTCTTAACGCTCTACTCCTCTCCTTCATATTCTTAATGAATTTTTGTAATGTTTTTCTCTTTTAATTATTTCCCTATTTTAAGAGTAGGTACGCGTACGTCTAGCTCTCCTTTCATATATATTTTATTTGCTCTCTATCTCTCTCTTTTTTCTCTTCATGTTGATATTATACATCCAAATAATCATAAATTAAGTTAAGAACAGTACGTTATATGTGATGGCTCATCTATATGTCATTTATGATCATCCAAAAATTGAACAAAAGTTGCATGTGCTTTGTTTGGGCTTTGAAGCCCCCACTTTACCCAAAAAAAAGAAAAGAATTGAGGAGTTGCATGTGCTTTTGGCTGATATAAAATTGCACCGCGAAAAAGATAAACATAAAAAGTAATAGGGTATAATTAGGAGTTTATTATATTTTGAATTTTGGACACTTTTACTAACACACACACACATAGTCCAAATTGATCTGGTCAAAGTAGTTGATTCAAATGGAACAAAATTAATAAAAGCAATTAATCATTGAGAAATTCTAGAGATAAAATATTTTTGGATAATTTGGATGGTTGGCACATCACATCATGTGATTTCTTTAAGAATTTTGTTTGTCGTGTTGAAATTTCAGGGCGGAGCTATATAATTCCACTTCATTCGATGAGTGGGTCTACGAAGGCACAGCCCCAGCTTTGCCTGAGAGTCTTAAGCTGTACAAAAAGCTGTTAAAACTCGGAATTAAGGTTGCATTCATAACAGGAAGAGGAGAAGCTCAAAGAGATGTCACCGCAACCAATCTAAAGAATGTTGGATATCACACTTGGGAAAAGCTTGTACTCAAGTAAGCACATATATGCAATTTCCTAGCTATATTTATTAACCAATCTAAAGAGTGCTCATAATGTAGTTGTATTGTTTTACCAAAACAAAGCTACATTCTATTTGGAAAATGTGAAAACAAATTTAAATTCGGTTTTTTCAAGAATGTACTTTATGAGTGGGCATATTTAAGCACTCTTATTTTGCAAATTTGCATTTCTCCATCTTATTTTAGAGGAAAGAGTGGAAAGTGTACAAAATTAAAATGTGAAAATCGTCACCTATAAAAAATTACACGCACAAACATTTTTTTTTATAAGTACAGGTGCAAATTAACCTAAAGATTTATAATTTGTTTAATTTTGTTAATAATACCAAATTTATGTGGTTAATAATACCAAATTAACCTAAAGATTTATACTTAGTTTAGTGGTTACTAGATGATGTATATGGTATACTGACGTACACTTCTATTGGGATCCAACTTTGGTAGACAAATTTGGGATCCCTTGTTTTAATATTGTTTCTTTTCTTTTCTTTTTTTTGGCCAGGGAATCAATTACTTGCATTAATATTGTTTCTTTTTTTGGCCAAGAACATTAATATTGTTTCTTAATTAACCAAAAATATAGGTTTTTCTTGTATTGGCTTGTTGTCTATATATTGACATACATGCATGTTTTGGTACGTTTGCAGGGGATCGTCTTATTCTGGTAACACATCACTTGTGTATAAATCAGCAGAGAGAAAGAAGATTGAGGAGAGTGGATATAGAATAATAGGGAACGCTGGTGATCAATGGAGTGATCTCTTGGGGACAAATGTCGGCAATCGGACCTTCAAGTTTCCTGATCCAATGTACTACATTAGTTGAATATATGATTGATTTTCCTTTTTCTTATTATAAAGAGATTTGAATAAGGCTCTATCGACCAAATAAAAAATGACACTGTGCGAAATACACCTTTTGGCCCTGATTTTCAACAAACAAAAAATGTATGTGAAGTATTGTTCTGCCATAATGTTTGAGATCTTAAATTTAGATCTCAAATTAATAATGTCTTATTACATATGAATGTTGTTTACTTGTTAAAAAAAATTAGGTTTTAAAGTAGGCTTATGTATGAATCTATGAAAATTTAAAATTCAAATTTAGAGCACAAATTTGAAATTTTTAGGTGTATTAATTGATCCCAAAAAGAGTATTCAAACTCGATCATAAAGGACAACCATATACTATATGCAGTATAGTTAGTAATATATGGGTCGACGGCAAAAATATGTATAAAATACGTACATGTATTATTCAGAACATTTTCTCTAAAAGTACAATGAAAAATTCAGATATAATACCGAAATAGTATGTGTATTATATGTTTGGATTTAAAATATGCATTTTTTTCCGTATCTTTTAAAAAATACGAAAAACCGGAATGTTCTTCAAAATACGTATTTACGTGTATAACCCATATATATAACTAGGGGCACCCAATTCGTAGTTATCTCCAAAAGCTAGCTAGGGTCACTTAACTTGGTAGGGCTTATTTAAAGAAGCACAATTGGTAATTCCAAGCAACAAATTAATTAAGTTAATTTCCTCCATCGCAAGAATATAACAGGGTATGCATACTACCATGAAAGTATTGGCAGTACTCTTGTTCCTAGCTACAATCATGGCAACATTAACCCAAGGTTATGAGCCACCTACAACCAGCCAATCAATTCACCTCCTCTGGCCAGAAGTCATTTCTGGTGGCGGCAACGTTCCCGGCGTGTCGTGCCTGAGTTGGCGACTGGGTGTGGAAACTAACAATGTGGTTGGCTGGAAGACTATTCCAGCAGAGTGTGAAGGCTATGTAAGGCACTACATGCTTGGCCACCAGCTCAGGGAAGACTCAAAAGTGGTTGCTAGGGAGGCTTTTCTCTATGCTAAGAGCCTCAACCTTACAAAGGATGGAAACAACTTATGGATATTTGATCTAGATGAGACTACACTCTCTAATCTCCCTTATTTTACTAACCATGGATTTGGGTAAGTCTGTAGTTAATATCGCAAAAATATATATTATACGTATAAATGATTCTCATTCTTTTCATTTTCATTTCATTTTACATTTAGACTATCTCATCGCAGTCTCACATCAATCATGTGCGAGTATTATTGGGTCCATAAGTTAATAATGCTTGTAGAAAAATATATGCACGTACCCTCTGTTTTATTTGTTTTTTTCTCTATTTATTTTTGTTTGATTTTTAATTGTAAATTATAAATCTAAGGGTGTGTGAGTATGGACGAATCCAAAAAGGAGGACCATGGGGCAATGGATCGACCCTATGAATGTTGATTTGATCTTTAAAATTGGGAGGCAATGAGTTGTGAAAGTCGATCATAAAGAAACAACTGATTTTGAAAGGAGAAGACGAGCAGCACAAATTATTATTATTATTATTATTATTATTATTTTTCCACAAATTGACCTACCAAGGAGAATAGGAGAACCAGCAAGTTATTTCTTCATCGATCTTTCCCCTATGAGAGGATCATTCTTGGATCCGCCACTCTGGGTGAGCAAAAGCGTTATAACCCTTAGATATTATGCATCCATGCATTTATAACTTTTAGATTTGTAATTAATGATTTGGATTGAAACTAGTAAAAATAAGCGTACACAAAATCCATATCCATAAAAGAAATAATGAAGAAGTTAATATATGCTAGTTGACCATCACAACTCACCTTGTAATAAAAGAAATAGGAAATTACCAAAAAATTACCTAGATTGGTTAAACAACTCACCTTGTAATAAAATCTGAATAATTTGTTCTCTTGTATATATAATTACTAGCAACAATGTTATTTTGCATTTGAATGGTAATAAGCACTCTTAATAATAGTTTATATATATATATATATCTATGGAATTTCAGGTTGGAGCCATTTAACATCACTTCATTCAATGAGTGGGTCTACAAAGGCGAAGCCCCAGCTTTGCCTGAGATTCTTAAACTGTACAAGAAGTTGTTGAAACTTGGAGTTAAGGTTGCAATCATATCAGGAAGAGCAGAAGATCAGAGAAATGTCACAATAACCAATTTGAAGAATGTGGGATATCACACTTGGGAAAAGATTATACTAAAGTAAGCACATATATATATATATATGCAAATTTCGATCTTTAGAGTTCTTTGATTTAAATTCCTATATATATTCATTAACTTTGCTTTCTTAATTAAGCAAAGAGATCGACTCTTTTATCGTATTGGTTTGGTGTTGTTCATATTAATTTTAGTGACATTTTCGGTTGCAGGGGATCCTCTAATTCTGGCAACACAGCACTTGAGTTTAAATCAGCCGAGATAGAGAAGCTTAAAAAGAGTGGATATAGAATAATAGGCAACATTGGTGATCAATGGAGTGATCTCTTGGGGACAAATGTGGCCAACATTCGAACCTTCAAGTTGCCTGGTCCAATGTATTACCTTACTTGAATGTTGGTTTGTTTGTTTGTTTTTTTTTTAGCTAAAGGGTTTGTATGTTTGAATAAGGCTTCATTGAACAAATAAAAAATGCCAATGTGCTAAATACACCATTTGGATTCTGGGCTATACAAGTCAAATTGGCCATCAGCTCCCCCTTCTCATTCCTTTTAGGGCATGTTTACTAACCAAGAATGGGAATGACTCATTCCTATGTTTATTAATTAACATTTGAGAATTATTCACATTTTCATTTATGTGTTTATTAACACATTAGCGAATATGAATGGATGTGGGGACCACATAAAATTAGGAATGAGGTTCATAATTTTGGAGGAATTGGATTCCTTAGGAGGGATTCGAAATGGGAGATAGGGAATCGGAATGGAAATTTTATGTCCAAAATATCTTCACATATTTTTTGATAATCCAAAACTACCCTCACATATTTTTTGATGATCCAAAAATACCCTCTATAACTAAAATCCAAAAACTATAAGATGACACCATACTCAATTTAGATGAGCTAAATTTTTTTTTTTGTATAATGAAAGCCTCTATTATTAGCATTTTAACATAGGTTATATAAAATTTTTATTTTTTCTTTTTACACCACATCAATATTTCTAAAATATTATAACTTATAATTAAAAGTATAAAAATTAATTTTTTCAAAATATTGTGGTATAATTTATTTTGGTAAAATTAATTTTTTTTTCATTTAAAAAATTTTGATTATTTAATAGTTGACATAAATATTATTAATTTTGTATAAGATCATTTTAGTAATCAAACTTGTTTTGATTCTAATTCTTGTGGATTAGTAAAAACGTTTATGATAATCAATTTTATTTTCATTATGATTCCTAACAATTGGTAAACATGTTAATGAGAATTGCTGGTTCTGATTCAGACTCATTCTGATTAATATTTATTCTAATACTTACTCATTCTGATTCATGCCAATTTTGAGGATGTGTGCTACTGGCCTTTATACTTTTTGTTGGCTCATTTCCAACCATTATAATCTCATTAATTAATTATAGTGCTCATGTATTGTTATTGTAATCTTTGCTTTTTCTTTTTCCTCAGTGCAAATCTATTGAACAAAAAAAGCATAGTCCACATTTCCACTACCGCATTAGAGTATCTTCAAGGAGTGCTCTAACTCACAGGTCCATTTGGTTAGTAGATTTGGAACTTGAGAATGAGTATGAAATTTCATATTATTTTTGATAATTACATTTTTGGGAATGTAGTAATGTACTATATTTTATATGAGTATAAGACAATATGAAGAGGATAATTTGAAACCCTTTAACTCCCTTAGGTTTGCTCTTTTTATGGGAAAGTATTTATTGTGTATTCTTATTACCAAATTATTCCCATTATAAATTACCAAATAAATTTTGAACATAATAGATAAGGGTATTATTAAAAAACAATTTTTGATTTCTATTACTCACAAACCAAACATTGGAATGATAATAATTTCATGGTTACCATTCTTAGCATTTCCAATCCAAAAAATCCCAATTGTTTGGAACCTTTTCTTTTTGCAATGGAATTTTTACGCTCATTCAATCGTATCCAAATCCAACGGCTGAGAGGCGATCACCGACGCAACACCAACATGTTGTATAACGGTTCATTGGCCCCACCAAATTTCACTTTATCATTTATATATATATATACCTTTCTCCTTCGAACCAGAGTGTTCAGACCGAAGAAGAAGAAGAAGAAAATCAGAAAAATAAATTTTCATAAATCGAAATTAAATCGAGACGATTCGATCAGAAAATGTCGTGGCAGACTTATGTCGACGAGCACTTGATGTGCGAGATCGACGGCAACCACCTCGCCTCCTCGGCCATCGTCGGTCACGACGGTAGTGTGTGGGCCCAGAGCTCCGGCTTCCCGAAGGTTCCTTCTACTACTTTCTCTGCTATTATGATTTTGATTTCGCTATTGATTGGTTGTATGGATTCATTTCATTAGATCTGTGCAAATTGGCTCTGTTTGTTTGTTTTCTCGGAAAATTTGTGTTTTCGCGGCAAAGGAATCGGATTGGAAATGCAAGGACTCGTAATAGTAAAACCAATGGATACTGATTAAACACTAGTGCTCATGTTTTTCTCAGTGATTGCTCGATTTGATTTGTGATTTTGATATTTTTTTCGAAAGGATCTGTGCTCCGCATGTTGAAATTTTTGTTTTTGAGCTTCGTTTGGCTGCTGAGAAAATGTGTTCTGTTTTGCTGCCAATTTTCTTCGAATGCGAACAATGTATGATAGGAATTAAGATAGAGAATATGTGGCCTTTGCATCACAAGTACATTTTGTGTTCTGTGTTTTAGTTTAAGCTGTGGCTGTGTGAGCGTGACTGCGTGAGATTGATTTTCTTATTTATATATTTATTTATGTGCAGTTTAAGCCTGAAGAAATTACAGCGATAATGAAAGATTTCGATGAGCCGGGGTCTCTTGCCCCAACTGGGCTACACCTTGGTGGCATAAAGTACATGGTTATTCAGGGGGAGGGTGGAGCTGTAATTCGTGGAAAAAAGGTTTGTTTCTATTTTACTCAACTTTTTCTTCAAGTGGTTCTCGTTTATTATAGAATAGTTAATCATTTTGATTTTATTGTTTCCATTCTTTTCTTGTAATTGCGCTTCAGTTTTATAACTTTGGTATTAAAAACATGTATCTCAACCGTTCATATCATGTGTAACTACTAAAAAACATGTTGTACCTTAGGAGAGCGTAAATATATATTCAACACATACTTAAGAGCATATCGTGATATTTCTAATGGAGCGTTTTACTAAATTTTCCCTTCAAATTTCACAATAAAAGTAGAAAAATGTACAAGAAAAATCATATGTTTTAAGGAAAATTAGTCTATAGGCTTGCATTTCACATATGACATTGACATGTGGATGTGAAATATGGACATTTTATAGTCAAGTGTAATTGGTATGGCTATACACAAATTAATCCAATCATCAACTGGTTATTTTTAGGCTCAACAAGAGGGCATCTTGAGCTTAACTAGCTGAGCTTAAGCCACAATCAAAGCTTGTAAGTTGTATATTTGTAATGACCCCGAGCTTGAGCTTGATGGGACTTGGCTTGTCTGTATTATATTTTAGTATAATTATATGTCAATATAGATTTATATATTATACATAATAAGTACTATATTTTATATTAAAAAATATCCAATCCAAATGAGCCAAGTTCACAAGCCCGTTTGAGCTTGGTTCTAGACTTGTGGCAAGCTTGAGGCCAAGCTGACTCGATTGCAGTCCTAATCATGGATAACCTTTATTGAAAATTTGGACATTTTCTATTCCCATAATTTTTTTAGAGAAAGATCTATTCAAGTCATTATCTTAAAACACAGGATTATTAACTTGAATTGTCATAAAAGTAAGCAATAGACTGTAAAGTATACTACATGAGCACCCATGTCATATGTAGTGTGCTGCATGGTTGTTTCACCTTTTTGACTTGTCAAACTGTCGGCCATCAATTCCATCCTGCACTGGACATTCTACCTTCTGGCTTGCTGCTTATTGTATGGCTTTAGATAATGATTTGTCCTTAGGAATAATAATAATAGAGCTTCAAGAGTCCCACTAGTGGACCACCTTAAATATTCCTCTCTTTGGTTTTTCTATTTCCTCTCTCTAAAGTACGCAAACACGTGGCTGCCTAATTGCATATTCTTCATCTTTTATAAAGTTTAATAGAAAAGTCTCCCCAACAACTAGATGTCCTTCATGAATTATGAGGTCCATAATTATTTCGGATGGAGCTATGCACACTTGCAACTGAATTGCCTTTTATAAATGCATGTTCTTCTTGCTGTCTATGCAAGGTGGCTTTGGTCCATATGTCAGTGACTGATTCGATCTTTATGTGGGATTGCATCATTAGTGGTGTAATGAAGTGTAATTTGATTTGATTTCTACTGCAGGGATCCGGTGGCATTACTGTGAAGAAAACCGGCCAGGCTCTGATTTTCGGTATATACGAGGAGCCTTTGACTCCAGGACAGTGTAATATGATTGTGGAGAGGTTGGGAGATTACCTGATTGATCAGGGCCTGTAGCTTAACTCACCACCATCATGGTTTCCATATTTTGAATTTTTCTATTTTTGGGCTTGCATCTACTTCTTGCTATGACCTGGAACTGGCACTGGTGTTGTTGCTGGAAAATAACCATGTGCAGACACAAGCAGTGACTATTGGTCTTTTAGGATTGCTTATTTCGACGATTTTCTTGTTTTCTTAATTTGTGTATTTATTCACCTAGCTGTTTGTTTGCTCCCATTGACTCTGATTTTCTTTTTTGAAGTTCCGAATACACTTGGATTTCATCTTTATTATGATATTGATAAAATGAAATATATTTTTTCTATGATAAAGAGAAATGATCTTGCATTTATTCAAGTAATATTTTCTGTTCCACAAAGTGGTGGAGATTTATGGTAATTGCATGCAAGTGAGCAGGGTTCCTTTCAGTCCCAAAAAAGGCAGGATCCTTGCAAGCCAAGTCAATGTTCTCATGCTTGGCCCGTGTTCTGAAACTCTCAGTTTGAGTCCAGTCCAGTCCAGTTTGGCCCATGAACTTAAACCCTATACAGCTAAACAATTATTCTTACCTCTTTTTTTGAAGATGTTAATTGTCTTTAACACTTTTTCCCAACGTAAGTTGGTAAACAAAAAAACAAAAATTGATAGAAAGTGTTGGAGCAATAAGCATTTTTCTCTTTTCTTGATATAAAAAAAGCAATTTTGCATTCTTATCAATGGTCTTGAAAATAAATGTTGAAGTCAAAAAAGTTGTATGTGTTGAATAAAGAGATAAAATCGTAGAAACCCGGGGTGGGAAAACACTTGAAAGTTGGACCCGATCAACATCGTGAAAAGATGATATTGATAGGTTGTTGAAGGTTGAGGTCCAAGTGTGGATAAGGGCAGATAATGGTAGGTCGGGTCAGGGCTGCAAGGACTATTCTATCTGAAGGTTCGCTTGCCCATGGAGTCCTATCTCATCATGTACATATTAATTGATCCATTTTCATTCTCATAGCTTAGTCAAATTGACATTGACCCATATATGCTGGCCTTAATTAATAACGGTCCCATTTCTCAAATATTTAGGTGATCGAGTTGCTATAATAAAGTATGTACGTACCGGGGGGGCCTAATCTAAATAATGTGGTCTAATTACGTTTTGCAAGCATGACACGTGAATCAAAATCCACCGTTTATTTGTATCATCTAAATTTGTCTTTTATGTTATATTATGATATTATTTGTCACATCAATTGACAACTTTAAATTATCAACAAAAATGCAGATTAATAATTTAACATTCGTATAGAATAATTTATATAATGATAATCTTACAATTATTAGAATCTCTCATGTGATCTTTATCTTTCTTATTAAGTTATAAGGAAGAAAAATGTCACAGCATATATCGTTAATGTGGGTTGGACATCTAATAATAAGCCCTTATGATCCTATATATTTGCCCTAACAATCAGGGTGTATCTATATATGCACAAAAAAATCAATAAATCTTCATCTCTTTTCAACAACTATATATACATAATTTGTTAGGTTTTTATTTTTATTTATTTTATATATTTTGGTTCCTATGACTCTTGATAAGGAAGTAGCCGAAGGGCATGTTGGAGCAAGCCCATACCCATCTAAACAATGTGTCCTAATATTGGTACATCTAGAACAATCCTTTTGACCCACTCATAAATATTAATCTATTAATCATGCATGCTATTAATTACATTATAAAAATAGATACTATGATCTAATATTAGGTGACTCAACTACGTACGTGGGTGGGTGGCTTAAAAGATGTAGAACTTATCCTCTTTTGTTCGTTCGAACAAATAAGAAGGTCAATAAATTCAAACCCATGTGAGTGGAGAAGATAATGAGGAATCTTAGGATAAGGCATGCTTGAAAAAAAAATAATAATAATTAACAAACAAACAAAACAATTTCAATAAGTAAATAAAAGATTTCAGGATGAGACAGTTGGGTGTATGAATCCTTGCATGCTGTCTAAGTTAATGGTCCACATTAATTTGTACCCATAATTTAAAATTAAAAAATAGTACCAACAATATATATATTCTTTTTTTCTAAGACTTAAATCCAGTTCATGTGTTGCCCACCTTACCTAAATATCATAAAATTTCTGTGCCTCTATGCATGTCATGAGCATATCATTTTATGGGAAGCAACCAATCTAATCCATCAACTCTTTATAATATACATGTGTTATATAATATTTATTCATGATGTACGTGTATATATATGTCCTTGCATATGAAGCTATACTTTGAAACATTATCCACAAGTTTTCTTCTTCTTGTTCTTCCTTCTTTCTTCTTCCTAAAGATCTAATCCGTACGTACCAGTATCTATGGGTGAAGGTGCTGAAAATCAAATGCTTCAAGGTCCATCTATGGATATCCCACAATATGATAACTATGCAAAAAGGGAAGATAATTGGGTGATCAAGAAAGCTGGAGATGATGATCATGATGATATGTATGACACCACATCCACATCTTCAAATATCTCATCGACTTCTTCATCAATATCTGCAGACTTTGTAGATGATGCATCCTCATCAGCATCATCATCATGTTCTTCTTCCTTGAATTCCGGTGGATCTTTGTATGATTTGTCAGATCTCATGGCCCAGTTACCTAGGTAAGAAAAACAAAATTAAGTAATATATTTCATGATTTATTTTTATTTTTCATCTATACCATTCTAAATTTCTGAGTGGCTATATATATATATATACATCATGCTCCAATCTGAATATTTCTGAATGCACAAATTTTAGAATAGTCCATGTCTCCACGATGCTTTTATGTTTGGATCTCGGATAGTTTTAGCATTTATATATATTAATCACGAAAGTTTTTCAAAAATTCCTATACGTCAATATGTTAAAGTGTTAAACCGTGAATCTGAATTATCAATTAGTTAGACATGTGAAATTTTGTTTAAATGTATGGTGTAGATCAAGAGTCTTACATATATACATACTAGATATATCTAAAAAGAGAATATTAATTAATTACCTTTCATGTCATTATATACTTTTTTAGTTCAAATAATCTGAACTAAAAAAGTTTAAATTTCAAAGTAAATACCAATTTAATTTCGGTACAATCTCTAACTAAGAATGAAACATCTATATAATTAAGCTTCTTGCTCATGAATTTCTTATTACATGCATGCATATATATAGGCTAATAAAACTTGTAATTATGTATGTACAGGAGAGGACTTTCCAAGTATTTTCAAGGGAAGTGCCGGTCTTTTACATCCTTATCAAAGGTGAAGAGCATTGAAGATCTTGCAAAGAAAGAGAGTCCTTATAATCAAAGAAAAGCACTACTCCTAAAAGCAAGTAAGAGCTATGGGGGTGGCTTGGGTACCCACAGAACATCACCATATATAACTAAGACTAAGAAGGCCTCACCAATATCATCATCAAGAGGTTCATTGTCATCTAATTTATCTTTTCGAAGTAGATCATCATCCAGAGGCAGCTCTTTAGGTATTAATACGCTCCTCCCTCCAATTCCTGTAACAAAGAGAGTTTAACGTACGTACATACGTATGTACATGTGCATGTACGTGTATATATATATATAACAGAAAATGAACCCTGTAATTAATTTGTTGATCTTGTATTAATACGATATCAGTAGAGCTAGAATAGATTTCTTCTTCAGCTACATAAATTTTTATTGTTTTTAACATCCAGCATTCTCATGAATAAGGGTATATATAATCATCGATGATCGAATTAATTAAAGTAACAAATCAAAATTATAATTTTATTTCTAGTATTGTATTTAAAATATTAAAGGCTCATCTACGGTGGTCAGCGGTGCACTGACATCAAGGGCTGGAAAAAGAGGAGGGGATGGGTGGAGCTGGGGTTTTTTGAATTTTTTTTTTATTTTTTGGACATATTTGAAGTTTAAGAAAAAAATATTGTAGGGTGGGTACAGTGAGCATTTGGGTTACAATTAGAAAGTCCCCTTTCTTTATGATGGTATAGCTAGAAAAAGAGTTTCAGGTAACAAAATATTAATCTTTAATTAGAAACTTAACCACATTATTAATCTTCAAAATATATCGAATAGAAAATTATGGACCACAGATAACAAACAAAAATAATTGAAAAAAAAAAAAAAAAGCAAGCACAAATATTTTAGAGAGTTAAGAAAATTTGGCACCAATAGAATTTCCAAATCAGAACAAGATAACCAAAAGAAAAACTCAACACAAACACAAAAGATTATAGAAAATTAAGTCTTATCCATTTGGATACCAACTTTTATTAATTATTAGATTCTCAATTTCTGTATTGCAATGAAAGATGATACAACTAAAGTCATATAAATTGACATCCTCCAAAGAAAAGTTATGAGATCGATCGATCATCTAATATTTAGTTTGAATATTGAACAAAGGAGATCAATTTCTTAAACTTGGCCCAAGGCTTCTCCAAGACAACAGCCTTATAATTCACGGTGGAAGGCACTTCACTATTCTTGACTGTAATGAAAAGTCGATAAGCAGTCCCCGATTCAATTCGGGACTCGCCCTTGAACACCATCATAAAGATCAAGCTCTTCTGAGCTCGCTTATTGTACTCCGAAACTGCAAACTCTGCGATCTCTTTCACATGTGGGTCACTGAGGTACGTTATGGGCCTCCAAGCACCAAGTGGACTAGGGGCAATTTTTTCAGTCGCTACGGTGAGCAAAGGGAAGAGGAGAGCAAAGAGTGCAAGGAGGAAGTAGTGAGCACTCATGGTCGACACTTTCTTTCTGTTCAAGTTTCTTGACTAGCTAGGTTTCTAATTAGTAGTCAAAATTCTAAGTGTGGAGGGAGGGATTTGTTGGTGCATGGTTTATATTGCTGGTGGTTGGATGTGAGAATAGGCAAGCAATTAATAAGAGATTTGGTGCATATGGGAGGAAATGGAAAGCAATTCAAGGATTTGGTGCATACGGGGGGAAAATGGCAAGTAATTTAAGGATTTGGTGCATATGGGAAGAAATGACAAGCAATCCAACGAGTTGTTATTTTGTTGGGGGGTCTTGTTTGGAAAAAGCAATATGTGACCAAAATTTTGGGTTTTGGTAATTTGGTCTTTTCCATTTTTAGGATTTTTCTATTTTTATATTTTTTTGGTTATCACTAATTAAAAAATGATGGAAAAGATATTCTCGTTATAAATTTTCATATCACGAATGTTTATATTTGTTATGTACATTACTCTCATCACGTGATAAAAAAATAAAACACATAAGGTGTATGCACCCGCTTTTTCCCATACACACCAAATCCTTATGTATATGATCTATTAGGTTGGTCCATCACTAGCTATATATACATGCACCACCATTAGCTGTTTTGTTATAAAATAATTGAATGTATTAAATTATTATTAAACAATGCACTTTTAATATTTTATTAAACAAATTAAATTTTAGAGTTTCAAAAAATTTCAACAAGCCTCATGAGGGCAACTTATAAAAACAAAAACAAAAACAAAAAAACAATTGACGCAGCAAAAATCTAAGGGATTCAAGCGAGACCCTAAAAGTAACAAATTCTGGAATCCACCAAAAAGATTGAGAGAAAACCCTCGTTTTTAATATTGATAAACTGAATAATAATAATTCAGGCAATTGTAAAATTGCTTAATTATGTTTAGGAAAACCCTAGAGTGCTAACAACCTCATAACTAAAGCCCAAAGACATTAGGAAACCCAAATCAAATAGAAGCGAAAATTAATAAAATGTCTAAATATTTAGAAAATAATTAAAACGCTGTTTTGAGGTCCTAAACGAAGGAATTTGGCCAAAAACTGAACGGGCTCATAGTTTTTATGAGTCTTTTAAATCTCGTCGTATTCTTTGAAATCGATATATTATGCGTCCAATTTTGACACCAAAATATTCTTTCCTGCCTTTTATGTCGTCATATTAACTGTATATGATTTGTTTCTTTATTTCGTATCTTCTTGCTAATTTTCAGCCGCTTTCTTTTCTTGGTTTTATTTTTCTTAAATCGAATGCTAACTCATCCTACATCAGCAATATATAAAATTAATACTTATTATATGCTTAAAGATAATAGAAAAGTTATTGTGATAACCGACCAATTCACCCCCTATGGCCTAATTTATATGAATTCATTATAATTATAAAATTTAACATTAGGTATTTTAAGCCTATGTGAAATATGCAGTTGTTAGAGTAGTTTAGTTGAAATGGTCATAGAATTACTCATCTCTGCACTTAAGTTTAATTCTCCATTCACCCTTAATTTATTATTATTTTTTTTTTTAAAAAAGCCCCCATAAAATATATGTAAGGTCCACAAAATTCATATACATTTCAATTTAAATGGATAAAGAGATCATTGCTAAAACAAATTGGGAACATTTTATTAAAATGATGAATCTGATAATACATCAAATCTATCCAAATTTGTACTATATTCTTAAAAAAAAAAAAATTCATTATAAAAAAATAAATGCTTCAATATCATGACAAATAAAAATAAAAAAGCTATAGGGGTCAAGGGTCGGTTGACCCCATTGCCCCCGCCATGTGTTTCGCCACTGCACACAGCCATTCTACAGACACTCTTGAGAGGAAGAGTTGAGTCAGAATATTAGATGTTAAGGCTTGAAGATTCATGGAGAGGTGACTGTTCGGCTGCGAATTCTGCTTGATCGCCTCAGAGGAGTTGTAATCTCTCCATCTTTACCACCCTCCTAATTTGACATCCAAAAGAACAACAAGAAATGATTAATTATGGTGATCCAGATAACATTCGTCTCAAAAACACATATTTTTTGCACATTGCCTCAAACAGTATAACCAGCAGGCATCAATCATGTGTTTGCATAAATCCCAGCATTCAAATGTTATATTAAGTTATGAATTCAATCAATAGTTAAGTATAGTTTTGATGGGAAAATTATTGGCATCATAAAATTGATAATGAAAAGTAAAACCAGATTACTGCAATCAAAAATTGCTCACCTTTTTCTTCATAATCTTCCCAGAAGTTTTGCTTCCATATGAAGGGGAGTCCATGGAAGAAAACTCTGACATAGGCAGAAGCTGGGATTGAATAGAAACTGAATGAACCTTGCCGCTCCCGAACTTCTTCTCTGACACAGAATAGTTGCTTTCTTCACCTCTTCTGATCTTGCTGCTTTCTAACTTCTTCTCTGAAGAAATAGAATAGTTGCTTTCTTCTCCTCTTCTCATCTTTCTTTTCATACCACAACTCCTTAGAGAGCTGCTGACCTCTGCAATTGAAAACTCGCCAAGCAATTCAATTGTCGGAGCCTGGCTATGGTAACACTCTTCAGAAGCTGCCTCAGTTGCAGAAGATAAGGACATCCTTTTGAAGGAAGAGTAAATAGGCCCAATGCTATTATCATCTCCCCTGTTGGGAAGTACGGAGTTGTATTTCTCTGCTATCACAGACTCAGAATCCGGCTTTAAGAGTTGAGAAGAGCCATTCCCATTGATTTTCTTCTGCTCAATTATCAGAGTTCTGGCACAAGGTTTTGCTACCATAGAAGAATCGTTTTTGGTAGCTTTCTTTTGTTTATAGTGAAATGCCAAAACGAAAGATGCAGCAACAATCAATGAAAATATCGAAACCCCAACAGCAGCTATGTGAAACGTTTTGTATCCCATGAGGTTGATTATCTTCTCCCTCCAGTTCTCTTCTGCTTCGGTATCGAGAATCTCATCAAGGCCTGTGTTCTCTTCACTATCCATGGTCTCTGTGTTAACAAGTTGATCAGCTGGCATGTTAGTGAAACCTTCTAGTCCTTTCATTTTGCTCTCAACAATTCCATCAGTTGGCTCCATTGCAATCTCACCTTCTTCTTTTTCAAAAGAAACATCAGACACTAGATTGTGATGATCAACCTCATCAGACATGGATGGTTTCTGATAATGTTGAAAAGTTTCATACTTTCCTGGAGTTTCATCCCCCTCCAACTCAGAATTCTCAACCATCTGTTCAGAAATCTCTTCAATTTCTTCAGCTTGTGGCTCTGCCACGTCTCTCAGATCATCAGCAGGTTCTACAGCTCCCAAGTTCTCATCTTCAACCCTCCCTTCATCCTCGACCCCCTCATCATCAATGACTCTCTGCTGTTCTTCCATTAAACCAATTTGTGTCTCTTTACCTTGTCCCATAACTTCACTTTCACTCTCATGTTTCTTTACTAATAAAGGTTCAACCACCTTTACCTCCTGAATCCCCATTTCAATAGCTCCTTTGATTACTTCCGCTGAACCCATATCTGTTTGATCCCAAAGATTACTTCCACTTTCAAGTTTCTTCAGAATAGCAGCTTCAAATGTATCATTCTGAATCCTGCAATGCCCATCTTCAACACCCTCAAAGAGGGTTTCATGGTTCATAGAAGATGTGTGTGAGGCAAAGAGTACTAGAACCATAAAAAGAAGCAAACTCTTCAATACCCCTTTCAAATTGCAACCCTTCTCTTCCTCAACCTCCTCATTTTCCTCATCACTTTCCACCATTTCCTCATCACTACCCTCCATTTCTTCATCACTCCCGTCAACTTTTTGCTTTAGAAAAGCTTCATTTTCCTCATCAATAGCATTCCGGGATTCAGAAGAACCACTTCTACTATTCCCCTCAACTCTTTGCTTAAGAAAATCATCAATTTCCTCATCAATAGCCTTCTGGGATTCAAAAGAACCACTTCTACTATTCCCCTCAACTCTTTGCTTTAGAAAATCATCAATTTCCTCATCAATAGCCTTCTGGGATTCAAAAGAACCACTTCTACTAGTACTCAAACTCAACCCATCATTTGCTTCTTCAATGCTATTGTCTAGGCCAAGAAAGAGCTCACGGCGCCTATTGGGCTTGTACCGGAGGAATTGAGGTCTGGGAGAAAGGTAATTCTTTATGGGATCATAAGGCATTGGAGACAAACCATCATCAGGAAGAGCATTTTGCTCATCACCATGGCATTGAAAAACTGGAGGATGGCTTAATGGCAAGGCTTGAGACAGAGAATCATTAGCATCAAGAATGGCTAAAGGGGATTTTGGATCAACAATTGGGGCCTTTTCAACATGGGTATTGGGAAAAATTGGTTCAGAAGACTCATTTCTTTCACCTAAGATGTTCTTTCTTGAAACGATGGCCTTGGAAGCTGCGGAAATAGTGGGGGACATGTAGTTCTTTGTCATTGATATCTTTGGGTTCTTCAAATTGGAGTTGACCATTTGCTGATAATAGTGATCATTTTCATCTGCATATTCAAAAATGCAACTTTCTTGGTACAATATCTAAAGACAAACATTTACAGAATCATAAGAGTTCTAATGCTTCGTTTAGTTACCAAGAAAACAGAAATTGCAGTACATTTCCTGAACTTTTAACCATGAACTGTTATTAGCACATTGCACTTCTTTCTTTCCTTTTAGAAACCAATGTTTTCTTGCAAATCAAAACTACAGCATATAAAGATAGATAGAGAGAGAGAGAGAGAGAGAGAGAGAGAGAGAGAGTACCAGATGAAGAGGGTTTTTGAGTTACAGAGGGATTTGTGGGCGTTGAACTTTGAATTGATGAAAAACCCTTGTCAGTACCCTCCATTTCTTTGCCTTCTTTCTTGTTTCTTTGTCACAGACTAACACTGGATGTGTATATTTCTGGCGCTCAGAGTGGTCTAGTATTTGTTTGCGTTGCAAAAATGAGAGGGAAAACACAAAACACTTCGGTTGTGAACTTCAACTGTGAAGGAAGAGCGTGGAGACGACCGTTGGAGATTCCCATATATACCCTCCATTTTGAAATTTATGACCGTTGGAATTGCCAGGTTTGCAACGGCTCCAAAACTGGTTATTCTGACGCGGATAATATAATTCATATTTAGATAACAATTTTGGAGCATATTTGGTACACCGTATTAAAGGGTTTAGGGTTAATAATGCATGTCGGTTGTTTAGTGTTAACTTGTATTATTTAATTACTTGACTATATAAATCAAACTAGGCTTTTAATAGTCTTTTTTTCTGATTAACTAATATAACCTACACATCTGGGATTAGATAATACACGTTTAATTATAAACATTTGAGAAAACAAAAACACTCTTTTTACGTGAAAACCAACATACCTCTTTTAATTTTCTTCTCCCTAAGGTTCTTCTATGTTATCTTCTCCACAAGTTATTCTTCTCTCTCTCTCTCTCTCTCTCTCTCTCTCTCTCTCTCTCTCACTCTCTCTCCAATAAACTTCTTTTTGCTTCTTCTCTATTCTTCTCTCTTCATCTTCTCTTTCTTTATATATTTTTTCTTCTATGCATGGTGTTTGATTACTTTTCTTATCATTTCTTTTAAATTTATTCAATCATGAGAATGAGTTAGTTCATATCATCTTGTCCTATAGATCTTGGCAAAAACATAAGAAAAAAAATTTATTGTCATATGAATTTCAATTTCTACTAAGTTATCAACAAAAAAAAAAATAGTTTGACCCGCTGTTATCCGACGGAGCACCAAACAAAATATAACTTAATCATATTGTTTATTCAGAACAGTACCAAACGTTTGATAATATTCTAGATAAACAGTCAATACTCTTCGGAATAAATTAATACTATCCGACAGAAATTAATCAGTACAGTTTGACGTACCAAACGAAATGCCCTAAAGACTGAACGGCCTAACACAAGAAAATATTTCATGCGGTACAGTTTTAAGTTGTCGATTGAAGAGTATAGGCTGTCGATCAATCGACAATGTTGACAATTGATCCGCTATTGTCATTGTTATTCAGTTATATTTGGTAATATAGGATGTCTTTGGCCAACTTTCGTGCATCATACTAATCTCTTGGACCAGTCAAAGACATACAACTCACACCAAATTTAGGGGATTCACAAAGAACTTTACCTCCCTTGTTACTCAGGTTATATTTGATAATAATATTAACATGATAATTATACAAATGTCTTTTAAATATATGTTACATACTTACATGTAAAAATTTAAAACACCAGTATAAGAAATCTAAAACACCAATACTTGTAAGCCGAATTGATTGCCAACACACCTAAAAATAATGGCCCAAATTATTAGGCTTGGATCACTTTTAAAACATCAGTCCAAAACTTTCCTCAATCCATGGTCATGGCCCAAGTAAGTAAGAAGGCGACATCACTTGATTATTTGGGCCGAAAGCTTATCAACCAAAACTTTCTTGAAGCTGTGGGCTGACAGCGAGGACAAGCCCAACGTACGTCTAGTGCATTATTGATTATTCTATATTTCTATTCGTACCATATGTTTTTAAATTTTCTCTCTTTTATTTTTATTTTATTTTTCGTTAGCTAACAGAAATTATGAAATTGCTTCTTGTATGCCAATACTAGCTTCGTGTTGACACACTCCAAGACCAAGTAGTTTAAAGCTTTTTTTTTTTTTTTCTCACTGAATTAATATAATCATATCTCATTACTCTACCATTCTTTACCATTTGAGCTGAGACTGTTAAGTCACTTTAATTTAATCAAAGTATTTGACGTTACGGATTATTCATGCTATATGCTACATTGTAGTTTACGCTTTCGGTCATTCATAATGTGACAACACATGGTATTTTTAAAATTTGATCACAAGTTAAGGTTGGATTACTTCGATGGATTGTATTATGGTGCTGACACCACATAGCCACAAAGACATATGTGGGCTGTTGGATCAATTGGTTCACCATTTTATATTTTAGAGTATAATTTGTGCATCCTTAAATCTGTCTGCACAATCAATTTTTATATTCAATTTAGTCAAATTTTATCCTTAATATCAAAAAAGAATCCAATGAAGTCAAATTCAATTCAATTGGACCAAAAAACAAAAAGAAAACGGATTCAAATTGGTTGGATTAATGTAATGAATGGATCGGTTTCCTTGATGTACAAATAAATTTTTGAACATCATTAAGATTGGGCATGTTACCCATAAAGTCAAAAGTTTTTGAAAATACATATTTCTATTCAAACCTCATCAAAGAGGGTACGTAGATCAATTAGTTGGTCAAATTAAAGACTTGGGTAGTGATTGTAGTGAAGTTGTTAAGCATTGAGAAGCCAAACAAAACCTTATCCAAGTCGAAAGACCCCAACGTACCGACAAAAGGACAATTAGGGAGTGAAGCCATGGCGGTGAAGCACTTTCCCTTGAATAGTGCTTTGCACATGAGACTTGTGATCGAGAGGCAAAGATAACATGTAATGGTTTTTGAAACTCAGAAAAGTCCAAGTGGAAATCTGTACGGTGATTAATGCATGCAACTTTTGACTAATTAAATAATCTTTCAAACCCACAAAGCTCTAGAAAGTAATTAAACTAATCCCACAATATTTGCATTTATTACTCAGATATTTGAATCGATTAAAATTTAAAACAAGGAGCGATTATCTTAATGCTTTTGAAATCTTGGTGCTTATTTTTAGTTGTTCAAAAAGCACAATGAGATGAGATGTGACGAAAGCATAGCCGCTCAACCAAACATATTCGGCCTTCCTGTCCTCGTGGGAAGTGCTTTTTTGAAACGAATTGTATAAAAAAACTTGTGGTTTCAGTGTTTGAATCAGAAGAGACATACTGGTTTATTAGGGCGGGAATATTTTAACTAATCTTGTTTGCAGTTCTCAACGTCTCTTTTTTTTTTTTTTTTTTTTTTTTTCTGGTCACACATTTGTGGTTTAACCTGTTGTCATTTATATGTTTGTTTACTGTTCATATTTGACGGGATATGTTTTCTTGATAACATGTTAACTAAACTTGTTTGAATATATGTGCAGTTGCATATTCACAATCTCATAAAATAATATGTCAATCAAATATCTAATTAGAGAATATTAGTTTACATTTTATTGATATTAGAACATCTAGTTCGAAATTAAATAGCAATGAGTAAAAGACCAAAATATTATATATTATAAGTTCTAATGCAATGTTTACATTCAAATTCGGATCCCCTACTTATTTTACTTAACTTTTAATCTGAATTATATATTGTAAATCTAAAGATGTGTGAGTAAAAGAAGAAATTGATTTATAATATATTTTAAATGTGTACGGGCTATGTCTTTACATGAACTCTTATGTTATAAGTAATAACTAGTTAAAATTGGAACAAGTAAAAAAAAAAAAAAAAAAGCAGAAAACCCAAGTCATTTGAGTCAAGGTTCATGGTATAATAATTTATGTACTTTTTCAATTTGTCCCTTATAATTGTAATCACATCTTTTTGTTACCATATATGTTTTGGTTGACTAATTTTCATGGCTAGGTTGAGGACAGTCCTAGCTCATTGACTAGCTAACTATTGTACTTCTATAGAACTATAAACAAAGTCCCATTTTTTCAAGAAAAAAAAAAAAAAAAAAAAGAAGAAGAAATATATTTGATTATTGGTGAATTTAACTTTATACGTAAAGCTTCTCATGCAAAAGAAGCCTCCCCACGTATAACATTAAAGATTTGCAGTAACTTTGAAAATATTAAAAACAATTAAAGGTTTTGTAGTAACTTTGGTGAGATGTGGAAATGTGGAATCTATTTGGCTTTATCAAAAGTAGAACAACTTCCATTTCACAAACAATGAGGACTTTAGAAAGATTGGGTGCCAAAAATTGCAGCCTTCGATACACTTTTTTTTTCTTTTCTTTTTTTTCCAGTACTTTTGAACTTTGATACACTTTATGTTCTTTTTTGGAATTGTATTATTGTTTTTAATGAGATTTATAAATGAACAAGGAGCTAAAGTGTTGTACATGAAAAGCCAAAAGCAGTCATGGAAATACAAATGGACAAAAGGTGGAAATAAAAGGTGATCCACAAATTCATGAATATGTAACATTTTTTAAAGTATTATTCTTAATCATCCATTCTAATCTAATTTAATAATTACAAAACAGATTCTTATTCAAAGATATTATTTTAAATTTTTTTAGAAAATTAAATTATTAGAAAGCAAATTGCATTCTCTCCAATTCTATAAAGAAATGCTAGTTATCTTTTTTTTTTTTTCTTCTAATGTGTAGTGTAATTTTATGATACGAACTGTTCATTTTTTAGATAACTTTGTAAAAATTATCTTTGTAAAAAAATTAATTAAATTGAAAATTATTTAGTCATCAAACTATTATCAAATAAATATATAATTTGCAATTGTTGGGTAACCCAGTTGGAAAGGCCATATAATTACCCACAATGCACATAAGTTTAATCTCCCTTCTCCCCAACTAAAAAAAAAAATATATATATATATATACAGTTTTGATAACATTATAGATTCATTTGATGATGAATCAATTTAGTGGCAAAAAAAAAAAATGATGAATCAATTTTTGATTTTGTTATTTTTTTTAAATGACCTTTACATAAAAAATAAAAAAATAAAGAGAACAATTCTAATCATGTAGTACACTATGAATTAGAAGAAATACGTGAGAAAGTAAAAAGATATAAAGAAAAGATGAAAATGAAAAGGTGGATAGCATTCATCAATTTTATATTAGGTCTAGACGCTCGTTTTCCCTTTAATCACTAGGGTGGGTGGCAGTCGGCTTAGGGTTCAACCCGCCATCACCTGCATAGCCATTGGTCATAATGGGTTTAGGTTAGTCGAAATGGTGGTCAAAGCAGTTAGGGTTCAGGTAAAGCCGACAAAGCCTTTCTCTCTCTCTTTCTCTCTCTCTCTCTTGCCTAGGTCTCTGTCTCTTTCTGTCTTGCCGGAAAAAATGGCACTACACCATTCTTTCTCGCTTGGTCTCTATCTCTCTTTCATTCGGGTCTCTATCATACTCTCTCTCTCTCTCGATGGAGGACGAAACCCAAAACCGAACCGGCATCTATCGGATTGGGTCGGCTTCGGATTTTTTTGTCGGTGAGTGAGTTGGAGCGTCAGTTTAGACGGGTTAATGCCCACCCGTACTAATCAAGATCGTTAACTTAGAATAACGACTTGTCGTTTTGTCCGTCCGTAAAATGTAATACGAAAGGAAATCATGATGAGGGGCAGGCGTGGGATAATGATGAATGTGTGAGGACAAAACTGACCGACACGCTGCACGAAGATGTGGATGATGATGTATGGCTTAAGTAAGGAAGGAAAATGATTGAGTCAAAGACTGGCTCAAATTCCCAAACTGCCCTTTATTCATAATTATGATTGTTTTTACCAGAACAAACCTCTCGTGGGCCATCATTTCACATCATAAGATGATGCTGATGCAAGCAATCAAACAACCCACCAGTTCCAACCCAGCAACCCATCAATCAGATCATAGCCCTAATCATTGTTTTTAAGAAATTTAAAATCCATGCAAGTCTAAAAGACTAATGAAAGCCTATGACCATGTGGTCAAACAAAAAAAAAAGCCTATGACCATAGCCTTAATAAAAAAATGATCATCCCTCCTTTTCACCCTAATATATAATTAGAAATTTAGAAATGATGAAAAATTTGTTAGATAATCTAATTAATGAGTTAAATTTCAAAATTTACGATGAAATTTTATCAAAAATTTTGTTTTTTAAGGGTATTAAAATTTTAACATTAGTTCATGAATTTTTTCAAAATTTCTTCGAAATTTCAGTCCAAGAACGAATCAGTCATTTTTCTCTGTCTCTCTTCTCCTTGGCAGTTATAAACTCAGCCACCGGCGTGATTGGGGAGGAAGGAGAGAGAAGAGAGAAGAGAGAAAAGAGAACAAAGAACAAAGAAGAAAAAAGAAAAAAGAAAGAAGAGAGGAAGAAAATCAGATCGGGGAAGGAGAGAGGGAGATCGGAGATAGACTTGAGAGAGAGAGAGTAGCACTAGAGAAGGAGGACCAGAGGAGAGAGAAGAGAAAAAGATTTGATATTATGCCATATGCTGAGTGAGTCGCATAACGGTGGCAACTGGGAGAGAAGAAATGAAGAAGAAAGGTCACAGGATGGAAGCCAAGAAGGAAGGAAAAAAGAAAAAAGGAAGAAAAAGTCAAAAAGGAAGAAGAAGGCCATAAAGGTCAACTCATGCCGTGGAGAAGTGGAAGCCATGATTAGGAATGAATGAAGGAAAAAAGAAAAAAAGAAAAGGAAAGAAAAAAAAAAAATTTAGGGTCGATTAGGTTTGAGATTTTTGGGCAATTGGAAAAAAAAAATTTAGGGTTTCGTTTGATTATTTTGAGATTTCGTTTAGTTATTTTTAAACACTAAATCATAATATATTTTTATATAAAAAATAATTAAAAATACTTTAAAGGGTATAAATCCTAATATTTTATATCATACCTTAAAAAATATAAAGTATATAGAGTTTAATGTAATATTATGACATATAAAGTATTGAATTTAGTGTATAGATTATAGAATATAAAAAATATAATATTTTTATTTATTTATTATATTAATTTTATTTAACAGTATTTGCTTCCAGTGTACATTATATTCATTATATATCACATGAAATCTATCATATAATTTGGTTTATTCAACATTTTTTATCAATGTAATAGATAATATGTTAAATAAACATATGGTAATGTTTCATTCAAAATTTTCGTATTTTGATAGCAATTTATGTCATTTTCATTTAATTTTTATCGAAATTTAAAAATTTTCGAAATTTCCGATAAAATTTCCTCGAAATTCAAAATTTTATTCCTTGAGTCTAATAACATAAATTGTTTACGCTGATTAAATTTGAATATTACCAATTTGCTAGGTATGGTTTTTCTTATATCATGCTTATTTATAATCTAACAATATAAATACTTATTTCGTCAAAGTATCAAATAAGAGAACATTATACTAACATCAATATACATTGTATGCCACAATATGGGATAAAGGCTCTAGGCAGAAGAAAACAAATCCTTATTGTGGTAAAGTAGGGTGTTATACACACCATTGAGAATCTCCTGTTAATTGAGGAAAAGTAATGCTAAAGAAAGCTGTCCAAGTTTTTTTTGTCGAAAAAGCTGTTCATTTTGCACAATAAACCATTATTGGGTTGACAATGATTGTCAATGGTCTCATTGTATAGCCATTAACTTAATATGGTTAATTTTGAGATAGACTCCACTATAAAAATATGCACTAATCAATAACTCTCAATTTTTTACACACTAATTGTGATTGATTTATTAATGAAATAATGTTGGCACATAATCATTGTATATAGTTTATCTCACAATATACATGTGAGCTCAATTATATAATATTGAGTCGTGTGTAGGAAGAAAATTATATGTGACAGTCAAATACAATAAATTTTGATCTCTGTTTGTACTCGGTTCCATAAGTTTGATGACTTCTGAATCCTCATTCTCATCTACAAAGGTGCTGTTTGAAGTTTTGAACCCACCACTGTCTTTCTTGCTATTTCTGAAACATATACTATTTTTTCCAATACAAGGGACAGGACAAACTACATTTAAATGTTGCTAATCAAACTAGAACCATATCACTGATCACTGGCTACATTATTAAATCAAGCTAGCTAAATGGGGTGGAAGAACCTTCATGGAAGCTAAGCTCTTTGGTGGGAAAGTACGGATTCAAACAGATTTCAAATTCCTGCAAATGAGGCTCCTGCTCCAATAATGTTCTGAACCATTTTATTCTTATCCCTGCCTCCACAAAATGAACCCACCTACTATCATTACAGATTTGGAAAAAATGCTTCAAAATGAAATCATTTTTGCCCATTCCTGCTATACATATTCAAACAAACAACTTGAGAGTTGTGCATTCAGTCTCTTTTGTAATCATGGTAAATTCCCATTTTCCTATCACATAATGACATGATGGTTGAACGGTGAAGGCAATAACTTTTTTTTTTTTTTTAAGAAATTATTTTGTGTAATCGATATACCGTTGTTACGTGATATAACCAATTCAACGTGTCATAATATGAGCAAATATTATTAATATTATATCATAACGTGTCATAATATGAGCAAATATTATTAATCTTATATCCTACTAATATAAATATACCGTTTAATAATATCCTTACACGTTGAATTTGTTACATTACGTAACAGTATATCGAATACACCTAATAATTTTTCTTTTCATTGTTGCTTCAAAAGCTTGAAACTTTTGGCTTACAGCTCATGAATGCTTCTTTTTCCAAGTCCAAAAACTGTGATTCTCACTCAGAAAATTAATTAAAATGTAGAACAGAAGCTCCTCTCATCACATTGACTCATTGCTCATAAGACACAATTTGAAAGAAACTGTTGAAAAAAAAAAAAAAAAAAAAAGAGGAAAGGAAAAAGAATTTACACAAGCACTTTGTGTTCTAACCCTATTCGTTTTCAGTACTAAAGTGGAAAATAAGGCATGGAGAGGCTCTTATCCTCTCTCTCCAATCTGTTTTTTTGTTTTTTTTTTTTTGTTTTTACCATCTGCTATGCAAGTCATCCCTGATTTTGACCAAAGACAGAGGACCCTTTTCATTTCAGCATCATCAACAGTTGAAGACTTCTTCTTCTTGGACCTGGTTACATGATGATCGATGCATTCGAATGGTACTTATGCTGTTTCTTGCTGCCATTACTTCATTGAGCGAAAGCCTCTTCTTAGGGCCTGGTTCCGGCCTTTGCTTCGGGGCACTGTGTGACCTCGATTTGGCCTTGAATGACTGAGTGCTTGACATATAGTTTGGGCAGTTTGAGTAAGGCCTAAAGAAGCCGTCTCCACAAACACTCTTGGCTGGTGTACTCGGAGCATTGGACCGAAAAGAGTTGGCAAACCGGGGAGTGCAATGGGCAGTAGAGAACTTGCATTCATCCCCATTGAAGTACCATTCAAAATCTTGCAGCTGCTGGCTATCAGGCACAGAAATACGACTCGGAATTGGGCATGGCAGGGGAGATGAAATGGTTTGGTAAGGCAGGTCTTCTTCACATTCAGACAATGCAGAGTTGAATCTCCGAGACCTTGATCTGGTTTTGTATGTGTCAATTTCAACTATTTTTGGGCTTAATTCATCATAGCCATTATGGGAAGCTTCATAAGTTGCAGACAGCCTCCTGCTATAATATTCACTTCTTGTTTCATCAAATCTTTCCTGCAAATGATTAGACCATAAAATTAGTAAGACCAACACTATGAACAAAATGTAAAATGTGATCAAATGGATGTTGTGAAGTTAGAACTTACAACGGATTTCCGGGAATTGAATTCAGGTAGGAACCGGTTCTCTTTATTGAAAGAACGACGTGCTCGCTGGTACCGGACAGCTGTCTGTGCTCTTATTAGAGCTTGCATACCATGAAGAGTAGCAGCAGCCCGTTTTCGAACCAGATAGCCTCTAACAAGAGCCTGCAACTTAACCAGTCCCTTAAGAGCTCTGTGCGCCTTTCGGGCCTGAAGTCAAAACCAATTTTAGATTCAATACAACACTGCTCTAAGTATTTAGTATTTACCAAAACAAATTGGAAAGTTTGGCCAGCCAATTCATACATAAATTTGGTCAAGTAGTAGCCCAAGCTGTGCAGCTTTAGAAGAGAAAGCATTGCTAGAAATAGCAGGGGAGCAGACATCACAACACAAATGCAGTCAACAAATGGGGGCTCACAGAAACTCAAATCACGACCCTATTTGGCAAACCAATGATAGAAAATAGAAGGAAAATTGTTAATACTGTTCCATAGGATTTGGAAACAATTTCACAAGCTTTTAAGCATTAAGAATGATTGGCCAAGTCAACAACAACAGGTGGAAAAACAAATCTAGCAGCTTCAATAACCAAGGAAACGGTCGTTCGTACTGTACTACTATTCCATTGGAAAATTGGGAAACAAATTTACAACTTTTTGAGAGCAGCCATAGAAGTAAGAACTAACAAAAGTACTTCATAATAACAACCAAAACATGGTTAGATTTGTTAAACTTTCAAATCAGACAGACATACCAATTTAGTAATTTGAGGAACCAAATAAAAAAATGAAAACCCCACTCACCAAATAGCCTCTGAAAACAGTCTGAATCTTCATTGCAGCCCATTTCTCTCTTTTGCCTAACATGAACCCACCACCACTGCCCTGGCTTGTCAGCCTAACAACCGCCACCGCGGCCTGTGCGGCGGCCACGGCCGCATCAGCAGCGGCAGCCGTGGCCGCCGCCACGGCAATTGCGTGCTTGTTTTGTTCCTTCTCTGACTCAGCAAGATAGGATCTGAGCCAAGCAGAGTCAGGGGCAGGAACATTACCATTCTGTGAAAGATTAGCTGAAACATGATCAATTTTACTTGTATCTTTCCCTGGCTTGGCAAAACTCCACCTCTTCTTCTCTTTGCGGTCACTATTCTGAGGACTTGGATTGCCAACATGGTCTTTCTCTTTCTTCATCCCCAGCAAACCCTTCAACCACCTTGTTGCCCTCCCCATGTTTTTGGTTCCTCTCTCTTGAATATGGAGAGTTACAAACTGGAGAGAGAGAAAGAAAAAAAGGAGCCAAAGGGTTTAGTAAGCACTAAGTCAAAGACCCTAGATGGAGTTTATGTAGAAACAAACACTAACAAACCACCAAATGCAGAGTGAGAAACAAATGAGAGAGAGAGAGAGAGAGAAACAAGTGTCGAGAGTCCTAGAAAGAGAAAGGGAATGTTATGAAGTGAGTCAAAAGCAAAGTGGTGTGTGCATTCAGAAAAGAACCAAACAGACCCTAGTAGCTATCGCATTTTCACTCTCTATAATTTGGAGTGAGAAACTAGGAGAGAGTCATTTCCAAGGAATGTTAAAAATGTTTGAAATACTAAATCCAAACCAAGTGGTGGAGCTAATAGAGCAGAAAGGCTCTGCAAGCTCTCTCAGAATCTTTACAGGTTGCAAGCAGAGAAGTGTGGAGCAAACGATTATCAAACAAAAGGCATCAAAACCTTAAAAATAAATTTGGATAAAGATTGTATTTTTTTCTTTACGACATTCTGACAGCACCTCGTGAAGAAATGTATTACAGGACAAAAAGTGTCACAGAAAGATGCAGAGCTTCAAATCATTATAATATAAGCTTCAAAAACTCACCCCCAAGTAAACAAACAAGAATTACAGACAAAACATAAAAGGTGAGGAGCTTATGGAGCAAAAAAAAATTGCAGTAACATTTCACCAAAAAGAGAGAGACACTAACCCAGACAAAACCCCACCTTCCTTCTTGAATCTTAAAATTCAAACAAAGCGCCGAAGTCACAAACACTTTGTCCACTTACTCTCTAGCTTGGCAAACCCACAACAACAAAAAGCACTACTACCTCTTCCCTCTTACTTAAAAATTTCAACTTTCTGGAGCAACGTGTATTACAAATGAAAGATGCGCACTGACAACCCCGTGAATCTCTTCCTCTTTTTTTTTTTTTTTGAAAAGCTTTTCTTTCTTTCAATACCCTTTTGAGTGTTATGCTTCTCTCTCTCTTAAAAAGAAAAAAAATGCTCTTTGCGATCTTCTGCAACACTGCAAGCCCCTAACCCCTCTTCTTTAAAGCCACAATTTGCTCTCATATCTCTCTGTGTGGGCTCTGTCTGTTATATGTATAGACTGTATATATGTAGTACAAGTCTAGGACTAAGCTGAGCCACTGATAGAGCAGGCATTAAAAGCCCATTAACCCACTAAAAAGGAGTCCTTTTTATAGCTTCCCTTTTTGTCCCAAAGAGAGTGAGCCGAAAAAGGCTGAGACTTCGCTTTCTTTCTTGGGGTTGGGAGGTGGAGAAGATCTTTCAGTTTCCGTATCTTCTCCCCACAGTGATTGAATCCAGAGTAGAAATTTTCCACTCACTCACTGACCCTCCTCCACGATTCTTATCAACTCAGTAGGCTCTGCCATTCTTTCTGCTTAAAATCTCTGAAACAGCGTGCTTTGGTTGAAATGGGGTGTTTCCCAAATGAGTGCTGATCAAGTAGATCTGATGAACCCATTTGGGAGGTGCAGCCATTGCTTATTAAGAAGAGAGAGAGAGAGAGAGAGGGGAATGGGGGGCAATCTTGGGATTTGAAATTCCTTAAATGTTGGGTTTTGAATTTTTTCCTGATATTTGGGATATACAAAGTTAGCTACCTAAATTTTAGACTGATAAAAATGGCAATCTGCCATTGATTGTGGCATCTTTAGCTGATTAGAAAGGAAAATTCTTTACTATACTCCTTGACATGTCATGTCATGCGGACGATTTCAGACTCTTGAATATTGAAAGATTTATTTTTTTTCTTCATATTTGTTTGCATTCGCGTGAGATGGCATGAGATGGCTAAATTGTAGATGCATGTTCTCCATTTGAAAAAGAGTTTCTTCAAAAAAATTTGAACGCAGATCTTGCTGTCAGTTTTTTTCTTTTTGTTTTGTTTTTCCTATAGGCTGTCACATGATGGAAATTAAGGTGCCTGAAATAGTATGGATCTTATATTCTTCTCCAACGCTTGGCTAATAAAAGCCAGTCATAAATTCATAATTGAATGCATAACGTTCCACAAGGACCCACAAGGACCACAATAACTTTCTATATAGAAGAAGAGTTTCGGATCATATTAATATTAATTAAAATAAATTTGATAATTTTGGTTGGGAATTGAGATCATTGGTAAGAATAGGATTGTGAAGAGCCAGTGGTCGCGTGAGTTAAGCACAAAAGTATGAAGAGATAATGGGTATGGAACTATGGATAATTAGTTATTAGTAAGGTTTGTTAGTGGTAGTAGTGTCCATTGGGGGGTTACCTAGCAACTTATTGCATTATTTGCCTAATAATTTCTGGAAGTGCATTAGAGAATTTTTCTTTTTTGGTCAAATAAGGATGTTATTTTGATGAAGTTGCAAATTTTCTAGCTACCTCTCTATTAGCATTCAGAGTTGCAAATTTTTGAAGACCATGAGTTGGTACAACTCACAACTACTTACAAGCCAGTTTCTGGGCTCATTTTGGAGGACCAAGATAGTAGGCCATGAACTTGGGCCTGGACTTGCGTTATAGCCATCAGCCAATCCCAAATTGTCTAATATGCATATTTAATACCTAGTTTTGATATGACAACAAAATAAAAAATAAAAACCTAGTTTTGATACTAGTTTACGTGAGCTTCACATGCATATATACAACATGTTAAATTAACAATTTACCATATCATTGTGCTCACGATTTATGTTATTTCTAATTATGTTTTGTTTTTTAAGGGCAGTTTATTGATTTAATCCTTTACTTGTAACTGAGTTATTTTATTACTTCATATTCTCTTGTGGCATGTTTATTAATTCGTAATCGAATTATGAGGAATTAAATTGATAAATAATTAGATTGAGGATAAATTGAATTGAGGAGAAATTGGATTTTCATTGAAGCTGTTTACTAAACTATCTGAAATCAAAATAGAAATAATATCATGTAAGCATTTAATTACTAAAATGCCCTTGTTCTAATTAAATTATTTTATATACTAGTTAATAATGTGAGGGTATAATAGAAAAAAAAAATAAGGAATTGAATTCCTCCAAAAATAAAGAATTGGATTATCACTTTCCACCAAAGAATCCAATTCCTAAAAAATAAAGAGTTGAATTCTTAATTTCATGTAGGCCCACTTATATTTTTATTCTCATATGAATAATAAAAAAAAAAATAATCCGTAATCATAATCCAATTCTTTATTTTAATTCTCATTATGAATTAATAAACATGTCATTGTAGTAATGAAATATAAGGGATTCCACTTTATGATGTGAATGATAAGGCATCAAAGTACAAATGATAATGTATCAATGTACAAATGACAATGCATTATGATACAAATGGTAATGCATCAATGTACAAATGATAATGCATTATAATATGAATGATAATACATCAAAATACAAATGTTAATGCGTTAATGTACAAATGGTAATGGATCAAGGTGTAGTAATGTGTCAATGTACAAATAATAATGTATCATGGTAAGAATGATAATGCATTGATGTACAAATTGTAATGATTAAAGTACAAATGTTAATGTGTCAGTGTACAAATGATAATACATCAAGGTAAAAATAGAAAAGCATTAAGGTACAAATGGTAATACATCAAGGTATAATAATGGGTTAAGGTATGAACAGTAATACATAATGATACGAATGATAATGCATCAAGGTATGAAGAATTTATACACAAACTACACTCATGAAAGTGTTTGTGTATTTCAATATTTTGCTTCAACTTGGATAATGTTTGAGGTTAAAGTGATGAAACCGTCCAAACCAAATTGATCACTAATTGGATTTTAGGTATATTGATTTTAATTACTAAATTTTAATAACTTTTTAGTTTAGGTATCAAAATTAAATAGCATTTTAGATTAGATACTAATTAAAAGGTCAAACAAAATAATAAAGTAAAATGTATTAGAATTTATAAATATTATATCACATGCCACTACAATAAAAAAATTAAAAAAATATTACATTAATTTATATTATATTGTATTAAAAAAAAAATCAATACAGTCACAACTTAACTATGACTGTGTTAGTAAATTGAAATAGACAACTCACATCACTATACTATATATTATTTTAAGTAAAAGTATTGTTTTGACCTCTATTTATACTATATTGTAGTATAATTTATCTAAAAATAATTTAATTAAGTCACAATTTAACTGTGACTGTGTCACAATTTAGATTTGACTGTTGTTCAGTTACAACTAAATTTGAAGTTATGAGTGTGATACAATCACAACTAAATGTGAAGTTAAGACTACATTAGCAAATGTTCAAGATAATATAAAAACCTCAAAGACAATTTTGTTAAAACATTATAAAGTTTAACTAACACCTATCATATGTGGGTCAAAGGAAAAAAATGCCAAATGAAAAAGGCTCAAATTAAATGGACCAATATATTTGTAACATAATCTAAAAAACTATATTTAAATTTAGTAGTTCAATTTAAATATTATATGGTTTTCATATTATATCAAAAAACTATTAAAATTTAATATTTAATCTTAATTTTTTATTAAATTTTCTATTAATTGATTAAAATGTTATTTTTAAAGCAAAACCAACCCACACCAAACTATACCCACTTCTAATAATATTGATAAAATTATATTTATATTTAGGAACGATAATAGAGTGGGGCGGGGCGGGGCAAGGCGAGCTTTGACACTCCAATCCTCGCCCCATCTGGTAATCAAGGACCCCATCGGGTATTCGGGTCACGTGTCAGAGGCCGAAGGATCCGTTAAAAAAGGAAAAATCAGCTCGTCTTCGGCTTCCTGCATCGCCACGTGTCACAAGCTGAAGGATCCGTTAAAGCTACAAAAAGCTTCCTTGTAGGTAACGTTACTCCTTTTCCAGCGTCCAAAATCCAAATCCGGAGCGCATCTGGTTTCTTTATTAAAAATTTGAAACCCACCGTAACGCCGTTTTCTACTTTTATTGCTAAATCCTCAGTAACGCCGTTTATCGGATGACCGTAACGCCGTTATGCTAAACCGACGAGCTACAACAATACAAAAAGAAAAAGAAAAAAAAAAAAAAGTATCAAAACCCACCAAAAATCCAACCGACCGCCAGCCAATATCTTCTCTCTCTCTCTCTCTGTGTCTCTCTCTCTGTCCCCCTCTTCCCTTTTTCAGACGCGTTTTAGGGTTTGTTTCCTTCTCTAGAATTCTCGAATTCTCGGTAGTGTTGCTTTGTTCAGTTAGATCTGAATTCCCAAATTCCCAATTTTCCTTCTGGTTTTGAAGTTTTGATCTATTCGGATTCCCTACTACTTCTTGGAGAGTACTCAATCTCTTTGAATTCTAGGGTTCCGGTTTGCGATTTGGGTTGAATTTCAATTTCGGATCGTGTGACCGCTTATTAGGATTCTAGGGTTTTGAAAGCCTTGTTTTTGTTTTATTTCCTTTGATCGAAAGATCGTATTTTTTCAGTTTTTTTTTTTTTTTTTGGGAGATGCTGAGATGGTGAGCTCAGAGGGATTGAGTGCTCCGTTGCCGCCTCCTCAAGCGGCGGCGAAGCAATTCGGCGTGACAAAGCCAATATCGACAGCGGGGCCTGCTGAAGCCGATATTCAAAGAACGTTAGAGTTAGAGAAGGTTTGTGCTATCGATTTTTTTTTTTGCTTTGGAAAAATTGTATTTTTGGCTATTAATCTTCTGGGTTATGACAATTTTGTTTCTGGGTTTATGGGTATTTGAAGTTTTTGGTTGAAGCTGGGCTTTATGAGAGCAAAGAGGAAGCTGCCAAGAGAGAGGAGGTTCTTCAGCGAATTGGGCAGGTGATTCTTGATCGTTTTAAGCAAATTATGTGCTAGTGAGACTTATGAATACAAAATAAAGTTTTAGATTAATATCAGAGGTAGGTGTTGTAGGTGTTATTGAGTAATCCCACCAAATTTGCGTTTTTCTTGATATTTTTTTAATTCGACGGATTATTTGGATTAAAAAGTGTTGTTCATAAATATAGATCGCCTAGTAAGAGTCTTCAGTATTCAGAAAACCATAAGCTCAAACATGTTTTACTAAGGGAACCCATGATCATGACCTGATGTTAGTAAAGTTGCAGAACATAGGGTCGTAGAAACAAAGTTAGACTATGTTTCTTGTAGACATTACAATATTTCTTTATATGGACAAACCATGAAATTAATGAAGTATAAAAAGCTAACTTGTACATGAGCAGCATGGTCCTATGGGACATACAGCCAATTTGGTATGGAAAACGAGCTGATTCTGCCCTTTGGAATAAAGGTCTCGCGTTTGTGTATGAGATGTGCCTGCCTGAAGGTGTTTTGCCTGGAGCTTGTTTAGGTGCAGTACCTCTATGAGCTCTGGGCTTAAGGTGTATGTTAACTTCCCTTGGGAATAAAGGTCTCGCGTTTGTGTATGAGATGTGCCTGCTTGAAGGTGTTTTGCCTGGAGCTTGTTTAGGTGCAGTACCTGTATGAGCTCTGGGCTTAAGGTGTATGTTAACTGCCTGATGTTACTGTTTTTTTGTTCTTTTTAGAGGAATAATTGTATTTATACAAGTTTGTGATTTTTGATAGATTTAGAGGACTTGTTTTTCACTACATAATTGAAAAACCTGAAGTCTTGTAGTAGCTACGTTGCTGATTTTCTATATTTTCAACTTTCCTATCCTACCTTTTGATTGTTAGATTGTTAAGGATTGGGTGAAGCAACTTACTCGCTTGAGGGGATACACAGATCAAATGGTGGAGGATGCTAATGCTCTTATTTTTACATTTGGTTCCTATAGACTTGGGGTAAGTATGCTTGCTCTTGATTGTGTTTGATGGCCATGTTCCTAAATTGGTTGGAAAGAGAGAGAGAGAGAGAAGTGAATGGTTGATAGCCATGTTACACGCTATTTGTGCCTTTAGTCATCATAGCTTTCATTGACTTTTAGTATTTGTTATTTTCTTGTGATGGTGGGGGGCTTCTTCTTGCATCAACCTTCTGTTTGGTTTGCTCTTCCATATACACATATAGCTTACATTTTCTTTTTGTAGGTACATGGTCCTGGGGCTGACATAGACACATTATGTGTTGGGCCATCCTATGTCAATCGAGAGGTAAATATTGAATGCTGGTGGTTTCTCTTAGAGTTCTGAATCTTGCAAATGTTCACTTTTTATGTATGAAATACTTTCATGTTATCTTCAGGAAGACTTCTTCTTCATATTGCATAACATTCTGGCTGAGATGGAAGAAGTGACTGAACTGCAACCAGTTCCAGATGCTCATGTCCCTGTAATGAAATTTAAGTTTCATGGAATATCAATTGACCTCCTTTATGCTAGTGTCTCTCTCCTGGTTGTACCAGAAGTAAGTAACTAGTGAACCTTCCATCTTCTTATCAACCAAAACTTTCTTAACGAATACCAAATATCATGTAAATAGTATAAAAATGCAACTTTTTTCCGAATGATGGAATAAATTTACTATGAGCCTTGCCGGCTATTTTATGTGGATAATCTGTTTCGAGGAATCTCTCTGTCTCTGTCTCTCTCCCTCTCCCTCTGTTTGTCGTGTGGGGTTGGCCACAGGATGAGAACCTATTCTCTGTCCAGGTGTTTTAACAGAGAATAGTGCTTGTACATTAGAAGTTTTTGTTTCTTGGTTCTTTAAAAATTTTGCATTTGGCTGAGGAGATGCTATTTACATTTGATGGGTTCATTTTGTCATGTTAATTTGTATGTTTTTATGTAGCTTTATGTTTGCATTTGTCCTCTTATCTTCTTTGATCTCTATCCTTTTTTTTTGTGGTCTTGTCAACAGGACCTGGACATTTCTGATGTGTCTTTATTGTACGACATTGATGAGCCAACTGTTCGAAGTCTTAATGGCTGCAGGGTTGCACATCAAATCCTTAAGCTTGTTCCAAATGTTGAGGTGAAGTGCTTACTCTTTTGTTTTGTTTTTCCAGAATTCCTATGTACAATGCTGTATATTAACTCTCCCTTATGGTCCCTTTTTATATTGCAGCATTTCTGTACAACACTCAGATGCTTGAAGTTTTGGGCGAAAAGGCGTGGTGTTTATTCCAATGTGAGTGCCTCCTCACTCCAGAAGTTATTTTGACCTATTTTACTTCTCAGCTGATTTCCACTCTTTGTTGCAAATCAGGTAACAGGATTTCTTGGTGGTGTGAACTGGGCTCTTCTTGTTGCCCGGGTGTGCCAGCTTTATCCCAATGCAGTTCCAAGCATGCTGGTTTCTCGATTTTTTAGGGTCTATACACAGTGGCGTTGGCCAAATCCTGTCATGTTATGTGCAATCGAAGAGGATGAACTTGGTTTTAATGTCTGGGACCCCCGTAAAAATTCTCGTGACCGGACTCATCATATGCCAATTATAACTCCTGCGTACCCTTGTATGAACTCTAGCTACAATGTTTCAAGAAGTACCCTCCGTGTTATGGTTGAGCAGTTTCAATATGGTAACAAGATCTGCGAGGTAGGTTCTTCTGTCTTTTATTTTCCCCTCTATTCCTCTAGCTGGTTTTGCATATTTGACTATTGGTCATTTTCTCCTTTTCATTTGCTAAATCCAGGAAGTAGAACTGAATAAAGCTCAGTTGTGTGCTCTCTTTGAACCATACTTGTTCTTTGAAAGCTATAAGAACTATCTCCAGGTTGACATAGTTGCAGCTGATGTTGATGACTTACGTGCTTGGAAAGGCTGGGTAGAATCCCGTCTGAGGCAACTGACTTTAATGGTAATAGCTATAATTGGTTCTGGCTTTTTTCAAAAAGGAAATTTATTGTATTATTTGTACATAATACCGATGTTTTTGGGAAGAAAACAATGGACTTCTTTACCTCTCATTCCAGTGCCTCTATTTACATCTGCAGATTGAGCGGGATACTTTAGGGATGTTACAATGCCATCCTTATCCCCATGAGTATGTTGATACAACCAAGCAATGCGCCCATTCTGCATTTTTTATGGGATTGCAGAGGAAACAGGGGGAGAAGATTCAGGGTCAGCAGTTTGATATACGAGGGACTGTTGATGAGTTCCGGCATTCCATTAACATGTACGTGTTTTGGAAACCAGGGATGGAAATTTATGTTTCTCATGTTCGTAGAAGACAACTTCCTGCTTATGTGTTCCCTGATGGTTGTAAACGACTTCGACAATCTAGAGTTATCGCCCAGCAGCAGGCTGATAAATTGAATTATGGTGATGGTGAAGTTAGTTTGACAGGTTCTGGTGAGAGACAGTTGAAGAGGAAGAAGGATCCTGATGGAGAGGATGCAAATCAAGGTATGCCAGAGAAACGACAATCTATTAGTCCTCAACGACAGGATTCAATTTCTCCTGAAATTATCACTCACAAAGCAAGCAGTGCATCTCGAGAGCCTTCGGATAAAGGTTTTGGTATGGAACTAGTTGAATCAAATAAAAGAACACTGTTTGGAGAAACAGAGCTTGGATATACCTCAAATCCCAGTGGTATTACAAGTCTTACAAGCAAGGGCAGTTGTGAGGATGCTGGATTTGGATCAATGGCTGCTAGCAGTGAAGGGAACACTAGGAGTGTTGAGGGAAGCAGTGATGGGAGTAATAACCCAGGATATTTGCAGGGTGATGTATGTGAGGCAGACTCTGAATCCGTTTCAGATAATGGATGCATAAATGGCAACCTACTGCCAAATGGATCACAAGAAGCATTAGAGGTTTTGGATTTATGTTTCTTTAATTTAACTGAATTTTCTGGTGTTTCATTTTCATTATGTACTTGCCTTCTTTTACAACATTTTACTCTACTAGTTGGATGTCTTCTTAATATCTTCAGTCTAACTCAGAGATTCTATGACCAAATGCACCAATGGCATAAAAGTGGCAACATCTGAGGTATCTTCGAACAATAATGCAAGTCCTGACTGGATGTGTGTTGGGTCCTCACTTGTGTTGCACACATTAAAACATTGGACATTTGGGAATACAGAGCTGCACAACAAATAACTTATTTTCCACTTTTGTTAACATGTCTTTATCTTGGAGATATGCTTTGCACTGACCAGTCTACCTAATTTCTTTGTTTCTTTTGTTTTTTTTTCTTTCTATTGTGAAGCCGAATGCTGCATTTGGGGTGGTACTCAATTCGAGCGAGGGAGTAAACTCAGAAGGTGTGCAGAAAACAGTGATAAGGCATGTGTAGTGAACTTCTAGATATAATTTTCTTGATACTTTTAATTTAGTGTTTATCTTTATGCTGTTTTGGTGTGATTATTTAATAGCAGGTTGAGCCTAACCTCGACGGCCTGAGCAAGTTGAATTTATATAAAATTTGGCTGTGAAATTATGTGGGACTCGAATGAGAGAGACAGAAAGCCAGCAGCTCGGGTAAGTGTTCTTTTTATTGCTGGCTTTCATTTCATTCTTTTTCAGGCATGCTCATGCATACAACCTCGTGAAATGCATATGAAGCCGTTCGAACTGAAGATCATGACTGTGTACAAATTTCTTTTTTTTTAAGAACTTGTGAGTTACACTGATCTGCTGAAGTTTTGAGCTTTGGATGCTCTAAAGAAAATTTATTCAGATGCTCGCTGAACTTCTGCAGATAGTCATAGGTTTCTATTTTTGTTGTCTGGTGGGTGTGGCAAAGTGTCCTTTTCTCCAGTTCCAGGAAAAAAGATAATAAGTCCCTAATGTCTTCTTTTCATAGCAGTGGTGGGGATTATGTAGCCGGCTCTGTAATCTTCTTAATGTACACTGGGTTAGGATCTTGCTTGAGTTTTAGTTTGGGTGTGATTACTGTTGCCCCATCCTTTGTACATTATATGCTCTGTAATGGTATTATTGAGCATCTCTCTCTCTCTCTCTCTCTCTCTCTAGTATATTTCATAATATATATATAACATTTATAGAGAGCTTCCATAAAGCTTGGAGCCCACTTCATATTTTAGTTTGATTATTAATTTTGCAGGCAATAAAAATATTGACTAAAAATATATGAAAATGACTCGGTTTATGAGTCCGACATTTACAATGATAATAAAATATTGTACTAAAAATATGACTACGGGCATGTATTTAATTAATTTTATATTAATTCACAACTAATAGTACGATCATAACATTAGTATTTTCAGTAAAAGTAATATTCTTGTTTACTATTAAAAGGTAATCGTACAAACACGACTTTTTTATGAAAAAAATTATACAAACATGATGTTTTTCTTTTACACGAAATTCATGTGTGATGTTCTTTTCTGAGTAATGTATCTAAATTCTAAAATATTGATTGTTGTGCACCCTCAATTTTATAATAACCATAATTAATGTTTCAACAATTCTGAAATTACAGGAGAGAAGTGAGATATTGAGAGAGACTAATATAAATTGTTTTTCAGATACAAATCCAAATTATCACATATAATTCTTTCCACCCACCCCTCCCTGGCCCCACCATCCGGGGTCACACTCACTCTCTCTAGTAGATCGACCGTATATTATGAGACTTCTCACTTTGAAATTGGACATTTTTCCCTTGAGGAAATTATAACACTGTATACTCGTGGACGGAACATATTACGAACTAGGCGTCACCAAAAACCTAAGGTTCGATTTGGCCAGAAATTTGGGCTGGGTTGGGCCGGCCCAAATAGTTATTGAACTGGGCTTGGGTCATCTCTTTAAAGCCCACGGGCCGTCAAAAGCCTGTCATACTTAGGCCCAACCCAAAGTTCATTTACAAACAATATATCTTCAATAAAAAAATATAGGATTATGACTATGTTGTGAATCTAACATGAGACCTCATGAAACAAACTTCAATTCTCAACCAACTGAGCTGACTACTTTATTTGTTTAATTGGTGAATCAAAACATATTTAATAAGTTTTCCGTTTGTATTTTCTAATAAATTATTAATATGCTTATTAAGTTATATTATAATATTATAATCATACAATGTTAGTAAATAATAATAGTGTAAACTATTTAATACCATAAATAATAAACTTTTAAAATTATATACAACGTTACAAATTTACAACTATAGTTATTAAAGTTATTATAATAAACTTTTACAATACAACTATAATTAAAGTTATTAAATCACAATCGTTCATTAATTCAACGATCTGAACCGTTCATTTTATATGTTGATAATAAAAAATCATCCCTACAAAAAATCGGTCAAATAAAAATTCATCTACCTGTTCGAATGTTCGATTATCATTAGAAAAACCACGATCATTCATTAATTCGACCACCGTTACGTGACTTTTACATCTACGATTGAGCTAATTTTTTGCTAGGATTCTCTTTGAGTGGGAAACTAAAGTTTGAACAGTTCAGATCGTTGAAAACACGATCAATATGTGAGTTTCTACATATAAATACACTTTAAGAGTATAATTCTAATAACTTTCTCGTTGAAACCTTGTTATTTCCATAATTATGAAGACCACAACGTGATTTCAACAATCTGACCCGTTCATTTTCTATGTTCATAGTTAAAGATCATTCTTACAAAAAATCGGCCAAATCGAAATTCATCCACCCATTTGATCATCATTAGAAAAACCACGATCGTTCATTAATTCGACCACTGTTATGTCACTTTTATATCTCCGATTGAGATAATTTTTTGCATGAATTATCTTTGAGTGATGAACTAAAATTTGAACGGTTCGGATCGTTAAAAACACAATTGCATCATTTGTTTATAAAAATATGTAATAAAATATATAATAAAACATATGTACATTTATGTTTTATTATAGTTGTAATATTGTATATAATTTTAAAAATTTATTATTTATGGTATTACATTATTACTAACATAATAGTATTATATAATAACTTAACAAACATATTAATAATTTATTGAAGTAAACAAACGAAATAGCTATTAAATATGTTATGATTCACAAATTTAACAAATAAACTAGTTAGCTCAGTTGGTTGAAAGTTGAAGCTTGTTATGTGAGGTCTCATATTCAAATAACAACATAGCTAAAATCTTATATTTTTTCTTTGAAGATGTATATGTATCTAAACAGACTTTGGGCCTATTCTGACCTCATTAGTCATTATGTTTAAATTAACTCATTTCCCCTTGTAAAAAACAAATCAAACTCGTTTTTTATTTTTTTTATTTAAGAAATACTTATTTTAAGTACAATTGTTTGTTGGGAGACTTTTATTTAGGTCCTTTAATTTTATAATTTATTGATCAAAGCCTTATAATTTTTAAAATTCTAACTAAAGTTCAATAATATTGTAATAATTCCATGTTACATAATATTGGTCTATTATTTTCTATTTTTAAAACCTAATACTAATGTCATATATAATCAGCCAGGAATTTAATTAAAAAAATAATCTAGTATATACAATTAAATTAAATAAAAAATTAATATTTCAAAAAATTAAGAAATGAGTATTGCACAAAAGTAAGACAATTGGCGATGAAGATAAGTGCAAAAAGTGTAAAAGTGTTTTCTTTTTTGAGCTCTAATATAAGGTTAGCCCTGACATGTCACAAAAGTAACAGAAATATTGAATGTGAAAATAGATTTTCCCTAATAGGTAGGCCATATACAGATACTTGGTGATAGACCTAAGTCTCACCAAAAATCCCAAGGCCCGAAGCCCACCTGAAGCCCGCCCGACCCATTATGCCCAAAGCCCAATTTGGCCCGAAATTTAGGCCGGCCTGGCCCGGCCCGAAAGTTTCTTGGGTTGGGCTTCGGCCATTCCCTTGAAGCCCATGGGTCGCCCGAAGCCCGGTCCGTTTAGGGCCGCCCAAAGCCAGGCCTGAAGCCCGACCCAAAGCCCAATTTGAAAATCATAACATATTTAATAGGTTTTTCATTTGTTTACTCTAATAAATTATTAATATACTTATTAAGTTATTATATAATACTATAATGTTAGTAAATAGTAATAGTGTAAACTATATAATACCATAAATAATAAAGTAATAAAATTTTAAAATTATATACAACATTACAACTATAATAAAAAATAAATACATATGTGTATATACAACTATAATTAAAGTTATTAAACCACAATCGTCAATTCATTAATTCAACGATCTGAACCATTCATTTTTTATTTTCATAGTCAAAGATCATCCTTACAAAAAATCAGCTAAATCGGAATTTATCTATCCATTCGATTATCATTAGAAAAACCATGATCGTTTATTAATTCGGCCACCGTTACGTCACTTTTATATCTCCGATTACGCTAATTTTTTGCAAAAATTCTTTTTGAGTGGGGAACTAAAACTTGAACGGTTCGGATTGTTGAAAACACGATCGATATGTGAGCTTATACATATAAATACACTTGAAGAGTATAATTCTAATAACTTTCCCGTTGAAACCTTATTGTTTCCATAGTTATGAATACCACAACGTGATTTCAACAATATGGCCCGTTCATTTTCTATGTTCATAGTCAAAGATCATCCGTACAAAAAATCGGCTAAATCAAAATTCATCTACTCATTCGATCATCATTAGAAAAACCACGATCATTCATTAATTCGACCACCATTATGTCACTTTTACATCTCCGATTGAACTAATTTTTTGCATGAATTATCTTTGAGTAAGGAACTAAAATTTAAACGGTTTGGATCATTGACAACACAATTGCATCGTTTTTTTTATAAAAATATGTAATAAAATATATAATAAAACATATGTACATTTATGTTTTATTATACTTGTAATGTTATATAGAATCTTAAAAGTTTATTATTTATGATATTACACTATTTCTAACATAATAGTATTATATAATAACTTAATAAGCATATTAATAATTTATTGAAGTAAACAAACGAAAAACCTATTAAATGTGTTATGATTCACAAACTTGACAAGTAAATTAGTCAGTTTAGTTGGTTGAGAGTTGAAGCTTGTTACATGAGGTCTCATGTTCAAATCACAACATAGCCAAAATCCTATATTAAAGCCCAAGCCCGGCCCGATCCGGCCCAAAAGTCCTATTGGGCTTCTATAATCCAAGCCCAAATTCGGCCCAAACTCGAAAAATTTGGGCCGGGCATTGACGACCCTTAGATAGACCGGTACGTTGTCTAATGAACTGAATGTTCGGCATGTTTTTTCAATATTGTTACCGTTTTGCAGTAATTATTGTTATTACTCTCGGATAGTGATAACTCCAAGATGGCTTAAAAATTATACTTATAACTTTATAAGTATACTCTACCTTTTGTGTTTTTGTTACATAAGGAATTCAAACTTATAGTTGTTATTGATTGCTATAGTTAAACAGTAACAATGTTGTTATTGTTTGACAAAGGCATTCATTTCGGTACAAAAAAAATAAAATAAAAAAGACACACCAAGTGCTCGACCCTCTAGAATTAACACCTCCTTTTTATAATGTGAGGGTCTTTATCATTTTTTGAAAAAAATAATGGACATTTTAAGCAATGAAACCATTAGATGAGTTATTTTATCAAAGCTAGTGTAAAAGTTCACTGATCAATCATTTTTTTTTTGCCACTGTTCACTGATCAATCATTAACTATAATAATTAAACTCTAGTTGTAGATATAAGATGAAGGAGGAGCATCTTAAGGGCATTTTGACGATAACCAAAAGAGATAGCATTGATTGGGTTATCTTCCATTGTGAACAAATAATCTGAAATATCTAATTTTACATCTATATTTAAAAATTATTTATGTAAAAAGTTAACAAAATTGAAAAATTATTTGACCATTTAATTATCTTTGTAATGGTTTTAATTTGTTTATTTATTTGGTTAAAGTTAAATAATTAAATGATTTCGATTTAGTTAAATAGATTGTTTAGATTATTAAATAACATTGAGGGTTAGGTTCCACTTGCGATCACTTTTGGTTTTTATCAAAAGAAATCCTCTTAGGAAGTTCCTTCTCTAAATATAGCAAAATTTTTATAAATTTAGAAAAATATAGAATCAAACTTAAGTATATAGGGGCAAACTCTACTGCTTTTTTAACTGAATTGTTTATCAACTACTTTTATAAATCTATTTAAAATTATAATGCTAATCAGAGAATATGTCATATCATTTATACTAATTATGTAAAAATATAATATACGTAGCAATTTCATACTATTTTTTAATTTATAAGACATTAATTTCAAGTGCCTTGTTGGGTTTGCTCCTAATGCCATGCACTTTTTCTTCTTAGTCAGACATCAAATGCCAAACTTGAGGCTGCATTGTTGGCTCATTTATCACAATCAAATGGGCCAAACCAAAACGTTGATATTATTTGTCTTATGCTTCCGTTCAGTCTTATAAATATAATTGATAATGACTGTAAAGTTCACTTTTAGACTCTTAATAATAATAAGTACACTTAGTAATGATAAATAGGTCTACTTTATACAAATAAAACTTACGTTATATTTTTTTTTATGTTTGTTGTGCCGAACGCTCGATGTATTTTTTATTTTTTTGCACAATGGCAATTATTGCCACGGTTAAATAGTGGCAATTAGTAATAATTTTACACAGGTGTTTTATATAATTTAAATAGTTACTATCACACAGTAACAATGAGTGTCACTGTCTAACTGTGGCAATTGCTGAGTGCTCGGTGAACAGTGCCGAGCGCTCGACTCATTTAAGTGAACCAACCTGTCACTGTATTTTTGTAAGTAAACCGGCCGATCATGGGTTTTTTTGTTTTAGACTAAAAAAAAACCCATAAATATAATTATAGGAGTGAAAAGTGAAAATTGTGCAATTTGAAGAAAAAATACTTCCTAATATCAGATAATAAAGAATCTTAATCATAAATACAATTAATAATATAATTAAATTAAAAGACAATTCGTGTATGTTAAGTATGTTCGTCAACATAAATTAGACCGCCGAGTGCTCAACAGTTGCATCTGTATTTATTGCTAAATTAGTTTTTTATTTTCTTCTTAAATTTTAATATTTGTAGAATTTATTTAGCTTTTTTATAATGTGTTTTAGGGAATTTATTTGTTCAAGATTTAAAATTAGAATTTTTTTTTTGTTAATAATAAATAATATAGATGCAATGTTATAACTTGTAACTGTAAATGTAGTTACCAATAAATTTTGTCCTGAAACTTAATAATGCAATTGGTTGTCCTACTAGATAAATAAATTAACAATTTTGACCTAAAAATTAAAGTAAAAAAATATTAAAATCTCTCATCAAACAGAAAAAACGTCTCATTTTTTGGCCAAAAATATATGGAGAAAGACAGAAAATGCGGATAAGTTCATGGTTAATTTTATTTGCACCCTTTTAATTCATCAACTTATCCAATTCCAATTTATACCCATTACAAAATAAAATAAAAAAACTAAATTTTAATTACAACTTTATATGTAAATTTGCTTAATTCATTTTTATATTAATAAAATTCACATATAAATTATTTAAGAAAATAAGTAGTTTTGGAAGAACATTTTTGCTTAAAGTATCCCTCTTATTCTTACAACCAAATTATCAACACAAGGAATTGATATTTCCAATGTCAAATTGAGCAAATTAAATTTAACATCCAAAATCTGAAACGAACGGTGTTCTCGACTCAGATTTTAATAAAATCTAAGTTGAAAACACGTAAATTTCATTAAGCTTTTAAAACAATAATGCTAATGATACCAAACTTATATACATGTCAGTGTTTTACTTATTATAAAATTAATAATTATTTGGGTGTGTGATGTATGAATCAATAAAGTACTCACGCATCATTTGAGATTTAAATTTTGGATCCCTATCATTACTCCTTTTAAAATCCAATAAAATCCAAGTTGAGAACACCCCTTAAACTCTCAAATTTTTTTGTTCTTCAAAAAAAGAAAGAACTTTTGCTTGTTTGTTTTCACTTTTGAGTAATTTTGTTCTAAACGGGTATTATTGTAATTGTAATTAAAATTCTTGTTATAACTTATAATGTGAGAGTAGATAGCTCCCACTATTTATTTTCTTTGGGTAATTGTAATTATCTCTGTATTTCAGCATTTGTGGCTTACTCATCAAACTTCCTCCAATTCCCATTTTCCCATTCAAACAAACAAACAAACAACAAAACAGAGAATTTCCTTTCCTTCTCATCATTCCATTTTGCGCAATCTCCACGAACAGCTCCAATCCAATCCAATCCCAATCAAACGAACGAATCCAAATCCACTGACAATGGGAAAGAAGGCGGTGGTGATCGTTTGCGCGGCAGCCGTGTGCACTGCGGCGGCGGTGATGGTTGTGCGTCACCGCATGAAGAGCTCGGGGCGGTGGGCCAGGGTCACCGCCATTATCAAGGAGCTCGAGGAGAAGTGTGGGACCCCCATTGCAAAGCTGAGGCAGGTGGCCGATGCCATGTCCGTGGAAATGCACGCTGGCCTCGCCTCCGAAGGTGGCAGCAAGCTCAAGATGATCATTAGCTACGTGGACAATCTCCCTACTGGGTCGGTTTACCCATTCAACCCTTTTGCTTTCCCAATATATATATATATGTCTCCGATCGGCTTGTTCTTGTTCTGGGTCTTTGTTATTTTGATCTGTTTCGAGTATAATTGATGTGGGTGTTTTTGTTTTTTCTTATATGGATGTGGGTTTCCATCTTTGGATCGAGAAGTCCATATCTTGGATCCAATTGTTTTGTGCGTGTGTTTATGTGTGTATTTTGTTCCATATTTTCGGGAAAGCTTTAACCTTTTTTCTTGTTTGTCTTGTCTAATTGTGTCAGATTTAAATTTGTCCTTCTTTTGGTTGAATTCTCATATAATTGTCAAAAGGGTTGATACAATTTTATTCAAATTCTACGAATTTATCATTTTTGCATGTCGATCTCTTCTTGATTAATCTTGTTATAAAATTTTGATCAGTGAAATCTACCTTCTGCATGTTTCGTAGTCCTTTTAACAATCCTTGTGTTATGTAAAAGGTTTCTAGTGGAATGTTTAAGCAAGCCCTATTTTCTTTGCTTATTTAAAATAAATGACTATATGTCTTTTTATTATTCTTTTCTGCTGTCAGGTGTTGGAAATTTTACACTAAATCTATAATTTTGTACCTTCTTTCTCCTTTTATTGTTGTTAAGCAATTTTTGTTGGAAGAGGCTTAAACTGAATATCTCCTCTTTCATATCTTTTTCTATTTTCAGGAATGAGAAAGGGTTGTTTTATGCTTTGGACCTTGGAGGAACAAACTTCCGTGTGTTGCGGGTGCAATTGGGGGGAAAGAGTCGTAGACTTGTTAGTCAAGAATTCGTGGAGGTGTCAATTCCAGAAGATCTGATGGTTGGGACTTCAGATGTAAGTTGTTTGTCACTAACAATGCCATTCCTTTTTTTGGGTAGACACTAAAAATACCATTCTAATTCAAGGTGTTTTATGGCAAACATCTCTCAAGTCTAAAGAATGATTGTGATTTCAGGCACTCTTTGACTACATTGCAGCAGAACTTGCTAAGTTTGTTGCAACCGAAGGTCAAGATTATCAACTCCCTCCTGGCAGGCAGAGAGAACTAGGTTTTACCTTCTCATTCCCTGTGCTGCAATCATCAATTAATTCTGGGACCCTTATTAAGTGGACGAAAGGCTTCTCTATAGATGATACGGTTCAGTCCTCATTTCTTTAGCTCATTTAATATTCTGTAATATTTGTTTTATCCTAATATTCTCCTTTACTATTCTCTTATGTAGAAGAAAGAGCGAATCAACACTTATTAAAAGTACATATAATTGTTCCAGGGAGTTTGCAATGCATTCATCCATTTCTGTTGTAATCAGTTGTCATAGATGGACTGAATTTGAAAATATGCCTAGATGTCGTGAGGGCTCATGCCTCTAGTGTTGGAGCACTTACCCTCACACCCATGGCAAGAGTTCAACTTTTGCCCTCTGCAAGTCTATGGTTCCTTTGTACCAAATGAAAAGTTATGTCTAGATGTCTGCCACTCCTAGGTATGCAGTTAGATCCCTTTTCTAGAATCCGTTTGAGTGAACATATTTGTTTCATTTGTTGTGTTATTGCCCTATTTCTTTGCTCATGTTGAATGAGCTGCCATTTCACTTAGCAGTGCTAAAACTCTTAAGATAAGAGTTGACGTGTGGTATTGCAGGCATAAGCATAACTAATATTTCCTTCTTTCCTTTTTCGGTGAGGGTGGCATATTGTTTTTTTTTTTTTTTGTTTCTTTTGTGGGCAGGGGGATTGGGGGGAGGGGTTGTGTTAAAATCACGAAACCTGTTTCTTCACCCTTATTTCAACCTTATTGTGGTTAATTCTAAAATCATAAACCTGTTTCTTTACCCTCATTTCAACATTATTGACTTTAACTTCTTGATAAATAGGTTGGCCAAGATGTTGTGGCTGAATTGAGTAAAGCCATCGAAAGACAAGGCCTTGATATGCGTGTGTCTGCTTTGGTAAGTTGGAATTGATGAGTTTTTTTAAAACAACTTCAAAAAAAAAAAAGAAGAGAAGACCATGTTGATTCTTTAAATGAATAATTTATGGCTGTGTGTTGGTATGACATTGAGAATGCTTGTTTCATATTAATTGTATTTTAAAATTAGGTTCTAATGGTCACTTTCTTACACAAGGTTAATGACACGGTTGGGACATTAGCTGGAGGTAGGTACAACAATGGGGATGTTGTTGCTGCTGTGATTTTAGGTACGGGGACAAATTGTGCATATGTGGAACGTGCACAGGCAATTCCAAAATGGCATGGTCTTCTACCTAAATCTGGAGAGATGGTTAGCAGTTCCTTCATGGCCATTGACTTATCTCAGTCTCATATTACTATCTTTTCTATGTATTTCTCCTTTCAAAAAAAAAAAAAACTTTTCTGTGTATTTCTTTTCCTTAAATTTTTATCTACCATTAGGGTAATATGATTATGGGAGCAATATGCAATTGGAATTTGTAAAGTGAATATTGAAGCCGTTGTCTGTGGATTGTAGGTTATAAACATGGAGTGGGGTAACTTTAGGTCAGCACACCTTCCATTAACAGAATTTGATCACTCATTGGATGCTGAAAGTTTAAACCCTGGTGAACAGGTGATTGTACTTATATACTTCTTAAATATTATTTTGCTTTGATTTTCTAACAAACTTGATAATACATATATTTTAAGATCTTTCAATTTATTCTTTCAGATTTTTGAGAAGATAATTTCTGGAATGTATTTGGGAGAAATTGTTCGCAGAGTTCTTTGTAGGATCGCTGAAGAAGCTTCCGTTTTTGGTGACACTGTTCCACCAAAATTAAAAGTCCCATTCATCTTGAGGTTATCCCTTGGTCCTATCACCTATGTAATGTTTGTTGTATATGTTTCTGTTTGGGGCATATAGTTTCTCTTCTTTTCACTGCAGGTTTAACTTTATTTACATTGTTTAGATTCTTCACAGGGATGATAGTCATTGCTATTTTATTTTCACAAATTATTTAAATTGTGGGATGTGAACACACAGGACACCTGACATGTCCGCAATGCATCACGACACAACTGCTGATCTGAAAGTGGTACGGGACATATTGAAGAATGTATTGGAGGTATGTTTAATTTTCTATCTTGTCTGGAGTTTCAGTTGTTAATCACTTCATCATGACCTCCCATGCACTGTCATTGTGTCATAAGTGTATAATCTTTAATAAAATTAATTTTATATTCACATGAATGACTTGTAAATGTTGTGGCCAAACTGCTCTAATAAGTTTGTGTAGATTTAAAGTTTTTGAAGTGTTTTTATTGTATTTCAGATATCGAATACTTCTTTTAAAGTAAGAAAAGTTATTGTTGAGCTCTGCAATATTGTTGCCACACGTGGGGCTCGACTTGCTGCTGCTGGGATCTTGGGTGTTCTGAAAAAGCTGGGAAGAGACACATCTAGGGATGAGGAAAAACAAAAGTCAGTGATAGCTTTGGATGGTGGATTGTTCGAGCATTATACTGAATATAGTAAGTGCATGGAGAATACCCTAAGAGAATTGCTCGGAGAGGAAGTGGCCGGAAGTATTGTTATTGAGCACTCTAATGATGGTTCCGGCATCGGAGCTGCCCTTCTTGCTGCCTCTCACTCACAATACCTTGGAGTCGATGAATCCTGAGTTTTTCTCAGGCTACTGGAGCCTTTTGCTGAAGAAAGTTCTACATTTTTGGCATTTTTTTTTGTTCCTCCTGTTCCAACTAAAATCACTCCCATTTTGTTTTTCATCTGATTCCGGTGCCTCTTCTGCTCTGCTCGTTTTCACCTGATGAATGTTTTTTTTGGGTGAATTTTAGTTTGTGGCTTTGCAGAACGTGTAAGAGAGGTGGATTGATTGTATAAAAGCAGGACCTGTAAGCGGCCATGCTATACTGCTTCGGCCTGCAAATTACCATTTCTTTTTTCCCCTATATTCCTGATTCTTAAGTTCAAAATAATAAAAGTATGGAAATGCTTCTTTTTATTTTATTTAGAACACCAATTTATTAAATTTTTTGCGAAACGCCAATTTTGTTTATAATACATCAGAGTTGTTGGGAGGGCAGTATAATTTGTTTTATGCACTCAATTCAAATAAATAAAAGACATTAGAGTAGTTCAATTAGTTACACCAATTAATTAGACTAATTTGTCAATTCCTTGGGCTGAGGGAGGGATATTATCAATGCTGTAGAATAATGAAATGTTGTATACAAATCTTGCAATTCATAATGAACAGATCACCAATTTAATTGATTTCTGTCATTGGTTTCCAAGATCTAGTTTCCAAGAATCTCCTCTGTTTCTGAATCAAAGGGCCGGATTGGTAGCCAAATTAGATGGTACTAATTACTAGTTGCTAGTAATTTCCTCCAATTATATATCAATTATGTGCTCATCATCATCATCATCATCTTAATTAATGTTATTTCCACACACACACACACACATATGACTCAAACTTCGCTCTCATAATAATCCGATCATAGAGAATGAGAACAGGGGCAGCCATGGAAGCAAACATGATGGTGTTCATGGTTATGGTACTTGTGGTAGCAATAGCAGCAGCAACTCAAGCAGTGCAAGCTCAAAATATCAACTTACCTTCTCCAAGTCCACCTTCCCCTCCAATTAGTCCAATCCCAACTTCCCAATTAGTCCAATCCCACCTTCCTTATAATCCAATCCCTTCCACTCCACTACTACCTCTGTTTAACCACCTTGGTATCCTTATTCCTCCTGGTACTCCACTACCTCCATTAGGCGACGACGCCGACAATGACCCTAGTACCCTTATTCCTCCTCCTCCCGCCGGTACTGATGATGTACCACCACCAACACCAGGTGCATCCCCTGCTACTAATCAGCAAGGCATTTGTGTTGGTTCATGTGCTTTTAAATGCCGTGACAAACAAGGCAGCCGCAGCAGCCCCAAGAGTAAAATCATCAATAGGGGCATTGGGCGAGGGCGTCCCTCCCCCCGCAGGGAGAAGGTTCTTCCTCGTCTAGGCCCCATAGTACGTCCCTTTCCCATTCCCCGACGACGACTGCCCCATCCCGGTTTTACCCTTTGCTTCGTTTTTTGCATGGCCAAATGCAACATGCAAACGCCGCAAAAGTACCTTTATCAATGTACTGCCGGGTGTGCTTACAATTCCATCACTACTGCCCAATTAACTGATATTCATTCAGGTAATTTAATTTGATTAGGTCTACTATGCATCTCTCTAAACATGTTTGAAAACATCTACGTGTGTACATATATATATGTATTTTTTTCCTCGATCATTAAGTTTTTTTGTTAAATTTGATGAATGCTGCAGGTACTGATAAAGTGGACAAGTATGTTGGTTCCTGCTACAACAAGTGCCAGAAGAATTCCCAAGCATTTGAGACTATAATGGATTGATAAATCACATATGACCCGAAATAATTCTTCACATGTCAATATCAAAAAGGGACATAAAATTAATATCAAGGCTGCTACTAGGGGCTTCTTAGAAACAGTCTCACTAGCTTCTTCTCTAGTGAGACATGAATTTTCTCCTGTTTATGTGGATTATAATATATAGTATGAATAATGAATGACTGGTTCTCCTTTTATTTTTAAATTCATGGAAAGTGTTTTAGCAGTAGCCTTCAAGTTAATTAGAATATAGAAATGAAAGAAATTTCATATAACATTCACAATTGCATACTTCTAGTTTCACCCTGCACCTTTTTAAGCATAACTTATTGCCATGTAGGAGAACAAAAGGATTGAAAATGTATCAAAGAAAAAAAGAGAGAGCAAAGGACATTAAAATGGACAAAATCAAATCACCAATGCAAGGGCCAAGAAGCCAGAAAACCTTCATTAAATAATAGCAACAATTTTTCAATCCATTAATGATATTTTTCGGAGTACATTTATCTCGATCACTAACTAATACATATTTTCCCGATTTTATTCAAGAACGAAATAGATCGAAAAAGAAACATCTACTAATTGTTGATGTTCTTGAGGCACTTTTGACAGCAGGAATTCATATGACTCTTGATGTTTCTATCTCCACGATCTGTCGCAAGCATAAAAAGGAAAAAATATTAAATCAAACACTACATATAATAACACAATAAGAATTAAAAAAGAAAAACCCAGAAATAAAATGAATGAATTAATACCTAGCTATATGTACATATATAGGACATGTTTATATATAGTATATACATACCAGTAGAAGTGGAGGCAGAAATAGAATTGGGGGAAATGGACTTGGTGCAGTCAAGTGTACAATGATAGAGAGACTGATGATCTGAATTAGTAGTAGGAGGAGGAGGATTATCAAAATCGCATAATGATGTTTTACAGTTTTTTAAGCAACTCTTATTCAAAAAGAAGAGTAACTGGTTGTCGCACTCCATTAATTTCACATCTTATCTCACAGGGATCTTGGGAAGGAGGTGAGTCATTCTCAAGGGGAGGGGAATCAAAAGGTTGGCCCATCACTAGTAATCCAACCATCATCAACAACATCATTACCACAACTAATCTCAAAAAATATTTACTAATTCCTTCCATGGCTGATAGCTCTACTATAACACACTCTCGAATGGTTTGGTGTTGTACGTAGACATATGCATTGCCACTATTAATTATAGGATTGGAAAGAATCCCAATTCTATTGTCATGCATGAGAGTCATGAGCATTATTTAAACGGCCAAAAAAAAAAAATTGAGGCCTTGAGGATCCCTCATTTATAAGGGATCTCTTGTAGGTCAACCCCATGGTATTTTGACGATTTGAGCTATTTATCTTTTAGGTCTATTTAAATATATACACAGCAAGAAATTAGACAAATAAGAACTCATCATTAAGATATCTGATTTTGATCAAATAAATAAACAAACATAATGTTTCGACAAATACTTGAAAGGATGATAATTTAATTTAACGGTTAAATGGTTTTTGATTTAACTAATGTTTTGCAATATTAATTACTGAATAAGATTTAAAAAATACGCGGCTTTGATCCTCGAGTTACAATTAATGTGGAGGGGCCTACAAAACACCCTTTATTACCCTTTAAATGAGAGATCCCTCAATAATAGAGGCCTAATATCATATATATAGAATTGTAGCTAATATATTATCTAAAAATTAAAACGCCATATATATATGTTAATTTCTTATGTTGAAAAACTCAATCATAGAATTTAAGAGATCGAGCAAATTAGTATCGATCAATACGTGAATTAGTGCAGGGAATTGGCATATATATATATGCATGGCTGAGATGGATTGCCATACTATTCATCCTTGCATACATATATTAGAGCTAGTAGATCGATCAATAAATTGGACATACCAATCAGTGAATTAGATTAGATTTATTTACGATGAATTACTTCGATCAGTTGAGGGACTGAGCTAGTATCATGGATGATTATATGTACGTATTCATCAATTATCGAACTGTCACTCTGTCAGTAATAGCTATAGCATATAGCTAGCTAGTTACCTTCCACAGCTACTTAATCAAAGGGATTTAAAAGATGAATGATATACATGTTGTAGGGCATTTGATTAACACTAATTTTGCAATTCGTGATGAGCATGCAGAGATCCTTAATTAATTTGAAGCTCCTCCTCTGTTAATTTTGGATCAAAGGGCCGGATTCCCAGCCATATATAATTAATGTGCATTATACTAATTACTCAATTAATTATTCCATTGGGTAATTACAGGTCCCAGCTCATGAAATTATCAAAACAAAACCATTAACATGCAGCTACATGGACCCTTAATTTGATCATTTCCGTACGTACATCAAGGCTTTTATCATGAGCTCATGCATGCATGATGCATGTAATTGATTCTAATTGTAGGTATTTACGTCATTAAACTCGTCCAATTATTTCCTTAATGAATGGAATTTTCCCCCCGGCCAAGAAAAAAAAAAACTCCTCCAATTATGAACTAATAATGTGGTGATCATCATCTTAATTAGCGTTATTTCCATACATACATTTACATGACTGAGAATTTGGTGTCAAATGAAGATGGACACAGCAATTCTGAGGCTATAAATACGGGGTTTGGGTCCAGCAATTCCAACATATGAGATTTGAAGTTGTGTTCATAATTAATCAAAGAAAGAGAGATAAACAGAGAGAGAGTGAGAAGAGGGCAGGGCAGGCATGAAAGCAAAGATGAGGGTGATGAAGATGCTGGCACTTGTGCTATTAGCTACAGCTGCAGGCAGTCTAGTAGTGCAAGCTCAACCGAGATTAATTAGTCCAATCCCAGCTACCACTCCTCCTCCCATTACTAGTATTTCAACTAGTACCCCTCCTCCTATCCCATCCAATCTTCCTACTAATCCAATATTCCCACCTCCCATTGACACTAACCTTCCTATTATTCCAAGTATTCCTACTCCTCCTGTGGACCCTAGTACCCTAACTCCTCCTCCTCCTGTGGACCCTAGTACCCTAACTCCTCCTCCTGTGGACCCTAGTACCCTAACTCCTCCTCCTGTGGACCCTAGTACCCTAATTCCTCCTCCTGCTCCCGGCACATCTGATCTTGTACCACCACCAAATCCAGAAACTCCACCATCACCATCAGCTGGTAGCATTGCTGGCAAGCAAGCTCTTTGTGCTGCTTCCTGTGGTTTTCAATGCCACGGCGTAGGCGGTGGAAAGAATAAAACCACCAATGGCTTCTTTGGCCGTTTGCCCCTTCCCCGAATACCGCGAATTCCCTTTTTTCCCCGTCCCAAGCCTAAGCCCACCCCCTCGCTTCCCAAGCCCACCCCCACCCTTCCTCATCCCACCCCCACCCTTCCTATTCCTGGGGCTCCCGTACTTCCCTTTCCGGTCCCCCCGGGCTTTCGCGTTCCCAAGATACCCCCCGGCGTCACTACTGCTGCTTGCTACGGTGTTTGTATGACCAGTTGCAACATGCAAACGCTCCAAAGCCTAGATCATTGTACTGCCCGATGTGCTTACAATTCCATTACTCACCATTCAGGTATATATGTACATGCATATAATTTCACAATTTAAATTAATCTCCACTTATAAATTAATTGTGTTAATACGATAATAATATATGAACAAGTTTTTTTAATTTATTGTAAGCTAGCTAGGTACGTACGTACCTACTTCCTCAATCATATATCAAGTTAATTAATTAATTTTTGTGTTGTATATGTATGTATAGTTAATACCGAAGATGCTGATGAAGTAAACAAGCATGTTGATTCCTGCTACAACAAGTGCCAGAAGAATTCTCAAGCGTTCGAGACTACGGGATTGGACATTGAGAAAGATTATTAGCTACAATCAAATTAAGAATAATAGCAGTGGCGTGATTAATGGATCATGCATGTAATAATCATTTTGGTCACGTACGTAGATTGTTACCACCAATAATTCTGTACGTGCTCCATATGAGCCTCTCATGATATATTCATTTATATAAATTATTTAAATATATTCTTGTATAATTTATTCATATATATAACATATTTAAATATATTCGTATAAATATAGATAATCATTTTGGTCACGTAGAATGTTACCATCAATAATTCTGTCACATGTGCTGCTTCTAATTCTATGGTCGATATATCGGTGCGCAGTCTTTTGTTTCTTTCATTTGTCATTCACAGTTCACAAATGACTTGAATTAATCCATCTCATGTCAGTATAGGTCTATATATATATATATTAAAATAAATAGGTATATATGTGGCCAAAAAAACAAAAATTAGGTATATATATATATATTTATGCTTGGGGTATTTTGTGCATGCATGCCTTAATTACATTCAGTGTCATCTTTTTGTTCACTTATATAATTACTACCTAAAATTTTCCTTAAAAAAAATAAATAAATAAATACTACCTGAAGCTAGTTTTGATTAGTATCTTTTTTTTTTTTTAATTTTTTTTTTAACTGAATTCAATGATAACCAAAAAAAAATTGATCGGCCACACAAATTTTTTTTTCTTTACAAACACAACTATGATTGCACAGTTCTTGTACCGATTCTGATTCAAGATTTAGACTTTACTGTTTAATCTCTAGGTTTTAGGTTCAACCTCAAGTTTAAATAGAAAGTCTTAACTTTTATAAACATTAACTTTTATGAATTCTAATTTGACTCCTTGACAATCATCAATCATGCCACTGCGAGTCTGCTATAGGGGACAACATATATAGTGAACCAAAGAAACTATGAATTCTGATTCGTAGACCAACAAATTAATTTGGTGCGAGAAAAAAAATCCGCTTCATACATGTTAATTATTATATATGTAATAAAAAAATAAAAGGAATAGATCTTTATAGGAGAGCTAGGTCAAGGAGAGTGTTTTTCATATAGACAAAAAAAAAGTATTTTTCATTTGGGCGTGTGGAGAGTGTTTTGTCTTTTCCTCTTGTTCCACAATCTCACATCGGAAACAAATGAGATTCATCTCCCTCATTCTTTTTATAAAAAAACCCCTTCCTTCCATTTCAACACAACTTCTTGAGTTTTGTTTAAATTTGTGGGCCAGGCTTACTTGAGTTGCCATGCGAGTTGAACTTTTTCTAAATTCGCGAGCTTTCTATGAATGGACTCAAAGTTTATATTAGAAATGATCACTCCCTCACTGTAGAGCGAAAATTTTCTTGCTCACCTAACCACTCGTTCATTATAGAGCAAAGAATTCAATGATCGGGATTGTTCATTTTTTAGATCTATCTTTAAAAGTTATTCATGTAAAAAATCAGTCAAATCAATAATTGTTTGGTTTCTAAACTTTGCACACAAATACAATTCGTTAGATAAAATTAAAATGATGTTGACAGTAATATACTGCCTAAATAGTCTTTGATTTGGCTGATTTTTTGCAAAGGTAATCTTTGAATGATGCTCTAAAATATAGACGATTCCGATAATTGAAATTCGTTGCTGGATAGTTAGGTGAGCGGGGAATATATTCCCGCTTTATGGTGAGTGAGTGATCATTTTTGTATATATTTATATATATATATATATTTTTTCTTACAAGTGAGATTAGGGGCCAATTTTAAATTTTAATCCCGGGTCTTCCAAAAGTTAGGGTCCACAAGTATAAAATAATGTCAACATATATCAAACAACAAATATATATTACAAATTAAAATAACCAATAATGACAACGAGTTACCAAATCAAAAAAGGTTTCAGAATAGAAGACACAATGCCAAATTGATCGAGAGATTAAATTCAGAGACTTGGGAAAAACCCAAGATCCCAAAATGTCAAACTCTTAAAAGACTTGGAGTAAATCCAAATATATAATTAATTGTTGGTTTTCTTGTATTTATATAGCTTGAATTTGTTGCATACCTTATATATACACACTCTTTGTTTGCCTGGCCGGCTTCACCTGTGTGCCTGCCGCGCGTACATGCAATTACATGGTGTGTATGCAAGCCGAGGAGAACAACACACGAACCAACGAAAGCTGTTCTGCCATGTTTAAAAGTGGAGGTGTTTCTGCCAAACTGAGCAGTACTAGTAGTGCTGGTCGTTTTTTTTGGTACAAAGGGGCCGAAGCCCAAAGGATTAAAAAAAAAAGAAAAGAAAGAAGCTAGACTACAACTGCTGTAGGTCGATCTAGAGAAAACATCATCAAGCAGCACAGCAGCCACATCAAGAGGAGGGTCAGCAAGCCATTGTACACCCACACCAGCAGACTAATTAGACAAACTAGCCAAGCAATCAGCAGCATAATTTTTCTCACGAAAGATGTGGTTGTAGTACTGCTCTTTTATATATATATATATATATATATATATGCCAGTACTGTATATATATACTCGTGGCCTAAGTTTGAAGGAAAACTTAATGTATGTTTCCCACTAGCATTAAAACATGGAAAGATCTCTAGTACTAGTAGTGACTACAATGATAAAATGACAAAGAATTTGACTTTTTCTCCTCTATGTGGACTGCACACAAGGATTGGATGATGCCAGTCACACTAGAAGATAAACTTCCACTGTCTTCAGATAACATCTGTCTTTCTTGTTAGTCAAATATAACTCCACTCGCAATAGTGTCGGTGCAGCGACTAAAGACACGTCTGTGCCTTGGAATGGGATTGGTAAAAGTATATCAAAATTGTGGAGACATCTGTCCTAAACATATTTATACGATTCCAAATATATTCCAATTAAAGTCCCTTTTCTGATTTGTCCACTTACCTTAATTGGTCTGACAAGATGCAAGTTATTAAGGTATTGCTATGGCAGACAATCAACACCCCTCTTCTTCTGATATTTCACCCATTAGCCCTTTAAATTAAATATTCACTTCAGTGCCTTTAACCCCCTCCTATGAGCACCGTTCTTTCTACTGTATGTTTCAAATCTTAATTTTATATTCAATTTTAATTACTTAAACTAACCCTCTTTATTCTGTCTCATTCCTTTGTAACAAATATTTGGTTGGTTTGTTTCTGCATCAAGATTTGGATATGTGACCCTTTTGAGGTAATGGAAAGTGGGATATTAGTCAAATACAGTTCCCACTATTATTAATTTTTAATATTTAATCAATGTTTTTGTCCTCACTATTACAGTCTCCCCTCAATGGTTAAGTTTTTAAAAATTTTTGGGTTAATACACCCCATATTGTTTTTGTATTAATTAGTAAATCAATATAATAGAAATATTAAATTCCAAATTACTGTGCTTCGTCCATTTTTTTTTATTTCCCCCTAGCAATTTTGGATTCATACATTACGTACACTTCTGATATATATATATATATGCAATTATTATTTAAATTGGTAAATAAATGAAAATAAGCTGGAAATCAAGCATTTCAAATTGACTTTATAAAAACATAAATGAATACAGATAGGATAAAGTATTACCACACCCTTACATACTATTCACATACTTTAAACATCTTCTCGATCTGCTTATGCCCAAATATCTTTACACTTGAGATATCTTACACATATGGCATGAAGATGTGTTCAAAAAACTTGGCTAATATAATCCATCACATGAGAAGTTTAAGACCAAAATGAAACGAAAAAAGTCCCAGCAGTACTAGGTATTAGTAGGAGTGTGAAGTTTAATTAATCCACCACTTTTTCCCATCAATTCTGCATTTCCATCTTCTACCTTTCGCTTCACCTATTTACATCATTGAACTCAAAATATAATTCAAAAACTAAACGCACCATTTGAGGCTGCAACTCTTTGAAGCCAACATTGATGAACATGCTTTTATAGATCATCCAGATAGGCCTTTCAGTGCTGCTAATGCAGAAGCAAAGTCCTTGAATCCACCTAATTGTATTGCGCGCATTGTTGAGTTCCCTTGCAACGGTCGATTGTACGGAAGCTGTATAAAACTCTTATCTTGAGAAAAAATGATTATGCTTTTTATATTCATTGTTTTGCACATCAAGTTTAACTAGTTTTTGCAGCCATGACAAAGAATCATATTCAAATTACCACTTTCTTTTAACATGATTATTTGTTTGGTTAATATTGTAGGAGCATCATTTAAACGCTGTGATATGGTTAGAGATCTACAACAAACCAAAGTTATGGAAGCTATTCAAAATCATGAGCTCCCAAGTGGGCATGGCTTAAATCAAGAAACTAGTGTCTTTTTTTGTCAGGAAATCAAGAAACTAGTGTCAAACATTTAAGTACCATACGTTGGGGTTCACATTATGATACCTTAGTAAATTTGATTAAAATGTTTTCTTCTAAGTGAAGTACTTGAAGGGATTATTGAAGATGAGTCGATCAATCTCTAATAACAAAGGTGAAGCAAATAATTTGTTGGAATCAATGCAGTCTTTCAATTTTGTATTTCGTCTATTCTTGATGAAAGAAATATTAGGAATTACAAAATTGTTGTCACAAGCACTATAGAGGAAGGAACAAGATATTGTGAGTGCAATGGCTTTAGTAAAAATATGTAAGCAACAACTATAAGGAATGAGGGACAATGGATTGTGATAGTTGGCTTCATAAAGTTTTTAATTTTTGTAGTCAACATGATATCTATGTTCCTGACATGGATGTTAAATTTGTACGTACCTCCAGGGATATCACGATGTGGAGTTCAAGAATTTACAAACCTTATCATTATCAGGTTGATCTCTTTTATATTGTTATTGATATGCAATTTTAGGAGTTAAATGGTCGTTTCAATGAGGCAAACATGGAGTTGCTACTTTAATTGTATGGCATATTTGAGTCCATGTGATTCATTCTCAGCTTTTGAAACCGGGTTATCTAAGTAAAAACCGACTTATTCCGACCCCTACCTATATCTAGGTAGCCAGATGTATTTGTTTCCTTGTAATTAACATTTTAGCAGTGCTGGGAATATTATACATTGTCGACCATGGAACTTGGGGATAAAAAGTTTGAACTTTAAACTGTAAATTAATAGAGACAATATATATGTTACATATATTACATGGTCGGCCATGTAATAGGGTACTTTTTTTTATTTAGAATATAATATTACAGCATTCAAATAAAAAATTACTTAATCAATAGTTCAAATTGCATTGCAACGTTTCCCCAAGAGTACTAATAAACCAGTAACTTAATTAATTGGTTTCCAAATAATATATATTAGATGTTACTAATGCAAGTGGAGGTGACAGCATGGACTCTGTACCCATAAAAATTCAACTTGAAGTTCATTCCCATGGGGCATACACAACTTGGCCGGGGCAGTTCCAACTTCAAATATTATCCTTCTCTGTCGGTCAAGTTGTAATGAAGATGTCATGAAGCCTGTACTTACCCCTTGTATTTTGTACGTATCCCTTTTTGCTTGAGAACTAAGATACTTCATCTATATATATATATGAATGATTAATTCAACAATAATGTGTTTGCATGAGTAATAATCTATTTTTTATTAATCAACTGTACGTTGTTTAAGAGATTTGAACTCTAGATCGACTTATCTCGACAAAGAAACTTAGTGGTAATCCACAAAACCAATAGTCATTGGCTGTTATGTGTATTAATTGATGTTTAATTTCAGCACAAGAATACAAGATATCTGTCTATCCATATATGATATATACTTATTTAATTTAATGATTGATGTCAATTATATAATTAATTTACTGATTCATTCATAAATTAATTTGATCACATATATGTATATATATATATATATTGAGAGGCTGAGATGGAGCACATATATAATTTATTATTGTTGGTAAAAAATCTACATGACCAAAGTTATTACATTCGCTTATATCACGCCACTGCTATTATTCTTAATTTGATTGTACGTAGCTAATAATCTTTCTCAATGTCCAATCCCGTAGTCTCGAACACTTGAGAATTCTTCTGGCACTTGTTGTAGCAGGAATCAACATGCTTGTTTACTTCATCAGCATCTTCGGTATTAACTATACATACATATACAACACAAAAATTAATTAATTAACTTGATATATGATTGAGGAAGTAGGTACGTACGTACCTAGCTAGCTTACAATAAATTAAAAAAACTTGTTCATATATTATTATCGTATTAACACAATTAATTTATAAGTGGAGATTAATTTAAATTGTGAAATTATATGCATGTACATATATACCTGAATGGTGAGTAATGGAATTGTAAGCACATCGGGCAGTACAATGATCTAGGCTTTGGAGCGTTTGCATGTTGCAACTGGTCATACAAACACCGTAGCAAGCAGCAGTAGTGACGCCGGGGGGTATCTTGGGAACGCGAAAGCCCGGGGGGACCGGAAAGGGAAGTACGGGAGCCCCAGGAATAGGAAGGGTGGGGGTGGGATGAGGAAGGGTGGGGGTGGGCTTGGGAAGCGAGGGGGTGGGCTTAGGCTTGGGACGGGGAAAAAAGGGAATTCGCGGTATTCGGGGAAGGGGCAAACGGCCAAAGAAGCCATTGGTGGTTTTATTCTTTCCACCGCCTACGCCGTGGCATTGAAAACCACAGGAAGCAGCACAAAGAGCTTGCTTGCCAGCAATGCTACCAGCTGATGGTGATGGTGGAGTTTCTGGATTTGGTGGTGGTACAAGATCAGATGTGCCGGGAGCAGGAGGAGGAATTAGGGTACTAGGGTCCACAGGAGGAGGAGTTAGGGTACTAGGGTCCACAGGAGGAGGAGTTAGGGTACTAGGGTCCACAGGAGGAGGAGGAGTTAGGGTACTAGGGTCCACAGGAGGAG
>QANW01013058.1:422317-479512 GCA_003254865.1 Dryas drummondii | reverse complement strand
AAATAAATTAGTGTTAATCAAATGCCCTACAACATGTATATCATTCATCTTTTAAATCCCTTTGATTAAGTAGCTGTGGAAGGTAACTAGCTAGCTATATGCTATAGCTATTACTGACAGTTCGATAATTGATCACATACATACGTAAATACGTAAATATGTACAATTATAATCAATTACGTACTAGGGTACTAGGGTTAACAGGAAGCAGGAAGATTGGAGGAGATTAATTACGTAAAGACCTACATTAGAATCAATTACGTGCATGCATGATAAAAGCCTTGATTTACAGAAATGACCGAAGGACGCATAAAGGTATGTTCTAATTTAATGTTTTTGTTATCGCCTTTGATTGATAATTGCATGAGCTGGGAGCTGTAATTAACCATTAATTAGTTAATTAGAATCATGCATATTAATTCGGGCTGACAATCCGGCCCTTAATTTGGTCCAGAATTAACATAGGAGGAGCTTCAAATCAAGGATCCCTGCATGCCATCGAGTGTTAATTACCAGCTGTATAATATATATATATATATCAATAATCTACAGCATTAAATATATATCCCTTTGATTAAGTAGCTGTGGAACAGATCGATAATGGATCAACATGTACATGCATATAATCATGATTCTCAGTCCCTCAACTGAAGGAAATTATCTCAACTATTTATGTATTAATCCCTGCATCAATTCACGTATATCAATTAACCTGTATTAATTTTTGCGTTCCACAACACAAGGAATTGACACATCCATCAATCTTGGTGCTTAACCATTTAAACTCTAATCTATGCTATGTTATCCATAGAGCTGATCAATCATATAGTATAATATGAGAGTACGTTATGTATATAGTAACTTTTAATGAATGAATCAACACTATAATCTCGTACCATGATCACAATTACGTGTCTAAATTTATGGCTTTCCTTAGTGTCAACAAGATTAATGCTCTCACTCTTACTCTCATGCATGACATGCAATTGGGCTCCCAAATTCCAATCCTATAAATAGGGGGAATGTGTACAACACCAAACCACACAACATTTCGATCTATTGCCAAAGGCATTGAGAATCAAAGACAGTGAGAGTTCATATATACACTGATCAGTCAGAACAAGTGAGACTGTGAGTGATTAGAGCTATGGAAATGAGGGGAATTAGTAATATTATGAGACTGGTTGTAGTGATGGTGTTGATGATGGTTGGCCTAGTAATGGGTCAGTCTTTTCTTATCCCACCTCCCTTCCAAAACCCTGTATTTACCACCCCACCTTTCCACAACCCTGTTATTACCACCCCACCTTTCCAAAACCCTGTTATCCCTCCTAATGATCCAAACAATCCAATCCAAAACCCTGTTGTCCCACCTAATGATCCAAACATTCCAATCCAAAACCCTGTTATCCCACCTAATGATCCAAACAATCCAATCCCAAACCCTGTTATCCCAACACCCAATTTCCAATTCTCACCTCCTGCTTTTCCTACTCCCACTCCTCCTTCAGAAGAAGACTGTGACACAATATGCAATGACAAATGCAAGGGCAAGATCTTTGGTGTTAAACAGTTTTGCAAAGCAAAGTGCAACGCAAAATGCGTAATTGGCCTGTCAGATAATTCTCTCTATGATTGTACACTTGGCTGCACTAAGTCCACATCTCCCAATTCTGCCTCTGCAGCTGGTATGTATATTTGCTTCACCATATATCCATGCCTTATTAGTCTTAATTTCCTACACAGAAATGCATTTTAGTTTTGGGGTTAATTTCTTTTTATTTTTGGATAATTATCTAGCTAATTTCAGTCTTTAATTTCTTTTTCCATTTTTATATGTGACAGATGGTGCAGATAACATGAAGATTCATGTAAATTCCTGCTACAATAAGTGCCTCAAGGACTTCAACAATTAGTGTTTCTATTTATGCTTACTTTGTGATCTTCAATAAGAGAAAATAAGAATGAGATATATATGTACTCCAATAACAACTTGAATTGATTGAGTAATTTTAGTTTTAATGAAGCTTTTTTTTTTTTTTTTTCTAATTATGGTTCTTTGCGACTTTTATCATATTTCATGGCTTTTCTCTTATTTTCTCCAATGAAGGGAAATTTCATATATATATAGCCTCACATAAGATAAAATGAGACTAGCTGTTATGACTTACAATCTTTCTTCTCGTTTATTGAAATGAAAAATTGAAAGTCAATCACAATTTAGTCTAATAAATAGCATCTAGTATTTTTTTTGTTGTAGTTCTTAAATTCAAATCTCATATACACTAATTTATTCTTCAAAATAAATAAAAATACTCAAATACTTTGTCACTTTCTAAAAGGTCAAACTGTCCAAGAGCTCATTTGGCCATTTGGGTTTATTTTTGGGCTGCCAAACACTATAAGATCCAAGAACTTGGATGCATGAATTTCTAAATCGTAAAGAGTTGTGTCGCATAAGCAGCCCAATTTGTTTCTCTTCCTTTTTTTATTTCATCTTTTTTTTTTTCACCACAAATTCACAATAGTATATCCTTAGCGTTTATAATTAGAGGATGGGATAGTTAAAACTTAAAAGCATTAAAGCTACAAGTAATTTGGCATTTTCTATATTTAGATATGATGCCCCTTTAGTGGCCATTTCTTTTTCACCTTCTGGGTTTAGCCTTTTAGGCATTGATTGCTTCTTTGTTTCATGTACGTATATCCATTCATCATTGTTAGGAAAGGTGGGAACCATATATTCTCCAATTTTTTTAGTAGTTCTAGTAATTATTGTAAAAGTTCTTTATTTTTTGTTTTTTTTTTTTTTTTTTGTATTTACCTTTTATGGTTTTATTCCACCCTCTAATCCTTTCACTACTGCGGTACTGCCTTGTAAAACAGAAACAAAAACAGTTTTTAACCCATATTCTCAAATTGGACCTTTTTTCATAATAATAGCTGCATGATATATGCATAAGGATTCATTTTTGCTCACTACAGTGAGTATTACCACCATAGTAAATGAGTGACACGTGTCACTTGATCACCTTTTTGTGACGCGTGTCACTCATGCACTATAGTGGTAATTCTTACGATCACTTTTTTGTGACGAGAAAAAATGGACTCATATGCATAATTAGAAATTCTAACAGCAGTTGCATGTGCATGTTGTTGATAGATGAGAATTGCGTTGTGAATTTGGTTGATTTTGAAAATTGATAATTAGGCTTAAGTCTTTTATAAAAAACAGTTTTTAAATAAAGATTGAGAGTATTTTAAAATTTATAAGAAAATTTTTTTAATTTATAATAAAGTTCTTTTTTGATTTGAAGGGTGTAAAGTGGATTTTGTAGAAGTTGTATGTTAAAATCTAATATAAAACCATTAAAGAAGAAAAATAAAATAACTTAATTAAAAATTTTAAATCACTACCAATATTAATTTAAGAAAGACTCATAAAATGAACTGTAATCTAAATTTTTTTTTTTTAAATCGATAAACAAAGTTTCGCACTTTCACATGCATCAAGCTTATGCGCCCAAAAATCAAATTTCATAAATGAATTAAACCAACAAAATTTGGATTTGTGTAAACTTGCAAAACATTTGTAGACCCTCAGCAAAAAAAAAAAAAAAGTGTACACCAGGGTGGACTCTAAGGAAAAAGAAAAGACTGAAAACGTTATCCTCACCAAAAACCTAAAAGCAGAGGACCACACACCAAATTCCTTTGGAATAAGACCAGTCTCATTTTTCGCCCCAAAGTTAGGCAGCTCTCAATTGACAGACAAAGACCCTTCAATCCTCCCCAAACCTTCTGTATTCCTTTTCATCCTCTCCACTCTCCAGACAGTTCTTCTAAGGCACCGATTAAGACACACCCCAACACCCAAACGAATCTAAACCCTACAATTAAGCCGCATTGATTGCAATCACCCTCTTACTCATCAGTAAGTGTAGCAATTAAACATGGCTAGCTCTTTAAATTTTAGGATAACAATTTAAAGGTAGAAGAAGGATGCTTACATTTTAAGGGACCCAAAGGATAGTGTAGACTGTAGAGTTGTAGGAGCATCACATCAAAGGTCTGCTGAGGACTGTTGGTTTGAACCAAAAGGGTATGTATTTCTACTTTCTCCCTACCCAAAGTCCCAAAGCCCAAAGGACCCCTTTGAATACATTGAGTAGTGCACTTGGTAGCCTCCCTCAAATGGAATCCAGAAAGAGAAAAGTGTGAGAAGCTTTACAGCCCATTATTCTTTGATTTCTTTCAATTTGCAGGAGCTTGGTTTAGAGATCAAAAGGACATTTAAGAGGGTGTTTAGGGGCTCAATGCATACCCCAATCTATATATGGTCAATTTCAAGGCCATCAATACCAGCTTTTACCCCAATCTACATGGTCAATTTCAAGTCCATCAATATCTGCTTTTACCCCAACCTCCATGGTGGTCCTAGTTTTCTTTTCATTTATTTAATTTTTGTTTTGTTTTTTCTGCTTTAGCCAGATTTCATGTCCTAGTTAATAAATATGCTAGCACTGTTTACAACATAGTTAAATGAGATGTTTATGACTTTCTAACCCTGCTTGCAGTCAAACATCAGAATGACTTTTAAAAGAAAATGAGGGAAACAAAACCACCCTTGTCTAAGTTGTCTCCCAGACTCCCAGTCATGAGATGGACAGCTTTGTTTGTAAGAATAGGTAGATGGTTACCATAGTCACTCTTTTCTTTCCTAAGCAAAACTCATTGAAACTTTAAGTAGAATACAAGCCCATCTCCATAATTGGTATATGCTTGTTCTTTACTTTTAGGTAAACTACTTTTTTAAGTCCACCTTGGTTTCATTTTTTCAATTTAGTACATGTCTTTTACGTGGTTTGCAATCTTAAAATAATTTTAACAAAACTCAAATCTTCAATTTGGAGATAAATTATCCACTTGTTTTCAAAAAAAAAAATTTGTCAGAAAATTGAAAAACCATCTTATAGACTTTCTAAAACTAACTTCAATTTTTATTTGCTCAAAAAATTTTAAGTTTGAACTTTAAATTTTTGTTAGAAAATAAAATATTTAAAGTTATATACATGATTTTTAATCATTCTTGACTCTTGAGTAAAATTTACTAGTTTAAACAAGTTATTAATTTTGATTTGAAAATTTACTAGTTTAAGCAAGGTGTGCCAAATCAATCAAAACATGTTTTCTTTTTGGGGCCTAATCAATATGGCATACAGATAGAGCTTAATTATTAGCAATATATGCCCAGTACCACCCACGAACATCAAATTCACATACACAACAAAAGCAAGCATAATGTACTATTTTGGCTGGCTTTCTTTTTTTTCTACAAGAGCCAAGAGGCAAAAATACCATTGACACCAAAAACAAAAACCATCCATACACATTACTTGGGTTGTAGCTAACAATTTCTTCCTTTTCTCTTTCCCTTTTGTTGCAGAGAAATTACAAAGCAAAATTTCAGATAGTAACAAATAAAAGTCTGCCACAAATTAAGTACAAACTTCAGTGGGGTATTCTGTAGATAAAAATTTCCTCTTTTTTCACTTCAATGCAGAGTCAAGTGGCATCTTATCCTGCTTGCTGCTACGAACTGAAAACAAAACACCATTAATTTATAATTAGTACAAGGAAGCAGTAGCCAATAATATTTTAATTAGTAAAGACAAAGTTGTGTAATAAAAATATATCAAACTCACGACATAGTGCAGAAAGTTCAGAGCTCTTCAGCACACGCAACCTCTTCACAGTGGACACAAACATGCTGCAGATCATACATTGAGAACCAAATTATACACAATTGTTTATGCAGTTAGTGGTGACATGACACTATGAAGTTACTGTATCATAGCAACAAGCCAAGTGTAAGAGAAACAACATAACAAACAAAAAACAGTACTATAATTTTTAGGATTATAAAAAAACAAAGGCATATTGTTAAAAGAGATTAGGAATCTAATGCCTGCATAACTCAAAAAAATGGTGATTTGTTCGTTGTTATTTGTAGGCTCAATCATATCAGCAAGTGTTGGAATATAATAATATGAGAAAGAAAGAATAATAATCTAAATTTTGCATCAGAACCACAGTGATGATAAGATGCTTACTGCCATGGGACATCCCCAACAAGCATCCTGTCTCCTTCATTATCTTCATATACAAGAGTATATTCCCCACTTCCATCCATTAAACCTGTGATTTCTTTCTCTTCCTCTTGCTTGTTGTTCTGGATTCCACCAGCACAGGAATCTCTTTGAGCTGAAAATAAGAGCAAACGACAAGAAACAGGATGATATAAATAGTAAATACATCTCTGTAACTAAATTGCACAGGGCTCATTTTCATGCAAAATAATATGAGTAAAATTTAATAAGTAACATCACTATGTGGGTACAATAATTATTTAAGTTTAATTACGATGATCACCTGCAAGAAGGCCACGGAAGAGTTCATCAACAGCAGAGGAGAGCTTTCCATAGCTGTCATAGGCATTGAGGTCCACTTTTCTTCCAATGGGGACTCCATCCATATTGATTTTCACAAACAGACCTTTTCTCCTAGTTTGATGATCAGCTGGTTTGCCATTAGGAACCTTGCTTGTTGGCACTACATTTTGGGACTCAGCTGCTGGTTTTGATGAGCTGTTGCTTGCAAGATTCTTCCGAAATGATCGAATTGGGGGCCAACCCACAACCGGAGCAGGAGCAGTTCTGTTTTTTTTTTTTTTTTGGGGAGACCAAAAGAGAAAGAATTAGCACAAACACAATTTAAGATATACAAAGGTGGTATTAAAAGCTCATGTATTAAATTATACAAAATATCAAGAAACAAATATTATTAATGTTGCAGGGCACTAAAGAGAGAACAAATAAATAAAACAGCATGTAAAAATTTGAAAAAGTAAATAAAAAAATAGTAGTTACATGTCAATTATTATGATAAACTTTGAGTGAGAAATTATATTTCCATATTAAGAATTTGAGAATAAGGAATAGTGAACGAAATAATATCTCGGCTTCATCCCAAGGAGATTTGTTAAAAGAAGAATACCAGAAAAGGCAAAACTTGCATGAAAATGGAAGAACATATAGCATGCTTGATAGACAATAAGAAACTAAACTTTATTATTAAAGATCAATAGAAAGTAACAAAATCTATGCATCATAGTAAAACAAAAGCATGTGACAATAGTTACACACTTACACTCACCCCAAAAGGAATAAATAAGTGAAAAAAATATAAATATTATCAGATCCACTAAATATAATGGAAGCATAGAAACGTGAAGCAGTTATGCATGGACCACAAAACTTGTCTAGCTCTAGCATTGTGAACCTGTGAGTGAATATCCTCTGTCAAAAAAGATAAAATACACAAGAAAAGGAGAAAAGGCTGGAGTACCTTTTCTGAGAGCTGTTGGGCACAGCTGTATTTGCAGAAGCTGGTGAAAGTGCTTTCTTTTCTGCATTCTGCAAGTCTACCACTTTAGTGCAACAGGGCTGTGATGCTTTCTTGGGGATCACAGGCAAGCTCTGAGAGCTTGATGTGAACTGAAGAAAGGATGGGACTTTTGTCTGCTGGTACCCTGAAGAAGTAGAAGAAGACCATGGAGAGGACAAAACAGTCCCTGATGTCTTCTCTGAGGAAGAAAATTTTTGGGTCTGGTGGTTTAAGCTGTGGTTAATGGAGGACATGGAAGAGAAGTACCCAAGAGAGAGAAGAGACTCATCTCTTTCTTTGTTGCTTCTGGAGGTACCTTCCAAAGACCAGTCTTCACCTGGAGGTCCAAGCCTAAGCTCCAGTTTTTTCTCCTCTGAAGAGCCATGGCTTCTCTCATCCCTGTTCACAAACCACTCTCTATCTCTTGGAATCAAATCTAGCAGCTGAGGACATGCCTCCTCATTCCTTGAACATCCCTCCATGTCTGTGACCATATATAAAAAACCAACCTTTTTCTTTCCCTTGAACTTTTCACACACCAGAAAAAAAGTAGGCAAATTGGAGAACTTCACCGGGAAATGAAAGGCATAAAAAAGTTAGAGGCTGAGGCACAAACAACAAAATACAAAATCAACAAACTTGGACTAAAAACCATACACATGAACAAGGAAAAATGGAACAGGAAGGCAGAGAAAGGTCAGGTACCTTATACAAGGATCTTCAACCCGAGCTCAAGATTTTGAAGACCAACAACCTCATGTGCTCAGAAACTAGTAGCTCTCACACACCTTGATAACAGAAAGAGATCAGAGGAAACAGTCAAAAAGAAATAGACAAAAAGGATCTTGAAGAAACAAGCACCAACTTTCAAAGCCTCAAACCTCTGAAAATCCTTAAAACCAGTACCCCAAGGCTAAAACCCATATAACCCCATACAATATTAAGAGCCCCAATGTAAACCCCACAAGAAAAAAACAAATAGAATACTAACCCCAAAAGCAAATAGGAAGCTATAATAGGGTAGGATTGATGTCTCCAACTTTTTCTTTTAAATTTGTTGCACGCTTAGTGGGTTCTCTTCTCTATCTCTCACAGTCTCACCTTTCTTTTTCTCTCCGCACCTTTTGGGACTTGGGCTATGAATAGGTGAGAGTGATTTACATAAGAGAAGAAAATGATAAAGCCAGAGAGATTCCCTTCACCCAAAGAACCCAAATTAGGAAACAGAATTAGAGCAAACCGCACGCAACCAGAGCCCTCTAAAAAACGTTAGGGGGTAAGGGGTTGTTCGACTGAGGAAGCAAAGCGTGCTGTGCTGACCTCCCCCTAAAGATACTCTCTCACTTAATGTGTCTACCACGCTCACCAACACATATTTTTAGCCTCATTAGCACACAACCCCAAACATCCGCTCTTTATTAGAGAGAGAGAGAGAGAGAGAGAGAGAGAGTTACAATGACATTCTTGCTCTCAAAGTCACTAGCAAACCAACTAACCAAGTGCTTTATAATGGAATTGATGTTAATATAAGTTTGATTTTGGTACACTTCGAGGAGGGTGACACATAAGCCTTTGTTTAGCACACAACCCAAAACACGTTGCCTTTTATTAGTGTCAAAGTCACTGATTAATTAGATGTTAATTTAGGTGGTTTGGATAATCATGCAAGACATTTGTTGCTCGGCTTTAAGTTAATTAATTGTGGGGTTGCTTTTTAGCAGGCCAAGAAAATTGATGGATGGGGTATTATTGGGTTTTTCTTATTTTATTTTAATATATTATGTGCTCCTGAGAAAGAGTGGAAAAAGTTGAAGAAAGGATTTGCATGATCCATATTTGCAGGGCTTGTGCAATAAAAACATGCAGATCCCATGATCTTGTCTGCTCTCTCTCTCCCTCTTTGTATTTGATGTGGGCAAGCCCACCATAGGAATTGTGTAAAACACAATCATAGCCGTTGGATTTGTGGTAGCCTTGAGATGGGAACTGATAAAAGCTAGCGTAACATTACACAAAGCTCGAGGGAGTAGTACTCTGTCTCTAGCACAGCTTAAAGCAGAGGTGCTTTTTTGTAGTATATGAGTATATATCTGTATATGTGTATGCAATGGGGTTTCTTTATACTCTGTTCCGTACGCTAAAGAGATTTTCAATAACTCGTAAATAATCGCCTAAATTTTTATAAAGTCAGGTATGGAGGTGTATATAATGTGTTCCCCCATAATTGTTTGTTTTTTTTTTTTGGTTCAATCATAATTGGTGGCTCACCAACTCCAGACGTTGCACTTCATGACCATGAGGCCCTTGATGCTTGCTTGTTGGATTGAAACACTAGTACTCATTTGAGTTAATTTACATTGAAAACATGCATCTACGCCATTGTTTTGTTTTGTCCCCCTTTGACTGCTAGCTAGTGATTTCCATTTGCCTTCTTTTATGTCTTATTGCACCCAACATTTAGTTTCCCATTTTACCATAATACCCGAATAAATCACTTTTTTATCGTATTAACAGACTACGTTATCACCGTATTATATATTTTCAAAAATTAATATAACTTTTCTCTTTCAACTTTTTCCCTCTTAAAACATTCTTGTCATTATAATAGTTTTGGTGCAACATCTTGTAGAAAGAAGGAAAAATCTAAACAAATAAAGGAATGTGACGATGAAGGTTTGTTGACATTTGACGACATTTCCTTCCATATTGTCAAAATGTAGACTTTGCAAGACAAAAAAAAAATGCTACACGTGTGTGAGTAATTGTCAATTATGCATTAATGTGGGTCTCAATCGTTACGCTTGTGATGGGTGATTTATAGTAAGAAAAACTGTTTATCTACAGTATTTATGAAAGATTGAATATGGATTAAAAATGTATACCTAAGGTATCACTAAAATGAACTATTCTTAGTCTACTTAGTTGGTCAAGTTTTTTTGTATTGTTGCTATTTCATTAAATAATCTGTTCCTTCATTTTGACCAAAAAAATAGACTGCATGTACACAGATGACCCTACCTCCCTACATGTCGATGACAATGTACTATTTTCATATATGGTGATTGGCAAAGCAATTTAGAGCATATATTTATTTATATATGAACTATGATATATGGGGGCTATATGAAAGAGTGTGAGAAGTTAATTAATTTCCAAATGCATGCATATATCTTGATCAAAAAGACAATGCATGCATATACCAATATCTATTACACTATAAACTTCAAATTTTCAAATGAAAGATCTAATTTTTATTAAACTCATCTGTTATATTAAATTTTTATTATAGTCTTTTAACTTTATTTATATAAATACGTACATTATTATGCGTAGGCATGTTTAATAATTGAATGCGCCTAGGTAGATATTCACAATTTAGTAATAATGTATCTACGTATATTATGACCAAAATCCAATCTAATACCCAAATTCGATCTATGAAAATTCATATTATGAACAATGGCGGATCTAGACATCCACTGGTATAGGGGCAAGATAAACCCAGCAGGGGCGGAAGCGAGGCTTGCGACTTGCAAGCAGAGGCAACAGCCAGTAGAGGGCGACGGGTGACAGCGAATGAGCAAGGGGCGACAGCGACAGCGAGGAAGCAGGGAGCGACGGGCGACGGCGACAGGCTCTGGTTCTTTCCCTTGTTCTGGCGCTTGCCCCTGCCAGCCATAGCTGTAACCAAGACCCAATCTTCATTCATGGGGTCAAAATTTTTCATCAAGCCCAACCTTTATGAGTTCATGGGGTCTAACCCCATTGTAGATCTGCCACTGATTATGAACTACTCTCTTTAAATATAGACACATATGCACATAGAGGATTTGTGTTTGCCATGCATATATACAAGAGTGTCTTCCTTCACGTAGTAGTCGGGTCAATTCAGCCAAGACCGCAAAAGGAATACATGAATTGAAACCATTTTGAGGTCTGCATATTTTTACTATTATAAAATTAGAATAATAGTTTAGTGTTACAAGTTTCACTAAAAATAGTATTGCCTAAAAAACCCTTTATTTAACAAAACAATCATTTTAAAATAACATAATAAATAAAGATATAATTATAAAATACAATAATTCAAATAAAATTTAAAAATTCAAAAATACATTCCACAACCTTAAAAGGTGGAAACAATGGTGGGAATAACAATACGAACAAAATAAAAATATGAAATATAAAAAACAAAGTAAAATTATAAATTGATACGTGCAGAGCTCATGCCAAGAGCCTGGTATCATATATGCTCTAGGCTCTAGCGTTGACAATATTCATTCAAATGTATTGTTTTAGGGGTACAAATTTTCAATATTTTGCTTTTCTTTTCTTGGTGTTTTCATTAGAGAAATTCTATAAGATTTGTGGAATCCATGGACCGGGTTGGTGGAAATGTATCCCATAATTGACAAGCTCATAATTAAGCAATTTTTTCAAGATTAACCTTGGACTTTGATTTAAATGATATTAAAAAAAAAAATACGGAGTGAAAAAGTACGATTCTCTTGTTACTTTTGTGTGGTACTCTTTAAAATGTTAAATTGTTAGACTACTAATTAGATGAATTTATATTTGAATATAGTCATATGAATGTTATAAATTGTATAGTCTTATTTATTTGAAAATATAGTTGTATTGAGATTATAATTTATATGATTATTTTTTATTTAAGAGTGGGAGATTTTCTCAACATTATAGAGGAAAATTACGACTAGACAGATAGTTAGTGAATATAGTTCCTATAATCTAATGTTTTTCTATTATTAATCAAGTCCATAAGTGAACTCATGTATGGTCATTTAAATAATTAAATCAAACGAATTTTTTGGGCATAAAATCGAAAAACTCAGCGAGTTTTTCAAAGTGGCTCAGAAGGTTTAAAGAGCCTGGAGCTTATGAACAAAGTGTATGAGCCATGGTCGGTTGGTCTGGTTGGATACTGGGAAACGCATTCGAATGACCAAAAGTACAAACACTAGGCTTAGCCTTCGTGAGCCTAGGACTGAACGCCACGTGTCGGAAAAACCCTTACCTTTTTTACGTGGGCCCCACCTGCGTCCCTTTCCCCCGCTCGCGTGGGACTGCACGTGACCCCTTCCCCTCCGACCAACCCAACATGCTCGACGTTTAACGGCCCCCGTTATTATGACGTACGGCAGGTCGTATAATGATTTTGTGTTGTGAAAGGTCGGAGAGATCGTGAACCGTTGATTGTGGAAGGGACGGTGATGAACAGCTCGTGATGTGGGTGTCAAATCAGACTGTAGGTTTAGCGAGATAAGAGGTAATGATGCTTTTGTTTTCAAAGATAACAGGAATTTATTGGATGGAAATCAGACTAGGCGCACTACAGCCTGCCAGTCATATCATGGCTGTCACTTTGATGGCAAAATCCCGGCCGTCCCATCATTTTTTTTCTTAAATTTTTAATTTTGGGTAAATAGGGCCAACTAGTGTATGCTATACAGCAATGATTTGTTGGCAACCGGGCAGATTCGGGGCGGATCCGCGGATACCATATCCGTCTCGCCGGGTAATTGGATTTTCGTTAAAGATATTCAGAGTTTCTATTATTTTTTTAAAAATAATTTTATATTAATAATATATTAAATTAATATAAATATATAATATAATAGATGAAATATATTAAAATTTATTATGTTATATTACAATAACACTAAATTATAAAAAACATATTATTAAATTTTAAAGACATACAACAAAAATTAAAATATAATTATATAATATAATATTTTTATTAAATCGGTATACGGAACATGACAAGGATGAAAATGGTATTACCATATCTACTTAATCGAGGCGCATCCCCATAAGGATTTTCGGGGACAAGAAATTTTACCATCCCTATTTGTGAAACTGTTTAGCTTTCATAAATTATTGCGTGTGATTATAATAATACATGATACAATAATGTATTGTTATAATTCACCAAAATTATAACATGTATAATTATTAATTTTTAAAATTTTAAATCTTAAAAATGCTTTTAAAATTATATACATATTATAATCAAAATAAATAAATAATATTATATCATCATACTACATAATATTACAATCATATAATATAATTTTTCGATTTCATTAAGTAATTAATATTGAGTAATTTATTATAGAACTTAATTACAAGTTTACTACAATTCCATTCTTTTCTAAGATTATTTTTCTTGTGTTTATATTTGAATCCATAAGATCAAAATAATGAGAACAAGTTTCACTAATGCCATGAAACATATATAATAAGCATTCTTATATTAAAGGTGAGGTGTATGCTCATTTTTTTTCTACAAATTTACTCAAGTTTAATAGTTTATGACTCATGGTTAATGTCCATCTAATTTATTTTTGGCATTTAGTCTCTCTTTTATGAGAGCATATCCTGAATTTAAATCTCATGGTTAACAATTGTTGATAATATAAAAAAAAATTAAAATATTTAGGACTCATGCATGCCCTCAATACTAGACTCCACCTCAAGTCCCATACCCCAAATCACAAATCCAAGCCTTAGAACCAAACCAATCTTGAGCCTCGAATCCCAACCCTAAGTACTGGACATCAAACCTGAACCATGAGATCCAAACCTCAAGCCCTGAACCCTACATCTCAAATTCCAAGTTCTGAATCTCAAATCCAAATCTCAAACTAGCCTTGAGGCTTGAATCCCAACCCAAGCCTCAATTCCCAAACCTCGAGACCAAGTCTTGAACTCTAGCTAGCTTTGAGCTTGAGCCCTATCACTTTGTACTCTCTGGGTCTCATATATTAATTTCCAACCACATAATAAAAACAATTTAGTGCTTGATTTTGTTTCAATTTCTATCTCATCGTCATTTCACTCCTATTTTCATTCATTCTCATTTACATTTTATTCTCATTCTCATTTTTATTTCCCTCTCATTACATTTCGCAATCAAATACAACCTAAGTATGGAAAACTTTGTGTCATAATAATAAACGGGATTAAGACAGTTTTTACTTCTTAGACTCCTCCAAAGGAGTGCAAATTAATAAGGGTTCGTCTAGTAACGTTTTACAAAACAATTTTCTAAAAACTGTATTGTACAATGAAAATGACAAATTAAATTTTACATTCTCAAAATATAAAAAGGCGTCTGGTAGCGTAATTGAAAAACAATTATATAAAACAAAAATAATGAAAACACATTTGATATTAACCAATTATTACAATCAAATAATTATATTTACAAATGATATTAATTATAAATTATTATTAACTAATTTCATAAAATATATAATTAAAAAAGAGAGAAGTTTTATAAAACCCAACCCTCCTTGGGCGGCGCGACTACTTTGGAGGTGGAAGAATTGTTGGTGACCGTATTATTAATGGAGACAAGACTGCGCAAGCACTTATGATTTAGTTGAACGGATGTATTTTCTCTATGTAAGGGTTGTTAAGGCTCATGAGCTTCCTGTCATGGATGTTATGGGGAGTCTTGATCTGTTTATTGAAACGAGAATTGGAAACTATAGAAGGATTACAAAGTATATATTTTGAGAGATTGGTAGAGAGAGAGAGAGAGAGATAGAAAGAAATAGAGAAATAGAGAAATAGAGGAGAGATGAAGAGAGATGGGTGAGGTGGGCAGCGGCGGGGGGTAGGGCTGCCGCCGGAGGTGGGTCTGGCTAGGTGGGGAGGAGGTGCATATCACATGTTTTTTCATTTTTTCATTTTTTTTCAGTTGTAAAGTTTTATTTGTATCCGTATTTTCTATGTTTTCTAAATTCATTGAAAACATCATTTAGTCGTTTTTTAAATTTACACTGTAAATTAGAAATTTTATTTTGTGTTTTTCAAAAACTGTTTTCTCAAAATGGCAACCAAACGTATTTTTGTCATTTTTTGAATTTGTAAAATGAAAAACCGTTTTGTAAAACATTACCAAATGCACCCTAAGTTTTCTAGAGAGTGCAAATCGTACTACCCTTTACATTTCCTCACAAATATATATAGTCAATCCATCCACGGTAAAAGGAATACAAATTATTAAGAAAAAAAAAACAATTTTGGTCATGTGTTTTATCCAAAAAACAAATTTGGTTCATGTGGTTTCAATATTCTGTATTTGATCCTTATGTTTTACATTATTTGTAATTTAAAGACATTTTTTAACCAAGATAACAAATTTTTTTCCAATTTAAACTAATAAACTCGCAAATTTTACTAAAAAATGACAAAAAATTATGTATGTAACATTCACTTTGATTTTTAAACAAAAATTTAAATTTTGAGTTTGTTAAAATTGTCTTTATATTACAAAAAACATAAAACACATGGATCAAATGTGAAGTTTTAAAACTACATGAACCAAATTTGTTTTTTGGATAAAACACAAAGACTAAAAATGTTTTTTTCCCAATTATTAAGTGAGAGATTAAGTTTCACAAAAGTACGTACTTAATGGATTCGATCCAGAAAAATTATGTGATAGTGCTGTTTCACTAAGAAAAAGGGTGATGATCGAGCAATCTTAACCTAATTAGCTATGAAACTTTCTTTGATGTCCTTATTCTTTGAGAGGGGCATTGTGTGGGTGCTACAAGCCTACAAGCCAGGGGATGCTTTGCCTCTGAGTTCAAACCAAGTTTTCTCCACGTTTTTAAACATCAAACTAAGTCATCCACACCACCACCAACAATAAAAACAACCCACCACCATATATAAATTAAAAGGCACCATTGATATATATCTCCATCCCCAACTTTGTTTGTGGCAGACCCCACAGATGCTTTATCTCAAACACTATATTGTGATCAAACTACCTTATCAACTTTTCACCACCATGATACAACCCCCCTACTCCCTGGCCTCTCTTCTGTTTTTTCTTCATTTCATTGATTGCTTCCAACTTAATTCCAAGCCTTCCATCACTATCTTCTTCTTTTTTTTCCTGTTTTTTTTTTAATTGCTACATTAAACCATCACTGTCATTTGGATAGTTTTGTTGTTTTCTTTTTGTTTTCCTTCACTTTAAAATAAGCACTGCTACTGTACGTGACAAATGTCAATTCAAGTGTGCTCTGTGGTAGGAGCAGGACCATCCTTGGCCTGTGGATATATTTTTGTGGGTCGACTGTGGGGGTATTGATTTGCAACTATACGAATGGAACCCGATCCCTCATTTCTATAAAATATATATAAGTGCATTGTATGTATAGTATATTAATTACTATATTTGCATTTGAGTAGGTTACTACAACTTGGTTTGGTAATGAGTAAAAGTGTAAAACCTGACCCACTTTATTATGTAAGTACAAATTTTAAGGCAAATTTTAAATATATGCAATTATCTATGAATTATAATAGTCAACTAAATTTAAATATTTTAGGTGGATAATAACTTGAAACACATAATTTAACTCTTCGCGAATAAGTTATAGCAGTTTATAAATTAACCATAAAGAGCAAAATAAAATATTAGCAATGATGTCCAACTTGATATTGGGATCGGAATCTGCTAAAATTGGGGCATATAAGAACTAAGAAGCTTCCCTTGTAATTCTAAAGAGGAAAAGGTTAGGAATTGTCATCTTAATTATTTGGCAGGGGGCATGTTTGTGATAATTTGAAGCATTAAATGAGGTTGCTGGCTAAAAAGTAGTGTTCATAACAACCACTAGGAAGCCCCTTTTGTTAATCATTATGGGCCAAAGGGTGGATTTAATTTGTAGTGTGTGTTCATGATGCAATGCTTCCATTGAGAGTAAAAGGCATGCAGGTTTTTCCATAAAAGGAGACCACAAGGTCCACAATCTAGTCCTTAGTTTATTCCAGATCAGTTGATTATCTTAATTGACCACCAGTCCCCCATGATTATGGTTTAAACAGTCATACATGCACTTGCTTTGAATATCATGATGACTCACTTCATCTTGGGTCTTAATTCAAGATTAAGTCAGGATTACAATAAGAAAACAAAATTTCCTATATCTGCCTCTCAGACACACATTTTGCACGGTAATGGGACTTTTTTTTTTTAATCTGAAAAAGTGGGTAGGAAAATCTCTATCATTATGGAAAAAATTACCACTGAATTAATAGCTAGTTTGTACATGTTCCCAAATGGCATTTGGAATAATACATCATATTAGCAAATCATATGTGACACTTAATGTATCTATTATAATTAATCGTAATTTAAACCTCTCATTAATTTTTTTAGATGCAGAGAAAGAGAAAAAGATGATTATCTGACAATACTGAGTGAGAAAATAGCCCACTTAAAAGATGATGTGTCCATATATATGAAATTATATTTAATATATATCATTTTGAAGTGGGTTGTTCTGCCTGACACAAATCTTTCTCCACAGGAGAGGCCATAAGCATCATCAAGCATGTATGATTTGGTATAGCATAAAGGAAGTGTGCAGTTTTTGTGATATGAATATGATAACGATAAGATTGTTCTTTGGCAATAAAACAAAGCATATCTATCTTTTATAGTCTTCTAGGCTTTTATGAAAAAGCCCACATGCCCGGAATGATCAGTGAGAACGCATCATTCCCGTTTTTTTATTCTTTCTTTGGTGCAGACGCCGTTTTTCTTTTTCGTTTTCAGAGAACCACACACCAAGTGTCAAATTAAGTAAATAGGAAGATATTATTCTACTCTAGAAAACACCAAGAATAAACTTAATTATATATATATGTATTAATGTATGTGACAATATTGTTCATGATCATAATTGAAATTAAAAGGAAAGGAAACTATATGATGGATATATCACTGAAGGGTCCATTTCTTTTCTTAGAAAACGTGGGTAATTTAAGCTGGACATGCAGAAAGAAAGGGCCCAAGAAAAGGATTACCAAAAAGAAAAATAGAATTCTTAAAGGGAGAGAGTGCATTGTGTTTAATTGTTTATTGCAGCCTCTACCTCCAATATCCATATCCCAAGAGGCAAAAGCTAGCTTTAAGTTCAAAACATTCCCACCAATGTTTCTAACATTAATTATAATAAGTCAGTTTTTGAGGACCCTCCAGCAAACTAATTCATATTGGCTTTTCAAGGGGTTATGATGATGATATTTGGTCATAAATGGTCTCGTTGGTAATCGGTCAAAAACCTAAAAAAAAAGAAATAGAGGTAATTGTTAATCGTTAATATATGTGGGTCTTACAGTGAACTCTACATATATCAATAATTGACAGATGCCCACATGTGTGTGACGTCTGTCCAAGGCAATTATCTTAAAAGAAAAGTATTTTGTGTTGGTTGGCTTGGGAACACTTTTGATTTATAACGCTATGCTTATGTCAATTGGGTACATCTTAACCATAATGTTTGGTCTTCATGAATCATGACAAGAGTCTCCAAAGTAATCAAGTGTGCCATGATTTTCCATGCTTAGTTTCTTTAATTAGGTAATGAATCTAATGATTAACGGTTGGCATGCGCCATTGACTTGAGTAATTAGCCGCACAAATTAATCATAATCCTCATTTGGATCCATGGAATCAACAAAGATATGTTACAATTATCATGTTTGAGATCAAAAAGCTAAACCAAGCATGCAGTCCGTCCTTTTCAGACCAAAAGTTGCTATGCCACATTTGCACAAGCATGACCTCTAAAATTGTCAAACTGTCTTTTAATTATTTGGTATGCAAGTTTGATCTTCTTGATGAAAACTCACCAAGCCTAAAATGTTGGGCCTCTGAAACCTTTATACTGAAGCCCCATAAAGCCCACAAACAGCCTTGATATATTTGCATCATAGGTTGGTATCTTGGGCTACTTGTAGGAATATAATATGGGTTCAGTTGCACAAGCAAAGCCCAATAGTTATGCATGAAATTGTTGATGAAAGCCCATTCTAAATTTTTTGCCAATAAAAATCACCTTTTGTTCCTTTTCTAGTCTTGTTTTGTTCTTGGGCTTAGGCCCTCAACACCCAAAAACAAAAAGTCACCTTTGTTCAAACCTATGTGGTTGGTTAGCCCACTGCCAATTATCCACCTCAAATCTAGCTTTCAAGGCTTCAAAGAAAACTCCTATACTATGTTTGTTCCTTCTTCAATGCCCTTTTGGTTAAATGTTTGCCCACAAAACTTTGTTTCAACTTTTGGTTAAAATTCATGAATCATTGAAAATTACAACCACAGAAAGGGTAGCCTAGAAAATTAAGAACGTTGTGACCAGTGTTTGGGCTGTGATTCAGGTTCTAAATAGCTTTGGTAAAGCAGAGCCCATGCTTAAGGTGAGATGGCAACTGTTTTGGCCCATGAACATCCATTTTTTCAATCTAAGCAAACAAAGGAAAGATTTTACTTTTTAATATCAATGGTTAAAAATGTACAATGGGGATATGGATACATCTTTGCTAAATAGTCACTTTCTTTCCAAGCCCATATAATTTCTTCTGGTTTGATTTGACTTTTATTTATTTTTACCAAGCAAATAAACAGCAAAAGAAAAGGAGCCGAAAAATACAAACTAAGATCTACAACTTTCTCATCCCACCTCAATGCCACTTGAGTAGAGTTCACATAATGAATAAGCTACCAATTAAGCATATGGTCACCAAATTTAGTTCAAAGTGAATAATTTTGGGATATGGTGATGTGCTAGTTGCTTTTTCCTCTTGATAAAAGGAGATGTCATATTGAAGTTGTAAAAATGAAATGATTAGCATCACTCAATTGAAGCCCTTTGGTATCTTTTGCAGACCCAAAGCTTCAAGTAAGGTCATTCATTGAAGAATGAAAACGCTGACATATAATATATGTAGTTGCTTTGCTACTTAAAAGGAGAATGTGCACGGAGAAAACCCCTTTCCTCTTTAAGGTGTTTTGCTTTTGGTTTTTGTCTTAATTTGGGTGTTTATTTATTTTGCTGTTAGTAGCAAGGCTCATTTCAGGTTACATGATTTGCAAATGTTCATTTTGCACAATTATTCAGCCAATTACTAATAATTATTTAGTCATTTTATTATAGGTTTTTTTTTTTTTAAGTCCAAAACGAAAAAACCCATAATTGACTGACCTATTTAAAAAAACACGGTAACATGCCGGTCCACTTTAATAAGCCGAGCGCTCGGCACTTTCACTGAGCACTTGGTACTATTCACATAACGCTCGGCAATTGCCACTGTGCGACAGTAACTATTTAAATTGCATAAAACACATGTGTTATATTGTTACTAATTGTCATTGTTTGACAGTGATAATTTGCCTGGTTAAAAAAAAAATACGATGAGCGCTCGGCACCAAAAATACGGAAGAAAATATAACGTGTGCTTTATTTGTACAAAGTAAACCTATTTATCATTACAATTTTTTAAATAAGTTTGTTTATTATTAAAAACTGTAAAATAGACTTTAAAGTAATATTTTTTTTATTGTGACTAACAATTTTTATTTGACTGATTCTTCTAAAGATAAACCTTAATGGAAATTTTGAAAAAAAAAAAACACATTTTATATTACAATGCATTGTCCCTTTGGACAAGTACTCAACATTACGATCCTCAACCTACTCAACTTGGGTCTTCATTAGCGTTGGGGCTTCTATATGCAAACATGCAGACGACATGATAGCCCTTAGATCATGCAGATGGTGGATGTGTATGGTAGATGGGCTCAGTTACTACATTATCAATGATGTGAGAGATATCAGGGTTAGAAAATCAAGTCCCAAATTGGAGATATCAATGATGTGATAGATATCATAGTGTTTTACTTTTATTCGATAGCAATAAATTAAACTACTGGGTGGGAATGTGGGATGGATTCAATATGAACAATTGGTTTAAGCATCTTAGTCACATACTCACACCATTTGGTATTAATGGCCATTAAACCCACCATCAAAATTTGACACGTGTGTAGTTGAGGTGATTAAGAAAAAGAGTTAACTTTTCTTCTTGGAATTGTAAAGCCCAAACAAAAGACAAGATCCAAGGGGAGTGGGGCCTTGGGAAGAGATGCATATTATATATCAAAATATAAAGAGGGTAATGTAGCAGCTTGCATATTCTGTACGACAAAGCCAGACCAGCCTGTCTGGATGATTGATTGCTTTAGTACAAAAATAATGATTCAATTTAATTCATTACCATCAAAGAGTTGATGGCACATTGGCATATGATAAAATCATTGTGAAAGCTACATTGCATTATCTTAACCTAGGTCACATAATTAGGTATTTAATTGGATTATTAACCAAATCCACATGCATCCAGCAGAGCAGCAGGTCCCATCCTTTAGGTTTCCATTTAAGGAAAGCTAATTTATATTTTAAGGTCTATTTCAATTTTGGTGCTTGACTTTTGAATTTTGTCTCAATTAAGTATTTAAATTATTATTTATCATAATTTTATAATTAAACTTTTATTTGGTCCTAATGTAATATACAAAGTAATTTTTTAAAAAATTAATACATCAAAATTAGAGGCATTTAGGTCAATGTAGGATTGTGAATAGATCAAATTAACCCTAGATATGACATGTGTAACACATATGACTAAATTTTGTTAGTATTTTTTAACAAAAGTCATATTGTATACCAATTTGAGACAAAATAAAAGTTTAGGTATGAAATTTGGACAAATAATAATTTAGTTACCTAATTGGGATAAGACTCAAAGTTAAGATACCAAAATTGAAAAAAAAAAAAAACCCTAAATTTTATTGGATGTCACACATTTCATTAAATTTTCCATTCTTTTTGTAGGGATTGCAATTTCCAACTATCTATTTCGGGCTCTTGTCTCGTTTATATATAATATTGAAACTTTGAACTATTTTTGAAAGTAAATTTGGTATTGAAATGAGCCTATCATAAATATATTTAAACTCATTACAAAAAGGTAAATCATGTCCTCAATAAGGAATGAAAAAATTTGCATATATGAACTTTATGAGCAACAATATTGATCATTGTCTTAGAATCTCATTCAATATGAACCCCAACAAAACCATTATGCAAAATTCATGGAAATCATTTCCACAATGCATAACATTCACAACTAAAATGGAGAATATACCTGTTATGGTGGACATAAACTGACCAAACCAAACTGCTCGGAGTGGTTTGGTTTAGTTTTTACACATAAAAAGTGTATCGATTTTGAATCAAACCAAACCATGTGATTTGAATTATTTGTAAACTGCCTAAATCACTTAAATTGAACCAAACCAAGTATGACCTTTTTAATAATTATCAATATTCATTGCTACTTCTCTCACTTTTATTATTGATTTTCCCTTCTCAATCTCAACTTTCCTTTAGTCAATACCTCATCTCTTTTCTCTCTTCACAACTTTTCTCCATTTTCTTATTTAATTTCTTCAATTTTCCTTTCATTTTTTCATCTCTTAATTATCCTTTCTTTGTTTATTTGTTCTTTCTCCTCAAATCGTTCAAACCGACCAAATTAAACTAAGAATAAACAAATTGATTTGGTTCGATTTAATATATAATTTGGTAGATTTGATTTTTTAAAAAAAATCCAATCCAATGAAATTGATTTGGTTTTAAGTAAAAATCAAACCAATCCAAAACATACTCATCTCAAGAGGCTATTTTGCAAGAAAACTAAGGGGTAAAAGTGTTCTATCGAAAAAAAAAAGAAAATCAAAAGGAAATAAAAAATAAAGTGAGTATCAGAGTTGTAGTTCGAGTAGGTAATAATTATTGTTCCACTTTTGGGGGTTTGGTTAGTATATTTTGGCGTTTGCTCCAGGTTAAGATCTCTCTCTGTAGTGTCACTAGTGTGTGTGTCCCATTGGATAATCATAAAAATTATATTACAGTTGTCTCCTATCCACGTGAGGACCTACCCAGTCAAAACCCCACGTCCCCGATTTTTGCCCCACTCAATTAATCGCCATGCAAATACAAGTATTAAATATCAATTTGCTACATCCGGTTCTACTGTAGTGACCAGATACAGAGATTCCTAGCCAATCAGTCAAGAACAGTCAGTCACAAAACAGAAGAAAATAATGGAATAATAAAGGGAAGAGATGCTTTCCCTTTATTTTCATTTTCATCCTCTCCCTAACTTGAGGATTACTTCATCATTTTATAATACAATAACTAGTCATGCACGTGAAGTTGATTTTTCACAAATGTTACGATTTTTTTTTTCTTTCGGTTAATTAATAAACATGAATGCACAATGGATTATTGGTGGATAATAATATTTGGCTTTTCATGAAGCAAAGAGAATTGTGAAAGTGGAGCTTAAAGTACACATTTATATATGGAGAAGGGAGTTGAGTTGAGTTATGGTCTTCATTTAAAGTATGAAAATTGGAGACCATAGGCAATCTTTAAATTGGAGACCATAGTTGATCTTTATTAATTTTTTTTTCCGTCCAAGATCATAGGCAATCTTGAATCTCAAAAACCTAACATTTCTCATATGTAATCTATACCCTTTCTCATGTGCAACTCTATCATGCACATGAAGAGGTAATAACTGTGGGCAATATAGGAGCACTTTCATCTTATTGGTTAACTTGGTTAACTTGATAAATGATAAATAAGAAATGAAGATTGAAGATTTCAACCTACTAATTTTTGGAATCATTGAATGCTAAAAATTAAAACTATTACAAAGTAAGTCAACAATATAGTTACCACTAGCACTAGTGGAGCCACAAAAATATATCAACGAGGGCATTAAATGCATATGAAACTTGAAAGATAACATAACAAGAGTCTTTTAGAATACGAAAACCAAGTTGGGAAAACTAATGAAAAATGTTGATTTACTAATGGTATTCAAGTAATATAACTCAATATCAGGCTATCAGCACACAACATTGTTTCTAACAAAAATTGAACTGGGGCACATGTCCCCGCTCGCGCGTCCTCACGTGCCTCCACCCATGCCCAATATAGATAATATAGATATGAGTTTATAACTTGTGAGTTTTTATGATTTATTTGAGTTGTGTGATAATGTCAAATATCAAAATATGAATCATAGTTAAATAATGTGTCAATGTATATATCAATATTTTAAATCCCGTTTAATGAACCCAAATATAATCAATAATGAGAATGCTATTAATCTTCTCCAATTTACCTTCTCCACTCATTTTTTATTATTATTCTTATTTTGTAATGTAAATTTATGATCAAAATTGTTTATTTTTTAGATCTAATTATAAAAATTATTTTTATAAAAGATCAACTAAATCGAAAATCGTTTGATTATATAATTGTGATTAAATAAACAAAAATTTTGGTAACAATATGATTCACTATTGATTTATTTGATAACGATTACATAATCAAACGATTTTTAATTATTGATTTTTTACAAAAATAATCTTTAAATAATTATTTAAAAAATAAATAATTTCAATCATAAAAGTACATTTAAAAAAAAAATAGTTGAAGAAAATTGATCGAAAAATATGGATAACATTCCTCGATCAATAAAACACGGTAACATAATTTTGAGGTCCCCAACAATAGCCCCATGAATTTAGTTGAGAGAATAAAAGATGCCCCAATAATCGGCCCTAATTTCAGTAATAGTTTAATTATGAATATGTTGGTGTACGCAACCAAACCAAAAGCATATGTCACTGTCGGTTACTCCGGGGTCAACAGCCAAGAGTCAACGAACTTTCACCGTAAGATTTGGAAGTCGCCAGAAACGAGACAAATTCATCGGCGAGTTTTTGAGGCATTGGCGCCATTTCGTGGGACCCAACCAACTGTCGTGCCCTTTGCCAGCTCTTCGCAACTTGTGCCATCCTTTTCCCAAAACCAGCCTTCATTACCATTCCCGTGAAATTCTATTTCCCATTTTGCCCTTATTTCTTTGGAAATAGCTTTTCCTATTCTTTTGTAAATATTGCGGAAAATAGAAATCTTTTTGAAATTAAGAACAAAAATACTGTTTATTATTATTTTTAATTTTTTGTCTGCATCACTAATTATATACCCATTTTCATCATTGATATTCCTTCTCAAAATATGCTCACCAATCTTCATTACATATCTCTAAATAACATCCCTTATGCAAAATAATGTGTCTACTCAAATGTATTTACTACAAAAAAATTCTCAAAAAAACAAGCTCCATTTCTTTCATTTTCAATCTATCTTAGCTAGAAATTAAAAAGTCTATCTCACTTACTTTTGTCCACAAAAATGCCAATCTAATAAATATGCACTACCATTTTTATGCTCTGAACTAAATTTGTAGTTTATAATGGTTAAAGAATATATATTATAATTTAGATTGATTTGACACCCAAATTTGTTTTCTTGTTTTTCTAGAAAGAATTTTTCAAAATTTGAAATGCATTAATCATTCAATTTTATTGATTAAAGGATAAAATGTTAAATACACTTTAATTTAAAAATTGTAACTCTTCATAATACCATAACACATCAAAGTGTCATGGAGTATTTAGCTTATTGTATCCTTTTTTATTAATCAAAGTCATAGAAGGGGCAGTTTGGTCAAAAGAAAAAGGGGTCCCTAATTATCCCCCAGGTGGGTGGCTCTCTGCAAAACCATGCGTACCTCTTTGGAGGTCAATTTTTTTTTTTTTTTCACTGTAATTTGTGCCGCAAGCAAATTTAACAAAAAGTGAGTCAGTTCAGTGAGTTAACAACACACACAAAACACTACACAAATGCTCTGTTTACAATCCCCTCATTCCTTTCATCTGCTGCTGTCATTCAAACCCCCCTGACCTCCTCTTCCAAACTCATTCTGCTTCTGCTAAATTTTCACAATCCCCATTTGCTCCAAAACCTTGAAATTCTTGATCTTTCTCTCCTCCAATCTACCAATCAACACATATTTATAGTAACAATCACAATTAGAACCATTAGATGTTAGCTAAACTTGGTATCACCAACTTACTATTTTCAGAAATAGTTAGAACTCAGAGCAAGCAGTTTGTGAGTTCTTGATCTCAGTCCACCTATCTACTATTTTCTTGTCAACCCATCAAAGGAATTTAGCTGAACTTGCTTCATCAATTTCCTTCAATCATTCTGCTAAGCTCAACCCAATTTGTCAAATCTTGATCTCACTCCACCAAGCCACCATTTTTTTCATTTTTGTGATCCACACTAAAAGTTTGAGTTCAACTAGAATCACTCACTTCACAATTCTTACATTTTTTGTTTCTGGGTGACCAATTTCTTGACCATGAAGCTTGAATGGAGGCCTGTAACCATCCTGTTATACCTTCTCTTCCTCCAAATCAGCTCCTCCACAGCTTCCGGCCCAATACCCATGAACTGTACGGACACTAGTCGCTTGTGCACTTCCTTTTTGGCCTTTAAGCCCGAAGCCAACGAGACCCTCGCGGTGATTCAGAGCATGTTCGACGTATTGCCCCAAGACGTGACCGTAGAAGGCGGGGACGGCCGGGGCTATGTGTTTGTCAAGAAGAACTGCTCGTGTGCTGAGGGGATCAAGAAGTACTTGACCAACACAACGTTTACTGAGAAATCCAGTGAAGGGTATGTGTATGACATGGTTATGGAGGCCTACGGTGGGCTGACTTTCTTTCCCAACACGACGAGAAGGGCGAGAATCGGTGGTGTTGTGTCGTTGAGGCTGCTCTGTGGGTGTTCAAGTGTGCTGTGGAACTATTTGATGAGTTATGTGATGAGGGATGGGGATAGCATTGAGTCTTTGGCTAGCCGGTTTGGGGTTAGTATGGATAGCATTGAGAAAGTGAATGGGATTGCTGATCCTGATAATGTGACTGTTGGTGCTCTGTATTACATACCTTTGAATTCAGGTCAATCTCTATTTTTTTGCTCTTTTTGATTCATAAGGTTTGGTTATAATATTGCTTTGTGGGTTTGGTTATGATATTGCTTTGTGGGTTTGGTTTAGTTGCGTAGTTGAATTTTGGGTTAGAATGTGGTGAGGTATTTCCGTATTTGTGGGAAGTAATTGTTGGGAAACATGTAATGGAATGCTACTCATTTCACAGATTAGATTAGTCCAAAGTTGGCAAATTCAATTCATTTAAACTTAAACAGTGAAGTATGGAGACAATCTGATAGAAATGGATGGACGAGTGAAATGTTCATCGCATAATGTGGAGGCATAGTGCATGTCTATCAATTATTCTGAATTTCCAATCAGATGTCATGCCATGTTTGAGTGGAGCAATCATCAATTCATCATGATTGTGCCAGAATGGAAAACCTTTAACCAAATTTGATGCTAATGTTACTTATCTTCAATTATACAATTTTGTGAAAATTTGTGTTTTGTTATGAAAAGTTAAAATTCATTGTTCTGTTGGTCGAATGGAGAGTGCTCACTAGCAATTTGGCTGAGTACAAATCATTTCATTATGTTATTATTTTTTACTTATTAATTTAATTTTATTTTGTTCTAGTTCCTGGTGAGCCTTATCCTTTGGAGAATACTCCTCCCGCTCCTGTTCCTGCTCCATCCATTGACAGTTTTCCAGGTATAGTTTGATATATTAAGAGAAATTATATTCACTTTGTTGGAAACAGTGAACTTCTAGTTTTCTTGATATAATACATACAAAATTAAAAGTTGAAAAGTAGTTTCTTTGATAAGTAATTGTCTTATTATCTAGTTTTGTTGAGCTTAATGCCGAGGAAAATCTGGAAACTTTAAAGAAGCAAAACTGCTAAGGTTCATACATGATGAAGCAACTTTCATTAAGAGACCTTGATCCAAGTTTACGTTGCATTTATTTGAATCAAATGAAAGTTGCTCAAATCACAAGATGATTAGAAACAAATTAAGATTCTCCATGAGTTATTATGCTTGCAGTTACTTTTGATGTTTCAATTACTATTGAGAAAGCCACGTGAGTAAGCTTACAGAATGCATTTTCTGTTTTGATTTTGATGCATCTAATCATTTCAATTCACAATAGCTAAACGGCAGCATTGATGACAAAAGTTATTGCAGTTTTTATTTCGAGGCAGAATTGTAAGTTTGTTGAGAATGAAACAAAGTAGATAATGTTTTGAAATTTACTGGTTTTCCAGTATCCCTTCCTATTTTTGATTCTTATTTTATTTTCCCCCCCTGCCTTTCTAATTTTCCCAGGATTCCCCACTCAAGAGCAGCATAGTGCCACACTACTACATCTTTTTAAGAGTTATAATATCTTGTTTGCTATTTGTTTGCAGCAACTCAATTGAACCATAAGGCGCATGTGCCATATTTATGGATCGTAGGGAGTTTAGGGATCATTCTTGTTGTGATAGTTTTAGGCATACTATTGTATGTTTGCCTGAGGTCATCAAGCTGCTTTAGTGAAGCACGAAGAGGTCATTCAAAAGATCCTGATGGCCAGATTAGGTTTCATATTCTTCGCAAGCCAAGTTTCTGTTGTGGTTCAGGAAGGTACATCTGTTGCACGTCTGCAGATTGGAAGCAAACCAATGGGGATTCTAGCAGCCAGCAGACAACCATTCCCAAAGGTTTTACTGTCTGAACTATTTTATGATATCTATCTGACTCAAATTGTATATTTTTTCCCTCAAATTTCAATATGAAGTCGTATCTTTCTACATATCTGATGTGTATTCTCTGTAGAAGGGGAAAAAAAATAACCTAGAAGGCAGGGGATAACTTAGAACATATAAATTGGAGCTTTTTTAACAATTTTTTTGAATGGATCTCCATGCAATAGAAGTTTATATCATAATCTTGGGTTTTCGTCCCCATATTCAGAACTTCTAAATGCTTGCAGATGCTCTTTATTATCTTTTACTCTGATTCAGTGGGTTAGGGAGTGTGTGTAATCTGCTTCTGTATCCAATCTTCATGTAACAAAATGTGGTCTTCCATCTGAATCTTGGAATGTCTGACTGGTCCTATCCTTGTTGCAGCTATTAGCAGTCATGTACTTGACATGGAGAAGCCTGTTGTCTTCACATATGAAGAAATTTTTTCCTCAACAGATGGGTTCTCTGATTCACGTCTTCTGGGGCATGGAACATATGGTTCTGTGTATTATGGCCTCCTTCGCGAGCAGGTTTGCAGCTCTCTACTTTGATTCCCATTATTTACATTTTCTTTTACCATCTAGAGTCCTTGTCATACATTTGTTGTGGATTTGAATTCTCTGTAGGAAGTTGCAATTAAAAGAATGACTACTACAAAAACTAAAGAATTTCTTGCAGAAATAAAAGTTCTTTGCAAGGTCCATCATACAAATCTGGTAATTCTCATTGTAGTTCTGGAGCTTGTTGCTTTCATCTTTCAGTGTCTCAGAACTCTGACTCCTACTTTGGTTTAATTTTGTCAAGGTAGAATTGATTGGTTATGCAACAAGTGCTGATGAGCTCTTCCTTACGTATGAATACGCCCAAAAAGGTTCACTTAAAAGCCATTTGCATGATCCTCAGAACAAGGGTAATTTACATGCTAATGCTAAGAATATGTCTCTCTTTGGCCCATAATATGCTTCCTGTTAAAGCCTATAAGAAACTGTCCTTTGTTCTAAACCGCTCCAGATAGAATCCAAATTCCTGGCAGGTTAGATCCAAGATCACTAGAAGTTGTTGAGCCTTGTGCTAGCCTGATAGGCCTGGTCTGGCTGGTTTCCACCTTAGCCATTTAACCAAAATTGATTTCTAGATAGTGCAATATTTGCACAACATTCTCTCAATCAAGTTCCTGGCCGTGACATATCCTTTCTGTCAATTGAACTTTGTATCTTTAAACGTCCATTGTGAGTCATGGACTCTGGGCCTTAAAATATGCTTCATGTTACCTTATATTTTTGAGCCATGCATATGTTATTAATCTCCACGAATGTTTAACTGGCTTATAGGTCATACATCACTTTCCTGGATCATGAGGGTTCAGATTGCTCTTGATACTGCTAGAGGTCTCGAATACATCCATGAGCACACTAAAACTCATTACGTCCACCGGGATATCAAGACAAGCAACATCTTGCTTGATGGTACCTTCAGGGCAAAGGTTCGGATATTATATACTGATTTCATTTGTGTTATGTATGCATCATTTGGTGCATGTCACTTATTAAACTTCTTATTTGTATTTTAGATTTCAGATTTTGGGTTGGCAAAACTTGTTGGTAAAACAGGCGAGGGAGAAGCTACAGTAACCAAAGTTGTTGGTACATATGGTTATCTGGCTCCAGAGTAAGTAACCCTACTTACAGTTGACTACTATGCCCTTAACAAGTTCACAGAGTTTTAATTGCTTCCCTCTTGTTTCATTGTAGATACTTGAGTGATGGCCGTGCTTCTACAAAAAGTGATATTTATGCTTTTGGAGTTGTTCTTTTTGAGATTATATCGGGAAGGGAGGCTGTTATACGAACTGAAGGCACAGCTACAAAAAATCCCGAAAGACGCTCACTGGTATCCATTGTAAGTTCTGCTGAGGAATAGTTTTATTTTCTATATCTATAACAACAATCTGGTGATCTTTGGCACATAACATTTCTTTACAGTAGTTTTTAACTCAAATTTATATAATTTGGCCTGCTCTTTGTGCTAAAGGTGGAATTTCGAGAAGATTAAGAGACTCTAATTCACTGACTTGAGCAAGACTAATGTTTTGATGCCTAGTTTTGGATCCAATTCTATTTGTCTGAAGGACATGATTTTCATTGCAAAAGTAGGATGAATTTTATTTTATTTTGTATTTTCGGTAATACACTGCTGTCAAATGATCCCAATCTGGCATGCCATCATAATTTCAAAAACTTGGAAAATGGTTGAAGAAGAATGTATATAACTATCCAAAGAGGCACCTTCAACTGGAGGAAGTCTAGAATGGGAGTACAGAAAAATACACGTGCATTTTTTTTGGTCGGAAACCTTCACATGCATTAAAAAAAAAAAAATAGAACTTCTCTTAGAGATGAAACCAATAGTTGTCAATAAATGTAAATGAAACTATAAATCATGAGGCAGCTGTTAGGTATTTGAATATTAAAGGTACTCTGAAGTCTGAAGTAAGCAAGAAGCATAAAAAGAATGATAAGTCAATTTTTGTTTATTTAGAGATCTTAGCCATTACACAGAATGACATTAATTTGTTTACTTTCTAATTTTTAGCATTGTGGAGTCATTGAGAGGGATGGGTACTTGCAAAAGTTTCCAAAGTCATAGATTTCGAACCATCATACTCTCATCTCTGAAAAATCAGAGCAATCTCTACTTCAAAATGACAAAATTCAAACTTAAAACAATGGATTTGACTTACACAACATTAAATCGAATGAGAAAGTAAAAGATAAATTTTAGCTATTCCTCTTCATCTCCATTCCGTACTTGCCTTTGCATATTTTAGAAAAATAGACATGTGAATCATGGTTTTTTTTTTTTTTGGTTTCCTGCATTTCTGTTGTCACTTTTATTTTATTTTTTATTACAGTTTACATGAAGATTGTGTTTTTCTGTTTGTGAATGTTTCTTCTGCAAGCATGCTTGTTAGATGCTCTACTTTTATGATCATGCCTACTTTTTGTCTGCATTGCAGATGCAAGCAGCACTTAAGAGCGCACCTGACTCCATGAGTATGTCAAGCTTGAAAGATTACATCGATCCAAATATGATGAACTTGTATCCCCATGATTGTCTATTCAAGGTAAACTATATTCACCTTTAAAGAATTAACATTGGTGGATCCATTTGCCTGCTTTCACTGACAGAACCTGACTGATACAAGAAAGTGCTCGAGAGATAAACCATAGAATTTTCTGATGACAATTAACATACAAATTACAGTTATATGTCAATTTGAGTGAGAAGGCTGTGCTTATTCTTTCAAAGGACTGTGCAAACAGGAATCATAACCTACAAAAATTAAGTTGAAACTAAACTATACTACAATTAACCTATCGGTTTAGATATGGAAAGTACATGTCCTAATACTGAGTACCTACCTGGACCAGGGCAAGAAAGGGCTTAAATTAGCCCTTAGAATTATGACCCTTCTAGAAATTATACCATCAAAGTGAAAAAAAAAAAAAAAAACTTTTTAGTTGATTTTGAAGTCGAATTTCAATGTTTTATCAATAACCTGTTCATTTCTTCCTTGGTGTATCTCATTACATAGGTGGCCATGATGGCGAAGCAATGTGTAGATGAAGATCCTATCTTACGGCCTGACATGAAACAAGTCGTGATCTCCCTGTCACAGATCCTCCTATCCTCTGTGGAGTGGGAAGCTACCCTTGCAGGGAACAGCCAGGTATTCAGTGGCCTTGTTCAGGGAAGATAGTGAAACAGCAACTTCCTTTTCAACCCAATTGGCCTTCAAATATTTCATTCTTTTGCCTCTCTTTTTTATCTGTATGGTTATGTATATAGCAGCACATATATAGTGGGGAGATGGTGGTATTTACGTCATCCTTTCTTTCTTGCTCTTTCGTTTGTTTCTTTCTTCCCCCACCCTAGATGTTTGATTCTTTGAAGTGTCATTTGTGGGAAAGTTTTGATTTAACTTAAGATGTGATAGAAGAGCTGAGGAAGGGTTGTGTCCTTGTGATACAACTAAGCTTTCAGTAGCTAAATATTATCAAATTATCGTTATTTATATTTTGACCCTATTGTATATGGATTTTCTATTACAAACCTATACTCTAAATATATACGGTGGTAATGCAAGTGGCTGCAGTATGTTTTCATCTTGGATCTCTAAAAGCATTGAGCTTCTTAATTTAACATATGACAGTTATTAAAATGGGATGGTTTTATTCATGGATGAAAATGTCAGTACATAGTTCAGGTTTACAGAAACATCAACCAAAATATTGGTAAAAACTCCAAAAACGAATGGAAAGTTATTTAAAAACACAGAAATTTTGAATGAAACAAGCTTAATGGTAAACCATATATCATTATATCAAATGCTTATTAAAATAGGATTGTACAAGCTCTGTCAACACATACCTTAACCTGACATGGACAAAGAAGTAAGACGCCTGCATATATTAGCATCTGACCTCTTATGCAGGGGTCTCAGTAGCAACATTTCCCTTTCTCTCCAAAAGGGAGAAGTACATCCATACATACATAATTACATACATACATACATACATACAACTAAACTACTTGCAGAGTGAAGCTAGGACTCTGCGAGGTGGACTGAACGATTTCCGGGAGTGAAGGACAGCCAAGTTATCCAGCAGCAAAACATCACCTTTGTGCCAAGGGATGGCAACACTTTCCTCTTCAAGAATTTTCAGGCAGTCGTAGATGATATCCGCGGGCAATGGGCTGCCATCTCCAAACGTGACAGCCTTCACCGGGTCATTCCTTGCGTCTTCCCACCCTGTATATGCTGCTACCATGCTGTTGAACCAAATCTTGCGCTGCCTTGTGCTGTCATATTTGACGGCTGGGATTGGTCCCATTATCGATTTCACTCCATCCTCCAACCACTCCAACTTCATGCCAAGCTTAGCAGCCTTTTGCTCAGCTATGCTCTTGTCCTCGGTCAAGAATGTGGACTTCCAGCCCCTGCCAATTGGAGAAGAAGGGTCGTCGTCTTCGCCTAATACCCGCGTATATAACAAGCCGTGAGCCTCCAGTTTGTCGACGAATTCTGGGTACTTATCTTTCATCCTCTCGTACACAATGTGGCTCAGAACAATGGGAGTCTCTCCCCCACTTCCAGGCTCTACTTCACAGAAGAAGAACAACTTGGATGGGAACTCTGGTACCTGTAACGACATGTCGTTAAAACATAAACAGATTTTTGTGAGACCGTCGTACCACGTTCATATGTTATCACTTATCAAGGTTACGAACAACGGAACAAGTTTATTAATTACTATAAAAAACAACAAAAACGACATGTCGCATTATCCTATAATAAGCTACTTCAAGAAGTAACTGCAGCTGAAAATGAAAGAATGCCCAGAGAGTTTGAGTAAATTACGGAAGTACCTGAGCCATTTCATGGTGAAATGGAATCTTCTGGTCGGGTGGGGACTCGTTGGCGGTAAAAACCCGACCCACAACGTTGGTTCTCGGAGCGGCTCCGCCAACGTAGGGAAGCTCCTCGAAGCCGAAGGCCTCGACGACGTCGTTGAAGTCCGAGGCTGTATTTACGGGAAAGCCCCTGAAGAGTACAGCCCCGGACTTTTTGAGCAGGGCCTCAAGATACGGTTTCTGGGCTTCGACGGTTTTGGTCAGAGGAGAGAGAGTGAAGGGAACTGTGGGACCCGGAGATATAACCGCCGGGAATTGGATTCCGTTGTAGAGCTTTTGCTGTGGGATTTGGATTTCCACAAAAGTTCCCGCCATGATTGAGATGGCGCGTGTGGTTGACGCGGCGGCTTGCAGTGTCGAGGTGAGAATTTGTGAGTGGAATAAGGTTTCTGGGGGAGTGATAGTGTGGAGCTGTGTGTACCTTGTCGGGAATTGCGTCTAGGTTCAGGTATGTGGTGGGTTGGGTTGTAATGGGCTTTTACTATGGCCCAATAGTGTAATGGGCTTTTAATTGAGAAAGCCCGTGTTATTACTCTTCCGAGTGGACTCACTGACCCAGTAAAATATAGGTAGAAATGAGCGGGCCCTTGTGAAATTCAAAAGGCAGAGTGACAGAGAGAGCGCGAGAGAGAGACAGAGATGCCGAGGAACGAAGAGAGGGCGAGGTCGGTGACTGTGAGGAAGGCGCTGAGGGACGTATCGAACGGCAATGGTGGCGGAAGATTCTCGAAGTCCGTAGCCACCGCGAAGAAGAAAGACAAGGAGGAACACAGCCAGAGGCCTAGGGTCGAAGAAGAAGAAGAAGAAGAAAACGAAGAGGACCGAAACGACGATGCTCTCGATCGCCTCTTGCTCGTTCAGTCCGATCTCTCTTCCCTAATTAACCAGGTAACATTCTCGTTCTTGAAAAATTTGATCTGGAAATTTTCTGTGTGTTTTTGTTGATTTGTATTGAATGGGCAGATTGATGAGCTTGTTGTGCAAGCATTTAAATCCAAGTCAGCAGCAGCAGCAGCAAGCAACGAAGTTGAATCCTTCACACATTTCTTGTCTGAAATGATTTCCTCTTTGAAGGTTGTTCAATTCTTAGCCACACATTGTATTATACATCCTATTTTGGCCAATTTGATGTTCAAATTTATGCAATTTTGCAGCCATGGGTGCCCAGATTTCAGAGGGCACTCTCCACTCCTATGCGGTCTGCTGTAAACGGAGTCGAAAGTGGCGAGATTGAGAGTCCCGAACAGGACGAATTGGACTCGTTAATCTCGCCTTCTCCCCTTGTGTCTTGGCGTGCTGACTGCACTATCGAGAGAGGAAGGCATCTGTTTATGCTTACCCCTCTGCCCATATCGAAGTCTCTATCATCCAAACCCCCAATGCCTTCTAAGTCGTTGGTATTCGAAAGGGTTACTTCTAATAATACTACTGATAGGCTACCATTCTTTAATCTTACTTTTGAAGATACAAATGATGATTTGCTTGAATGTGTAACGACAAAGGCAACTCCAAGTAAGCCATCTGATTCAGTTGCTACTGAAACAGGAGGCACTCTTGAGTCTGGGTTTGTTTCTACACCTATGTTTTCGAAAAGAAGGGGGTCCATGGTTGTGAATGTCATGACTCCATGCCTGAAAATGTCTCCTCCTAAATCTTGTGTTTTGCTTGAACCTGTTTCGGAGTCGCCTGATGAAAAGTCTCCTCCTGGTTGTAAGGGCCTTCATGGGGTTGTTCGAAGGTCCACCCCATTTCCAGTTGGGTTCAGTAATTACAGTGATTCCTCTGGCAGCGAAGCTTCCGAGGATCTAGCTTTCAGGTATCCAGAGCTCTTGGCGCTAAAAAAGTCCTATAAACCAGAAATTAGAAAGAAAGATGTAGAAGCATCACCAGATTGGTGTATGTCACCTCCTAAAACTTGTGTTTTGCTGGAGCCGCCTGATGAAAAGTCTTCGGACAATGCTGCTACAGATTGCCACTTGCCAGTAACCAGCTGTCTTTTAGATAAGCAAGTGAATTTATCTCTGTCAAACAAAAATGATGGGCAGGGAGGCAGCAGTCATCAGACCAAGACAACTTGTCCCAAAGGTATTGGCTATTCATTGTTTACTCCTTTACTAGTTTTTTTTTTCGGGTGAGCATACAGATAGCAATATAGCATACTGGACATGTTTTAATTCAAATCCTTTCTTTTGTCACAGAGCCTGTGGGTGGCAGCTTTGCACTGATTGAAAGCACTCCCATCTGGAAAGAACCTGAAAGAGTTGTTCGGACAGGCAAACATCCTGGTGAGAATACTCTAAAGAGGGAGTTGTGGACAAAGTTTGAAGCAGCTTCTACGAATGAGCTTTGTCTTAACGACTTTGGAACTCATAAAGGATTTCTTGACCGATTGGATGAGGCTTCTTGTGATGGACAGTAGCAATTGGCTTTTGAACAAATATTTTCGTGGATCTTTAAGAAATTGTGATTTGTACAAGGTGGTTCATCTGTATCCTTAGAAGCATAAAGAGCTTAGCTCATGTAATTTTGTATCCCTACAACATCAATACCACCAGCAACACATGTGATTTTGCAGAGTAGTGTGTTGTAAAATTCATCTTTTTTGTAAGCTCTCTTGGCTGTTATATCTTTCTGTCTCATTGTAGTTCTGGGTCTTTGTTCATGAACCAGCAATTACAAATAAACTTGAAGCTTATACATCTGCAAGATTTGACTTCTAATTTCCAAGGGTCAACAAAATCCAAGTCTCATAATAAGATTGGCAACCTATTGCCACACCCACATACAACTATACAAACTGGTGGCATAAACTGCAACATGCAAGTTACATCATGAATTTCAAGTATCCAATATCAGAGGGGCTCAATAAGCATTGGTCCATCCATTTTCCATGTCCATGATAACAATGTTAAGGTGGCAATCTTTGTTGTTGGATGTTCAAAGAAATTGCACAAATTACTGAAGGCTAGCATTGCGATAAAATAAATTCCAATTAAGCTGAAAGTTAGCCACAAGCATCGAAGTTTGCAGTCAAAAGAAGGGTTTTTTCATGTAAGGACATTGCAATAAAGCAGCAGATGGTGCAAAGTGGAACCGTTCTCTTATTTAAAAAATGTCATCTGTGCAATTTGATTCAGTGTTATCAAACAAAAAAAAATGCCATTTTCTTATTCAAGGGAAGAAGGGTAAAATTCGAACTCTTTATTGTGGGGTAAAATGCTTTATCACTAGGTTGGGGAATGAGGTGGATATGTCAACGTTTTATGACAAAGAAAAATGCTTTATTTTTTTTTCAGAAAAAAGAAAAAGAAAAATGCTTAACCACTAGAATTATAAGTCCTATAGGCTATATCACATACATACCAAAAAAAAAAAAAAAACATAAATTTAATTTAGACACATAACTATATATGTCATTTCAACAGGGTCCACGAATTTTAAAATATTTCAAATATATACCCAATTTATTATCTAAAGTTAAAAATGGACTTCCGTCTATCGATTTATTGAGAGATCAGTTAAATATCAGCTTGGCTTTTACTGACGGGGATTAATTGGCGACGTGACACCAACCCAGCATACCTTTCTTGCCAAATGAGCGACACGTGTCCACCTGACACGAGCCCACACACCTATCACTTCTTTCCCACTCGTCGAACGTTTTTTTGATTATTTAGTCTCAAAAAAATATCACGTTTTTTTCCAATTTCAAATATAAATTTCTCACTTGTGTTCGACGAGCGAAAAAAAGATAATAAGTTTGTCGGCCCGTGTCAAGGATTAGGTGGACATGTGTCACCGTGTCGCTCATTTGGAGAGAAATGTTTGCTGAGATAGTCCCACGTCACCAAGTAATCTCAATCAGCAAAAGCCAAGCTGGCATTTAACTGATCTCTCAACGAATCAATAGATGGAAATCCATTTTTCAATTTAGATAATAGATTAGGTGTATATTTGGTGTTCGACGAGCGAAAAAGAGATAATAAGTTTGTCGGCCCGTGTCAAGGATTAGGTGAACATGTGTCACCATATTGCTCATTTGGCGAAAAATGTTTGCTGAGATAGCCCCACGTCACCAAGTAATCCCAATCGGCAAAAGCCAAGCTGTCATTTAACTGATCTCTCAACGAATCAATGGATGAAAATCCATTTTTCAATTTAGATAATAGATTGGGTGTATATTTGAAATATTTTAAAATTTGTAAATCTCATTGAAATAGCATATATAATTATGTGTCTAAATTAAATTTATTTAAAAAAAAAAAAAAAACGTCACGAACTAAAATGATATTACTTTAATAACTAACATATAAATGAAAAAATTGTTCACCAAGACTCCAAGAGAACAAATTGAAAAATTAGGGGGTTTTCACTTAAACTTTTGGCTTTGTTAAAAAAAAAAAAAAAAAAAAAACTTTGGGGTTTTAGGTCTCTCCGACTGGGTGACTTGTTTGTTTCAACACCTTTCTTCAACACTTCTTTAAACCCTGAAACCTCTTTATTCGCTAACAATGGTGGAACCGAGCGAATTGACTCAGCACATTGAGTCTTACGTCGACACGTCTCGCTCTCCTACCCAGCAGGTTCACGCTTCATCCAGTTTCTAGAATTTCTTAGTGAAAATTCTCTACTAGTTTCAGTTCCTTAATGCTATGTTTGGCTGCTCGGAAATATAAAGTAAAAAAAAAAAAAAGTGTTAAGCAATAAGAATTCTAACTAAATTATGAATCTTTTTTTATTTTTTCTTGTTATTTTGGAGTTTTGAATTCACTTTTGGCCTGCTTGGTGGTAGGTACTTTGATAAAAAACATATATTAATTCCAAGTACTGTAGCACTATGTAACCTATATATATGAGTTTATTTCATGTTTCTGCTTCGGGTTAGGATGGTTTGAAGCTGAAAATGTGTGTGCTTTACAGGCTGCAAGCTTGAATTCAATCATTTCTCTCGTGAAGAGTGACTTATTAACTATTGAAGTGCTGGTACAGTTAAATCTTTTCATTTTCCATTATGTTCCGGTTTAATTCAATTGGTTTGTTGTCTCTAATTTCTGTGTTTCGGAATAGGTGAGAGAGATGAGGATGTATTTGACCACTACGGATAATGTGATCCGTGCTCGGGGTAACTTTTATGTCTTTTTAAATTTTTAGAACTTTAGGAAAACCCAAAAATAAATTACTAATGATGTAATTAACTGCCGTGGACACTTATTCTTAGACTAAAAAGTCTTACTATGAGAAAGAGTAAACGTCTTGGGCTTCTACAATAAATCTGTAACCATGCATAAGTTCTCCTCTATAACATTGTCCACATACTAAAGTTACATAATCTGTTCTTTCTCTAATAAATTTTTCAAAGAGTGTTACTCTAGATTGTAGATTGTTTCTGATTACCTAACGACAAGATCTGAAAGTTTCTTGGAACATGGTATTCTTCTTCAGGCATTCTTCTTCTAGCAGAAGTTCTAACAGGTCTTGTATCAAAGCCACTGGATAATGCAACTATTCATAGCTTGATAGGATTCTTCACAGACAGACTGGTGCGTTGACTTTTTTCCTCTGCAACATCTTTTTTGCAATGTCATATTTTGTTTTCTCAAAAGTAAACTAGTGATTTTATTCATATATCAGGCAGATTGGAAAGCTTTACGTGGTGCACTTGTTGGTTGCTTGGCACTGCTCAGGAGGAAAGTTAATGCTGGAATGGTCTCTGCCAGTGATGCAAAAGTGGTTGCTCAGTCTTACATACAGACCCTACAGGTGCAATCTTTAGGGCAGCATGACAGAAAGGTAGGACTATAGATGATCTTAATGTCTAAGGCATTAAAAAGTTACTGCTTGCTGTTAAATGTATAGCCAATGACTTGTGAAAACAAACTGTTTGACTGCCATGTCCAAATTCTATTGCAGCTTTGCTTTGAGCTTTTGGAATGTCTTTTAGAATGTCATCCCAATGAGGTTGCTTCAATGGTATTATTTCTGTTTTGCTTCCTTCAACTTGTTTGTGTTCTGTCTGCATAAATTTGGTCTGCTTACTATATCTGTTTTTATAATCTTTTCAGTGGTACATGATGAAAATTATGGGAAAAAGGAAAGATGCCTGATACTAACACCTTAACCCTGGTTGATTACAATACATAGCCAATTAGCTGTTTCCTTTCTCATCGCAACTTTATGAATGACCTGAAATTTTTTTGGAAGATGAACTTGGACTAAAATAAATGCTATGAATTCAATGGACATCTATTCAATTAATGAGAATGTCTGGGTTGCTTTATACAGGCCAAATTAGAACCTGAAACTCATTGTCATGGTCATGTTACAAGTGTATGTTTGGGATTCAATTTAATATCATTGCTCTCCTTAACAGAGTCTATCATTTTTGAACTATTTGATAGTTTTCAGTCATCTCATGACTCAATTCTCTCTCTCTCTCTCTCTCTGCACAGGCATGCATGTGTGTGCACCTTATACCATGGAGGTTTCAACTGATTTCTGTCTACTTTGTCTAGTAATTTTGCAGTGATTCCGGTAACATGCTGATCAGTTTGTTCTCCATTGTCCAGGGTGAAGTCCTCTTTTATGGGATTTGTGAAGCTATTGATGGAGAAAAGGATCCTCATTGCTTAATGTTAACATTTCATATTGTTGAGGCTTTGGTTCAAATATTTCCAGACCCATCTGGGCCACTTGCAAGCTTTTGTGGAGAGCTATTTGAATTATTGGGATGTTACTTTCCCATTCATTTTACTCACGTAAGCTTATCTTTACCTTTTGGTTGAATTTTTGACTAATTTTTTTATTTACTTTTAAAAGTGTATCTGTGTAAACTATTTTATAGCATTATGAATAAAAATTCTAAAATTAGTTTCTTAAATTGTATTATGTATAGATGTGATGGAACTTTTTGATATCTTGGTCTTCTCTGAAGCCACCTCTTGGAAATGACTAATGATGCATGTAAGCCTTTTTTACCAGTGGAATGTTTCCTGTTCAATTAGGATGTCTCCACCCAGACAATTGAGTTGTCAAATTGTTAATGAGATTATGTATGTGCCAGTGATTTGTTGTTAAATTTCATTAAAGTTGTTTTTATTTTATGAATATGTTTACTGTAGTTGCCTGATTGGTGATCTATAGTACTTATAACCCTTACAACTCTGTTGTGACTAGCTGACAGCCCGTAAGACTATTGTTCCATCTGTTATATGATATACTGTTCTTAAGTATACCAACCTATAAACCTATTTCTAGATGTGAACAATGACATTACATGTAACGGCCTAACAGCTCTCAACTGCTGCAGTTGCCAAAATTAATGACTCAAATTACTATTTATTCAGGTGGTACCTTGATATCCTTTACTTTGTCTTTTATCAAAAGATTCAAAACAATTTGCACTGCCAGTTTCTTGCAATGGTGCATCACCATTATCCATGTCATTTCTGCTCGAGGCTAAAGAATTTTGATCTCTTAGTAGTTATTCTAGAAGAGATTCATGGTGTCATTCTGCAATAGTAGAATATTCAATTGTTGCTTTCTCTTCTGCCACCTGCAACACAATGTTATTTTGATAGAATCTATTCAATTCATCTACTTCTCCGTGCCCTATTAAATTCTCAAAACTAAAATGAAGAAGATAATCTTTTACATATATATAATCTTTTATATATTCTGATTTACCTAATTTTTTGCAAGGATGATCCTTGTATATAGACTTAAAAAATAGACGGCTTCGATTATCGAATTACAATACGGAGTGGGTCCCACAAGCCATACCTCATAATGTTTAAGACGAGGTATACCTCAACGGAAGGGGCCTCTATATATATATTTATATTTTAAACTTGAATGTGAATATGCAAACACATTGAATCCTCAATTTCTAATTAAACATTGATGGTTCGAATTTTTATGGTTTCTCGTTCGTTCCAGTCTCATTGAAATTGGTATGCCTTTGAAGATAATCACAGTTGTGGCTTTCTGTTTTGTTGCTTTATATATATATCATATAGAATATAGATTACTTGTCTCCTTGTTTGCCTACATATGCCACATGTTCAGTTCTTTACAATCTCACACTCTCTGATTTCATTGATATGTGATATGTGGTTTTTATTCTATACATTGTCCAGCTGAAAGATGAGGACACTGATGTGAGAAGGGATGACCTCTCGAAGGCACTAATGGTATGCTTTCACTGAAACCGCTGCTGCCCTTTCAATTACTTTCGTTCTTAATCTTTTGCCTGAATTTTTCTATGCTATGATTCTCTGGCATTCTGAACTTTGTTATGTTCATTATATGGTGGGGTACAGCTTCTTTGTTGATTTCTTGACTGTAGGCACATGTGAGAATGCTCTTTTTGGCAATTTCACGGTGCAGTTTAGTTCCCTACATGAGAAGTTATGGGTTCGCATCTGCCTTTCCTTAATATTTCTTCATCTCAGTTTGTGTAGTTGTCTCAATTTTTCTTCATCTCTCCTGGAAGTGTACACCCAAGGCTTTAGAATTTTATATGAAATAACCTATAGCTTTGAAACCTATTCAAATGTTTGGTTAAACATTAAGGGATCTGGAGTGAAGGAAAACTGTACTTGTTGTGTGCATGAGAAAGATTATATTTTTATTACAGTAGTTTATTGTGTGCTTTTTTGATGAGGCAATTGAGTAAGATGGCATCATGTGATATTAGAAGTTATTTAGTACTTATGTATATAACTACCTATGTGATCTTCACATGCAATATATTTAAACTAAATTTTGTCTTTCTGCAGTCAGCATTCTCGTCCACACCTTTATTTGAGCCATTTGCCATTCCATTGCTTCTTGAGAAGCTTTCTTCTTCTCTGCCATTAGCAAAGGTTTGGTGCAATTCAAATGCATAACTATCTTTTGTGTTGCATATGCAACAATTTTCACTGTAATTTTGTGGAATTGCCTTTTTCTAAAACTATCATTTGACTGCTTGGTCTCTATGCCCTAGGTTGATTCCCTGAAGTATCTTAACTACTGCACATCTAGATATGGAGCTGACAGAATGGCAAAACATGCTGAAGCTATTTGGATTTCATTAAAACATGCAATAAGTAGTTCATTGGAAGAGCCCGCTAAATCCTTTACTTCAGAACCATTATATGGCCTTGGTTTTCAAGAGAATGAAATTGCAACAGAAGCTCTAATGCTTCTACAAAAGGTTTCCATGCAAAATGATGCTTTTTTAAGTTTGATTGTTCGGGATGAAGATATAAACATAGTTTTCAACTCCATAGCTAGTCATGAGATTTATAATAATATTCCCCTGCAAGGCAAGCAGCGTTTACATGCAGTTGGTCGCATCCTTTATATAATCACCAAGACTTCCATGGCTTGCTGTAATAGTGTGTTTGAAAGTTTCTTCCCTTGCCTAATGAACACTCTGGAGATTTCTGTGGGACATCCATCTGGGGATTGCACTCTTAATGAGAATTATTTTTCCTCTAAAGGACTTAATTTTGGAGCTCTTTATCTCTGTGTGGAATTCATCGCGGCATGCAGAGATTTAAATATGAGATTCAATGAACTTGCTGAGAAGCCTGATACTGCACATGAGACATGTTGCTACATGCTTCAGAGCTTTGCGGCTTCACTAGTCAATGCCTTTTGCTCTACCTTGGCAAAAAATGCTAATGACGTTGTTCATGATGCAGATATTTATTTCAAAGGTGAATGCTTTAGGTTTCCAGTGCAGTACAAAGCTTTTCTATTTGAACATGCCATTACATCTAATTGCATCTGGTTAACGTGTTCATAACCCAAGATGCTTACCCTTGAGTTAATCCTAAAAATTTGAGTTATGCGAACCTGGCCACACATCAGGTAGGAAGTTGGTGTCAGATATGACATTTATCAAATTCCCAAATCTTATGACTTAGGGGAGCTCAGTTACTTTTTTAAAATTCTACATCTCACTTGTTTGTACCAACTTGGCTAGATCTGTAGGCTGCAGGTGAGAAGTTTGGTGTACTTGTGACATTTGTCAAATCCTCAAATCTTATGGTGTTGATAGTACTGTGTTAGAATGACGAGTTTTTGCTGAATACCTTCTGTGTGTGCTTGTTTGAAATATTAAAATGCCTTATAGTTTGTAATTTGTGTCTCTTTGTCAGAATTGCCTATTTAATTCTTGAGGAATGCTATCCACCTTCTCTTTTATTATTCTCATTCCGCAGTGTAAATTCATGATCGGAACTGTTCATTTTTTAGATTTAACTATGAAGATCATCTCTACAAAAAGTTAATTAAATCGGAAATCATTTGGTTATGTATCAAATAAACAGATGATTTTGGTAATAATTTGATCACCGTCTGTTTATTTGATAACGATTACATGACCAAAGAATTTCTGATTTAGTTGATTTTTTGTAGAGATGATCTTCATATAATTATCTAAAAAATGAACGGTTCCGATCAGGAAAATACAATGTGGAATGAGAGTAATAAAGGAGAAGGTGGATAGCATTCCCCTTAATTCTTAATACAAGCTTTCTGTTCTTTTCAGGAACTTCAGTTCCGTGCTGTCTTTTTTTTTTTTTTTGCCTTCCCATGCTGTGTCTAACAATGTTACTAAGACATATTAGGATGTTCTTCAGCATACGGTTCAATTATTTACACTGCTTCCTGCAAAACCTGCACTTCATCTTATGTTAACAAATAATATAATGCATCATAATTTAGATCATAATCCATCATGATGTTGTGTTTTGGGTAATTTATTTCTTTTCTCTCTTTTCCTTGCATTGAGAGAAATTTAAAGGAAAAAACATTTGTCCTTCCTTTATATTGATTTGATCTTCCATTTGAGTGACTGATGCACGTTTTATATAATTAAATTATAAATATGAGATTCAAGTGCCAGTTCCAACCATATTGCTTCTGTTTTTCCTTTTAAATTGATATGCAGTGAAGGGTTTACAGATTCTGACTACATTCCCTGGAGATTTCATACCAATGTCAAAAGTAATGTTTGAGAATGTTCTGACGACACTCATGTCAATCATCTTAGTGGATTTCGACAAGACATTGTTATGGAAGCTAGCATTGAAGGCTTTAGTGCACATTGGCTCATTTGTTAATACGTATCATGAGTCAGAGAAGGCACTAAGCTACATAGGTGTTGTTGTTGAAAAGACTGTTTCATTGGTGTCTCTTGATGATTTTAGTGTGCCTTTTCCGCTAAAACTGGAAGCAATCTCTGAGATTGGTGCTAGTGGGGTAAATCATATGCTGAAAATTGTACAAGGGCTGGAAGAGGCAATAGTAGCCAACTTATCTGATATATATGTATGTATGGGCCTTTAAATTCTCTGTTTGTCATACTGAAACTATTCCTTTATAAAGTTCATGGAATGCCCTCAGTCAAGAAGTTGATGATGTTACATGTTTGTGTCATCTGCAGTTAATCTACTATATTTGTGGCTCCAATTTAAGAATTTAGGACAGTTCATGTTTTTTCTTTTAATTTTTTTTATTACACTCTAGTTGTTCCAATTGTTTTGGGTGAGCAATCCTCTCTTTTAGGTTATATGCTCGAAGCATTCTATCTTTATCTAATGGCTCGTCTTTGCATTTTGTTTGCTCAGGTCCATGGAAATTTGAAGTCAGCAGTAAAAGCAATTCAACTTTTGGAATGCTACTCTAATAAGATTTTTTCATGGTATATTTTTCTAGCTGAATGTATCAATTTGTAAACTTTGATTATTCTGATTGCTGAATATTTTCTATTTAATTTTTCAACCATTATACCCTTAATCTATGAGTTCAACAACAACTTACAAATTGATGCAACCTGTTTAGATTTCCTAGAGAACTCTAGATATTTGAAGAGTCATTCATATGTTTCATTCTAGATATATGAAGACTGATTCACACCTTTTCATTGTGTGGTTATTAGGAAAACAAGGGATCTTTCATGAACATTGTTGGGCACATTAAATATATTGAACCACCTAGTTGAATACATATGATTCCGATATATTGAACTATCATATTCTTATGTTAGTTATTTGTGGTGTTACACCTATGCATATACACTTTTATTTGTCTTTGTAAAGTGCAATAGTCATGGTAAGGAAATCTATATAACTAAGTTTGACCCTCTTTCTGCTCTTTAGAGTAAACATTACCACCACAACAAAAATGCGCGTGAATTCTCTTTCTTATATCTGTGTTTCTCTTCTATTAGTACGCAAAGTAATACATAACTTAAGGGTCATATATGGGAGAGCACTGTGTTGCATTCATGAGATTTTGTTGCTGGATTGTTTGTGCTCCCAGTGTAATGTGTTTTCTTTTCTTTGTCATTCCTTTTTTGCACCATTCCTGTTGTTGATATGAAGTTTTATGTTGAAATGGGCTCAGGATCAATGAAACCAGAGGTTTTGAGGAAGTTCTGTTGCGTTTTGTCATTAATATTTGGAATTGCGCTGAAAGTTGCAAAGAGTTTAGCATTCAAGTCCGGGAAGAAGTGGTACAGCATTTTTCTTTAACCTTTTTTTTTTTTTTTTTTTTTTGTATAGGAAGATTTTAGCATTATGATGTTAGTCATTATGTTAGAAACATCTTTCAGTTCCTTTCCACATTGCTAACCTGGATTCAGTGATTGCTGAAAAGATAGATTATAATACTACACCATGAAGTCCAATAATATTTAATAATATTTATATATTTACTTCAGGGACTTCTTGATGCAACAATGATGGCAATGAAGCTTGCTGTTGGGAGTTGTTCAGAGGAAAGCCAGAACATTATAATCCAAAAGGCTTACAGCGTTCTTTCATCAAGCATATCTATTCCATCTAAGGAATCCATGGATGCCTCCTCTTCAATCCAGCTTGAAGAGTTGCACCTTTCTGAACAGATAGACAAATTTTCGTATAGAGATGAATGGATTCTTTCCCTATTTGCATCAGTAATCATAGCAGTGCGTCCAAAAACACATATGCCAAATGTAAAAGGAATTTTGCATTTATTTATGACAGCCCTTCTTAAAGGTTGTGTTCCAGCAGCTCAGGCATTGGGTTCTGTGATCAACAAATTGGGTTCAAAATCCAATGAAACAGCAATTTCAAATGAATGTACGTTGGAAGAGGCAATGGATATAATTTTCAGGACAAAATTATGGAATTTGAATGAAAATGGAGTTTCAAGCAGATGTGGAACAAGTCAAGACAGTAAAGTGGGCCTTACTGATTTATGCCTTGGTTTTTTGAGCAATAAACTGCTTCAAGTCCATGCCATTGTGGGACTAGCATGGATAGGGAAAGGTTTGCTTCTATTTGGTCATGAAAAAGTAAAAGATGTAACTAAAATTCTGTTGGAGTGCTTACTGTCAGATTGCAAAATAGGCACCATGGAGTTGAAGCAAGGTTTGTTAGAAAACAGTTGCAAGCAGCCTTCTGTGATGAGAAGTGCAGCAGATGCATTTGACATTCTTATGAGTGATTCTGAAGTTTGTTTGAACCGTAAATTTCATGCCATAACACGGCCACTCTACAAGCAGCGGTTTTTCTCTACAGTGATGCCTATTCTGCAGTCTTTGATAATGAAATCTGATTCATCATTGTCTAGGTACATACACTTTAGTCTATACTACTTATTGCACATGGCTTGAAGAAACTTCTTGTTGACTTTTTAAAGCTAGAACTTGAAGTCCTGATTAGAAGATTCTTATATTTATTACATGCGCAAACTACTGCCTTATTTCAGATCTATGCTGTTTCGGGCATCTGCACACCTTATATCTAATGCTCCATTAATCGTTATCTTGAGTGAGGCCAAGAAGGTAATTTTTTAAAAAACAAATCTAATTAAATTTCTGCTGCCATTTTAATGTCGTGGATACATTACCTTGTCAATTTTGCAGCTCATGCTAGTACTGCTGAATGGATTGTCCATGCTAAGTGAGGATATTCTGGATAAAGATAAGCTATACAGTCTTTTGCTAGTCCTATCTGGAATATTGACTGATGAAAAAGGTAAGGCCAACTGTATCTCCTATACCCGTCTGTTTTCTATATGTTTCTCTGTGGATTATCTAACTTTACATATGTTAATTATTTATTTCTCTCCTGATATGTGACTGCTTACCATTAGCCTATGTTTACATAACTCTTCACCTAATTCTAATGTTCTGCTTGTCCATGCAGGACAAGAAGTTGTCATGGAGAATGCACATATTTTAATTAATTGCCTCACCGGGCTTGTTGCCTACCCTCATATGATGGTACCAGATCTTTCTTTATATACGAACTTCATTTGTTGCTGACTTGTGCTATAAAAGTGCTGCCACACCTTTTCTGTTTCTTTCAGGCATCTAATTTTTGACCGTCATAAGTGTCAACTTCAGTTTCCCACCCCTCTTCTCCTTAAATTTTGTCACAAGTGTCAACAAATAATTAGTCTAGAGTTGAAGTAATTTTTTTATTTTTCGGTTGATGTATCTTTCTTTAACATGTTAAGCTTGTTCGAGAGACTGCAATTCAATGTCTTGTTGCAACATCTGAGCTGCCCCATGCAATAACCTTTCCCATGAGAACACAGGTTAGTTGGTTTTTTATCATGAGATGTTTTTGCATGTGTGTGCATGCTTGTTTCTTATACATCCACCTGATTCAGGTACTGCAAGCATTATCCAAGGCTCTTGATGATCCAAAGAGGGCTGTTCGTCAGGAAGCTGTTAGATGTCGGCAAGCATGGTTAGTGATTTAAATCAATATTGTCGTAGCTTTAAATAGATTTTTACTCCTTTTGTAATTTTATCCGTTTACTCACATTGGATTTCACTTGCTATGAACAGGGTATCAAACTATCAATTGCAGAAATAGTTCTTTCACTTATAAAGCATTGGTGGACCATCATATTGTCGCCACGTGTCATGATCCAAGCCTATGATTCTGTTGCATTACTGTTAATTACGTGGAATTAGTTAAGGCTTTGTTAGATCAGTTAGTGGTTAAGCTGGAGGTTAAGCTGAGCTAATCACTCTGTATAAATATCTCTTTGTACTCATTTTCTCATTAATCAATGAAATTACTCTGAAAGTTATCATAAAGGACAGTACAGAGTCATTAAACAGAGGCGAAACATAGAATGGAATCAATGGATCATGGCCCCCGCAAACTTTTGAAAAAATAAAATAAAATCAGTGTACGTTTAAATCATACTCTTTTGTTTTAAGAATTGGACCTCTTCAAGCCTCCATTTTTAGTTTAAAGCCCTAGGAACCTAAATACTAATGTAATATATAATCAACTCATGAATAATTAAAACAAATATCTTGAATGACTATTTTTCCCCAAGTTGTTAAATGATGAGATTTGATGTAGAAACATTAAATGCTATATTTTTTGCAAAGTTAATTTCCGTTTCATTCTTTAATTTAATTTCCTTGTCCAAATCTCGATGTTCCATCCTAGAAATAGGGCAGGTTGCTTGTGCCCACAATCTCTGCACAAGATTGCAAGTTAATTTCCCTACAATCTCTTCCCTTCTTTAATTTGTTTGCTCTAGCTACCTATTTCATCTCATATGTGTTTCAATAATTCAATTCTCATTGCAACCCATTCCACAAAGCTTTCCGTGCGTCAGCATATCCCTCATTAATCTTGTGTAGTTCGTACAATACCGGTCTTTGGTGTAACTTGTGTTTCACCTCATCAATATGCATGTGAAGAATATAGAAGAATATAGAACAATAGAAGAGAACAACATGTTTTTACAATGACAAATATGCTCAACACATTGGGCATATAAACGTAAACTGAATTTTTTTTTTTTTTCAAAAGTTTACAGAGGCCATAGCCCCTCTATTGTATGTTCTGCCCCTGGCTGTGGCTAAAGACACATGTAGATATTTTGATGTTCAAACAGGTATCCCGACAGCAAGCTGCCAAATTAGTACACACTCACCACTCGCCTTGCTTCGCAGCAACATCTGATCACAATTGGGAAATCATCCCAAATTAGTTGCCACCACTCTTCAAGCCTCCATGACAGTCAGCGACATTTACATCAACAGAGAAGTCAATCAGATAAATCATCTTCAGCACCACTATATTCATCAATATCTTGGTGTCGCGAAATCTTCTGTGGTCTTTCAAGGGCATCTTCCCCATCAAACCTTCTTGTTTTCAAATTTGATGGAGCTCCCCTCGAATAATCCTGAATGCACCAGCAAGTCAATATATTTATATGCAATTATTCAAATCATCCTACCTACACTAAAGGATTTAAACTTCAAAAAATAGCTCTATCATCATACCCCTGCATCCTTTAGTTCAATTACAGCAACAGTTGATCTCCGCCTGACGGTCACTCTTGCAGGTGTGGGAAAATGTTCAACCTCATCACTGGATTTTCCCTCTTTGGACCTCTTTTTTCTCAAAACAAGCTTTGTGGGAAGGGGCTGCGTTGTGAATGGAAAGCGTATCCCAATGATTAAGTTAGACAATCATTAATGAGCTCTTCCGAAAAAGAAAAGAGCAAAAAATACATGCACAAAAAAAAAAAAATCCCAATTCAAGTGTTATACCACATAGCGTGCTTCTTCTTCATCAAATGAAACAAGGTATGTTGTGGGATCATGCACATCATCACCTCTTACCTGTTGATGCATCAAAAGAAGTATTATTAAATAAGCAATAAAAAACTGGCTTAATCAGTAACTTTTCAAACTGTGTCCATACATACATCATAATGATACTCGCGAACCCAAGAATATGAAACATCTTCAGATTCATCATACAGATCCTTTGACAGCTGCCACCATTGAAATAAATAAATAATATATGAGAATGAGAACAGCTAATGAACTGTTAATGTAATGTGCTTTAGGATCTAGATTAAGAACTCAAAACAAGCATATCTACCTCATTTGGAGAAGGGACCATGTAAGCCAAAAATTTCTCCGGATTAGCTGGATCTGAGCCTGTTACCTTATAACTTTTCATAATGGCCTGTAATGGAATAAGATCATAATGCATCAGTAGCCACTTGTATGATTATGACAAAAATAAAAATTCCTGACAATAATCAAAGTACGTGTAAACAGATGCAGACTAAATCTGATGTAAATGACAATCTAAAATAACTAAAATCATTGCATATTATAACTGCCGTGTTCAAGGCAATATGCATTTTTTGTACATAATATTTACCACAGCACAAAATTTTTCTACCAAAGCCAAGATCTCTGGTTGAAAGAAAAAGATATTTTCGGTTGCACAGAGTAGAAATAAAGGGGCAGCATTATTGGCAATTCAATCTTGCCAATTCACATGGAAGGTGGATTCAGCTAACTAGAAGTGAAGAGCAATTGAGCCACTCAACCAAAATCTATCTATGGATACAATCAATTTGAAAGTAGCATGACCAGCACAAATTAACATAAAAAACATAGATAAGAAAGGTTCAAATTCACGTAAATCAACGGACATTATGTTGTGGCCGAAAGGATTTACCTCCTACAAAGGCAATCCTTAAAATTATTTTCCCAACCAAAATGAATACTTTATTAGTATATTGCAACCATCTAACACACACTAACCGGTAGTGAAGAAATACAATTTCAAATATAAGGAAAGCAAACACTGATACGAACACTGATACGGTCAAAGTGGGGCATAGATGGATAAAAGGTTGTATGAGTTTTTCTTGTTTGTTTGCCAAGCCTTTCATTTTATCAATTCATGCAATTTTTATGGTCCTCTATTAGTTTTTAGGATCAAATTCTCACTCACTGATTTTGGGGATTTTTTATTTTGTTAATGTGATGCAGATTGCAGAGTCCTATAAATTCAAAATAGAAAGGAGAAGGGGTTTTTTATATTTTTTGGGGTCTAAAAAAGGAGAAGGGGTTGAGCATCTAAATTTATGACCAAAACTGGATGCATACATCATAACCCAAACTCACCCTTGATTCATAAGCATCATGATCAGACTGGTCCAATTTGTTGTAGATTTCTGAATCAGCAGTGGGAGCACCATCAAATGACGTAAGGACAAATTGGTCATCATACCTGTTACAAAAGCCTTATCAACATCCCCAAGTTGATGAGAATATTCTGGAATGCAATATGATTGCTATATATGTAAATGATTTAGGTTTGCAATTAATCAGTCACTAGCCTGATTCTTCATTATCACAATTGGTCTTCATTGAAAAAAAAAAAAATTATAATCTGTATGTATGGATTCTCACACATGAATATACATGTTTCCAAATGTCTGGACTCTGAAATAACAAGCTGTTTCTAAACAACTTAAGCTTGCAGTTGTTGGGTAGCCCAGTTGGAAGGGCCATGGAATTGCCCACTTTGTACCCAAGTTCGATCCCCTCTCCCCCCAAATTAAAAATAAAAATAAAAACAACTTAAGCTTGACAAACCAAAAGTCTTTACCACTTTATAATAAATTTACTTATCAAGATAAGCATATAAAGTGCTTTAGTAAACAGAGAAATGTCAAATATTCCATACCGATCAAAATCAGGCAGCAGAGGTAGAACCTCAACAGGGTATAAATTTTTATTCATTGCATGCACGGGGGGTGACTTGCTAGCCTCAAATGATGCCTCAATTTCCTTGATTTGTCTTTCCCTGAAAGATTATTCAAGACAATTAGTTAAAATGAATAATAGATATGATTTTCATGTTAAACAGGGGTAGGTAGGAAAAGAGCACACCTATCATTAAGGTTCTCCAAAATGTTGCGGCCTCCCTTCATTTCCCGCAGTTCTTTTGCTTGTTTTTCAGTTAAAGACTGCAGATATCAATGCACTAGTTACAACATAGCTTACCATATATTTCAAGAAATAATACTATCTAAAATGGAGCATTAATTAACTACCTGTTTTGCCGACTCCATGCTGAGAGGAGATATATATTGTGTTTTAACCAGCCATGCAACTCCTTTATCGGTAGGTCGCTCTTTCCTTCTGATGCCATCCTTTTTAACAGGGGTCACTGCTACATCATCACGCAATAATTCCTCATCTTCCAAAGCGAGGGGTGGTCTAACACTAGGAGGACTGATTAAGCCAGTAAAAAGAGATGTTCAGAGTTGTCATCCAATAAGAAACTTCTGATGTCTTTAAAAAGGTTAGGGCTGGAGAGTAATAATACTTGTATACACTGAGGTCAAGCAGGTCAAGAGGTATCCCAAGATCTGGCTCAACAAAAAGCTTGGGCTTGTATGTTTTCTCCAATGACGTTATTGTGTATTTTGTATATCTGGAGGAGTGAGGGAAGAAAGATTGCAAAAGTTAACCATACAATAATAATTGAATTTATCAGGAAATTTGATAATAAGATAACAAAGAATAATAATTATACTCCTAAAACATATGTCATAAAGACATTATCTCAACAATCAGATAAATTGATTTCCATAGTGCAAGCTTCGACAAAAACCAAACTTATATGCCAAGTCCCAGTCTCCCAATGAGACTTGAACCATAGTATGAGTGTTAAAACATGAAAATTTCACCATAGGATACTCTTTTCCCCCGAAGACTTTAAAAAGTAAGCCCTGAAACGTGAAAATTAGCAACCACCATATGCACCAACATCTTCTGAATGCTATCTTCTAAATGATCCAAGAATGACATGTGAACCCGCTTTGCTTGTTCATATTTTCTTGATCGTCCATCTAGAACTTCTTGTTGCATTCAGTTTAACTTTAAAGTACAATATCAAGTTTCCCCTTGTACCCAGTCTTCCATAAATACTAATAGGATTGATGCTATCGCACTAGATTAACACAGCTCATTTCTAGTCTTCCATACACCCTGTAAAATGGATGCTACCTGGCTCATAAGAAAATCATTCTTCACATGTCTTTTCCATTCTCACTTTATTCCCTTAAAGCTTCTACGCCTTTTACCACGATTTTTCTAAATAATTCTCTCTCTTCGATAAAATAGTAGCACAAATTAACAACTAAGGGCATCTTCCATACCAGAGCAGTAGAAATTCATTTTCTTGTCTAAATAAACCATGTTCGTCCGTCTGCTTTCTTCTTTCCAACCCTTACATATTCTAAATTGTTTTCTCAAGTGTTTTCCCAGAATACACTATATTCTTGTTTGAGTGGGTCAAGTCTTTTTATTAGAATAGAGTGTGGTCAAGTATTGCTTTACAAACTAATAGAATTCCATTTCTTGAGCACATTCATTGTGATAGTTCTAATTGCTCATATTAATTCCTACAATTGAGAATGATTGCAATCATATAATGCCACTTACCCATTCTTACATCCTCGACAAGGTTAAAAGAGTGCATGCACAAATAATTTAACAAACATGCATGTACACACAGAAAAGCCTAAATGAATAAATGTTGAAAAGGCTGAAAAACAAAAGAGGTGACTTACTGATCTTTTTCTTTCTTCAGAGACATAAGCTTTGGCTGTGCACTTGGATCTGGAAGTTCATTCCGGAATCTTCAAAGAGCACACAATTTAAATTGGAGTCATTACAAGAGTAAACAATGCATACTTGCCACACACAGAGATGCACGATCATTATTTCTAATTAAAAGTACACTTTTCAGCCGTTCATATATATAGATTCCTATGAACTGGCATTGCAAAATAGGATAAACAAAAAAAGGCACAAGAAAAATTTTATATATTGCTCAAAAAGATTATCACTCTTAAATCATTTACTAAACATGAGGAACTCTTATAAGACCTTATCTAGTTGAATTTAGTTATCCTACAAAAATTTTGCAACCTTCAATTGGTTTAAGTTTTGACCTACAAAAGCAGCCAAGGTGGCTGTCCAATTCAATTGAAACAGGAACAAAAAATTGATATATCAAGAAAATTTCAAGTCAGAGCACTGTGTTCTTCGAACAAAGGTAAGTCACTGTCAACATACTCACTTCAACTTGCATAAAAATGTTGTTGGTTTCTTTAGCCTATTTTCAGCCCTCTCACCACTCAAGAATGGAGTAGCCCTCCTTTCGCCCATTCGTGACCCTGCAATTGACCCATGCCCCTTCCCATAAGACAACATCTGGGTCTTTTGCAAAACTGAATTTTGGGAATCCTTCAGCTGCTGCCTATGCTTCTCTTCTTGCCTTTGCTTCTCAAACTCTCTCTTCTTCCTCAACCTCCTCTCTTCCTCTGTCTCCACTCTCCCCGGCGGCCCATTTGCTTTCTTCACTGGCACCGAAGGGATAGGGGGCTTGTGCAGTTTTTGAGGAACCCCATGATTCAAAGACCCATGTTCACGCCTCCCAGACACAGATACCTCCTTGGAAGCCCCTTTGTCATGGGAACCCCTATCTACACCACTATCCCTACTCTGTGGAGGGGGCCCTGAAGGTGGTGGTGGCGGTGAACTTGGGGGTGGAGGAGGTGGCGGTATAGAAGAACTTGGGGGTGGAGATAAAGGCGGTGGCGGCGGAGGTAGTGGCTGCTGCAATGGCTGCATTGGCTGGTGATTAAACTGTGAATACTGAGAAGCCTGGTAGTACATGGGGGCTTGTGGAGGCTGTAAAGCCATCTTATTTGGCCCCACGGGAGGAGCTTGAGGGGGAGGAGGGGGCGGGTATGAATTCTCGGGTGGCGGAGGCGGTGGCGGGTAAGTGTATTGTGGTGGTGGATGAGGGTGTTGAGTTCTTGGACGGCCATAATTACTATGCTGATAATTGTAATTTTGAGGGTACGAAGAAGGAGCTGCGGGCACAGTCCCGTCACCAGCACCAGCACCAGCACCAGCACCAGCACCACCCCAATTCTGATTATACTGATTGCCTCGCTGTTGCGGTGGTGCTATAGGGTTTGGATTCTGGGGCGGCCCAAATGACGATTGAGGCGGGAACGGCCTGTACGAAGCCATAGCTAAGCTAATTCTCCAACACCCAAAAATCTACCACAAACCTCAGACACCCAATTCCACAAATTCTAAGTCCCTCTGATCAAAACCCTAAAGCAGCAATCTTTTTATTTTTTCTCAATCTCTAAAATAGCTAAAAACCGAACTACAGCTCCCAATTGCAAGCTATATATATGTACTTATATATTGAATAGCTGAGGAATCTGAATTCACAACAAATAACAGACCCTAGGAGAGAGAAAATTGGACTGAGGGAGCTTGAAATCGCTGAACCAGATGTCTTGTGAACCCTGGGAGGGAGAGACTAGAGAGCCAGCTTTAGCTCAAACCCTAAATACTCAGCTCGCGAGAATCAGAAAACCCAAGCGAAAAAGATAATGCAATTATATATATACGCAGAGAGAGAGAGAGAGAAGGTAGAGTGAGTGACCGGAGAGAGAGATCGGATTCGGAGGGAAAGAGACGATCTTCCTCTTCGTATTATATTATACGATACGACGAGTGTACACAGTAACACAGTGATCTGTGAGCTCTCGGATTTTTATTTATTTTTTTGTTTGGGCTCGTAAGATTTTATTTTGGGCAAATTACACAAAAGTAACTAAACTAATTACTCTATATCATTTGAGTACCTCAATAAAAAAAAGTTGCTCGTAGGTACTTCAATTACTGATTTTGCACATCCAGGTACCTCCGTCAACTTTTCCGTCAGGCCTGCCGTTATTTGTCTACGTGGCACACTAGAAACATGCCACGTGGATAACAAAAAAAAAATAATAATAAAAATTTAAAAAAATGAACTAATTATTTAAAAAAAAATTAAAAAATTAAAAACTCAAAAAAATAAAAAATAAAAACATTAAAAATGGAGCACTTGCAGCACCCCTCCCTCCGCCTCCC
>QANW01013058.1:347204-422216 GCA_003254865.1 Dryas drummondii | reverse complement strand
AGGGTGGGGGAGGGGTGCTGCAAGTGCTCCATTTTTATTGTTTTTATTTTTTATTTTTTTATTTTTTTGAGTTTTTAATTCTTTAATTTTTTAATTTTTTTTTTAAATAATTAGTTCATTTTTTAAAATTTTATTATTATTATTTTTTGTTATCCACGTGGCATGTTTCTAGTGTGCCACGTAGACAAATAACGGCAAGCCTGACGGAAAAGTTGACGGAGGTACCTGGATGTGCAAAATCAGTAATTGAGGTACCTACGAGCAACTTTTTTTTATTGGGGTACTCAAGTGATATAGGGTGGTTAGTTGAGGTACTTTTGTGTAATTTGCCCTTTTATTTTAGAAGGGGCTATGCACACCACCCTAATCCACTAAGTTGACCACCCCACTTAAATTTTTATCCCTCTGTGCCCATTTTGCCCTTGCATTAATAAAAAAAAAACCATTTCTCCAATTTTGGCCGGCCACCCTTCTCCGCCGCCGCGGAGCTTCACAACGTCGATTAGCCGCGCACGGTGGTCGGATAAACAAGGGAAGACCATGGTTGGACTCGCCGTGACCTGGGGAACAAAACCCAAGTGGTCCGGCGTCTCAACTCCGTCGGAAAAGGAAGATCACCGGTGAAGGGGCCAATCGGGTCACGACGTCGATTAGTCGCGCACAGTTGTCGCATGAACAAGGGAAGACCTGGGTTGGACTCGCCGTGACCTGGGGAACAAAACCCAAGTGATCCGGCGTCTCAACTCTGCCAGAAAAGGAAGATCGCGGATGAAGGGGATGTCGGGTCTTCGCCTGGGTGGGTGGGTTTTTGCCTGGGAGGGGTGGGATCGACCGGCGAAGGGGAGAGGTGGGGTCGCGCCGGCAGTGGGGAGGGGGTAGGGTTGCGCCGGCGGTGGGGAGAGGTAGCCGGCCAAAATTGGAGAAATAGTTTTTTTTTTTTAATACAGGGGCAAAATGGGCACAAAGGGGCAAAAATTTAAGTGAGGTGGTCAACTTAGTGAATTAGGGTGGTGTGCATACCCCCCCCTTTATTTTATTTCTAGGTTGTAAGTTGTAAGTTGTAAATTGTAAACTTGTAACTTATCGGCAAAACAAAAGCAAACCTACAAATATCCATGAATATTGCCACTTCATCATTCATCAATATAATTTTTATTCCTAAAAGTGTGCCCCAAAAATTAAATTAGTTTTATTCTTAATTATTACAGTTATGTATTCCAAGCATGTGTTATGTATGTGTTTTTCTTTATGTTAATAATTATAAACCCCCTAGTTAGAGATAAAATCTCTCATAACCTCCACCCAAAATCTAACTCTCTTATAACCCCCAATCTTACACTTAATATTTTCCTAAACCCCCTAGTCAACTAATACCCAGTCAACTTTGACTCCCCATATTTTAATTTTCCAGTTTTACCCCTTTTGTTTTATTTTCATTTTCAGCCAACTAATACTCTCTCTCTCTCTATCTCTCCTATCTGTTGCCTCTCTCCCCTCTGCGTCTCTCTCTCTCTCTCCCCGCTGCTGTCGCCGGCGCGTGCGCCGCCGTCTGGCGACGGTTGCCAGCGAGACCGGTCCCATCATACTCGCCTCTCCTTCCTCTTCCTCCCTATGCCCTCCACGTGCCGTGAAACTAAACGTCGACGCCAGATCGCCGCGACTACAATCGGTGGTGCTCGCCGGCGATCTGCCTTTTTCGAAGGAGTTGGAATGCCGGACCACCCAAGTCTTCTTCCTCTCGACGTTCTGAGCACGATGGTATGCTCGGATTCTCCATCCGATCAGCCACGGCGGCAGATCGATGCCACAAAGGCCGCGGCTTCTCCGTCGGCGATCTGGCTTTTTCGGCGGAGTTGGAATGCCAAACCACCCAAGCCTTCTTCCTCTCGACGTCCTGAGCACGATGGTGTGCTCGGATTTTTCATCTGATCAGCCACGGCGGCAGATCGAAGCCACAAAGGCCGCGGCTTCTCCGGCAGCCATTTCTGTCGAGTCAGGTACGAATATTCTTCTCCTCATTGTACTCTTCAATGCTATGTGTTTGGATTGGACCAATTGCTGATGAATCAAAAAACCCCAAATCGAACCTCATTGTGTGTTGTTGTAACTGTGTATTGTTGTAAATGTGTGTTGCTCCAAAAATGTTTGAGTTCTGTGAAAATTCAGTTTCACTCCGTGAAAATACAGTAGTTGGATAGGGAACTTTAAGCATACATTTATTGATTAAACAGTTTCAGTTCGAGAAACAGTTTCCGTTCGTGAAACAGTTTCAGCTCGTGAAACAGTTTCAGCTCGTGAAACATGAGTTTGAAATGAATTTTGAATGAAATTATGGTTCTGAAATATGATGAATCAAATTTGCAGGTAGAAACAGATCGAGGCAGTGGCGACTGTCGTGTACTCGTCGCGCGTGAGATGATCGGACGACGTTGTATTGTTGGCTACTCCTCTCATCTCAATGGCTTATTGTATTGTTATTGTTTTTTTTTATAAGGTTGCTGTGTTCTTTTTAGTGAAATGGAATTCAGTAAAGGTGTAACTGTTTTAGTGAAGTGTAATTGTTTTAGTAAAGGTGTAATTGTTTTTTAATTAAGGTGTAATTGCATTTTAGTCGAGGTGTAATTGTTTCATCACTTAATTCAGTTTCAGTAAGTGAATTCATAACTGAATTCTTCAATTTAGTGTAACTGAATTTCTGAAATTCAGTTTCAGTGTAATTGAATTCTTGAAATTCAGTTTCAGTGTAACTGAATTTTTGAAATTCAGTTTCAGTGTAATGAAATTCAATTTCAGTGTTTGATTTTAGTTTTAGTGAAATATTGAGTTTTAGCAAAAACTTCAATTCCCAAAAAAAAAAAAAAACAGTTTCACTAAAATACAGTTACAGTGACGTCAGCATGTGTCAGCATGCGTCAGCGCGCGTCGGCATGCGTCAGAAGGGTAATTTTAGGATTATAAGTTTTAGGGGGTTTAGAAAGAGTTTCTAGATGGGTGGGGGTTTAGACAAATTTTTTTGGTGAATAGGGTGTTTAAAATTAGGCACTATTTTTCTTTTTGCAAACGAAGGCAAACATCTAAATTAGATTGATTGAAGAAAATTTTGTTTATGTAATCTAATAATAGGGTGGATAATTATGTTTATAAATTAAAATAATGTCTGCTGATAATACATTATGTCTCACGTATACCGAAGACGAGACACATAGTGCCTCAAAGTCCATCAACAATACATTGTCCATCTTACTCTCCCACAATGCAACGTCTTGTTATTAAAATGTTCTCAAATTTGGATGGAGGCACATAATTTTTTGAGTTCATCAACAATATGTTATGTTGTGTATCATGCATACCGACAATACAAAATCTTGTTTACTATAGTAACATAATTAGGTTTAAAAAGTATGTACATGCATTAACTTGTGTGATAAATTATTTTACGCCAACATAATCCATATATGGTAGAAATAAATTAACAAGTATTTATGACTAGAGATCTTATCTCCAAGATACATTGGCCAAATACCATTTACTGATTTTTTGGTGCTGATTTGTGCTTAATCTCTAAGATATAATAGTGGAACAAAATATTTCTTATAAATTAATAAAAACTCATAATTTAAGAATAAAGCTAGGAGGTTGGGCGATTGCCATTTTGCCCGAGAGCGACTAGTCAGTAGCCACGGCCGAGAGGGTCTTCCATGGGGCATGCCCTATACAAGATTTAGTCGCCACAGCCTCCACTGCAGACTAGCCTCAATCGTGGAGGCTAGCCCCTTTTTTTAATTTTAAATAAATAAAAATTAGTTTTAAGGCTAATTTTGGGATATTTAAAATTAGGATTAGGCGTATTGAGTAAATGTTATATTTCGAAGTAATTGTAAAATGTAGGGATTGGTATTATGAGTAATTAAGTGCACTAATCAAATTTATGGGTGCATACAAAATTGTTTTTTAAAATCAGATCAATGGAAACGTATATTATAGCCCAAACTCCAAAGTAATTGGTTTGGGCCTAAGAGCCGAGGGTGAATTGATCCGGCTCCAGGCTGTAGCCCATTCTCATTGTAGTAGCCCGTTTCATGTACTAGCATTCAAAACATGGTAATCTCTCTCTCTCTCTCTCTCTCTCTCTCTCTCTCTCTCTCTCTCTCTCTCTCTCTCTCTCTCTCTCTCTCAACCCCCTTAGACATTGCAAAACGAGTTAGTTATATGAAGAGGAAAACTTAGCATTGCATTTTCATTGATGAACCAAAACATTCAACACATAGCTAGTCTAGCTAGCTTACTTGCATGGAAATTGGAATAATCAAAAAGCACCTAGCTAGCTAATAAAGCGATCCACTTGACCTTCCCTTAATTATAAACTCCTAATTAGGTAGGTTGGTATACATATGTAGTACAAAATCCACCAACCACACATTAATTTTTCCACATTGCAGCTTCGATCTGTCTCTCGATCGTTTTCTCATTACTTGGGCCTACATGCAGTCTCAATGGGCCCAGCTTGCCTTGCCATCTAAATCAAGAAAAAGGAAAATTAAATGCACAGTTCTATATATACTTCTATATATGAGTGGGAGTCTCCTACCACCTCACATTGTTGAGTGGCACAATCACTCACTTAAAACTTGTCATGTGCTTAGTTTTAATTACAATTAACTATGATACAAGGTTGTTTGGAAATAAAAAAAGAGTAATTAAAACTAGTCATGTACGTAGTAAATTTTAAGTGGGTGATTGTGCTGCATGAAACGCTTAATCCCGAGTTTCCGGACCAAAATTTTTCTCATATAAATTGATGCGTACGTACACTCCCATGATATAATATATATATAAGCCCAAAATTGTCCCCATTTGATCAAATGCATGGTAGGAAATTTGGGAGTCACCTGAAAGTAAGCCTCAAGCTTCTTTTTCAGTGTTGCATGTTCCTTCTTCAACTGTTGGAAAGTCCTCATGCATCTGATCATTACATTCATGCAAAATTAGGCACCAAAATATAGTGATCGACATGCATATATTTGTTTTTTTTTTTAATTTGTTGGCGGGTTTAGGGAATAAGATTTTTTATATGTACTTTTTGTTATAATATAAGTAGATGATTCCAACTCGATTCTTTAATAACAGAATATATGATGACGATGATGATGAGAATTTAATTTAATGTGATATAGATGGATTGTATACCCTTCTGCATTTCGTGAGTTACAATATTCCCTGAACTGTTGGCACTCAGCTTTCACCTTTTTGGCTCCGATGCTGCACCCAAATTAAAATTTAGAAAGGTTAATTAATTTGGGATTAAATCTATAGCTTGTTATCTTAAAGGCCAACACAGAATATACTTGCACATTCCTTTTTTAATAAATAATGAATATTCTAATTAAATTTTTACAGCATGCAGCAGGAAGATTTTTAGTCACCTTGAGCTACTTCCCTTGAACTGGTGCATGTAACTGTCCAACTTATTGAAATCATGAGGGGTTTTCTGTCTGCATCAATATTAATTATCACTGATATTTATAAACATCATCATTGTAATTAATGAAAAATTTTTAAAAAATAAGTGAAAAATTTGACTTACAGTGCGTGCTCTATGGTTTGGATTGATTTAGATGAATCGCGGTAGTACAATGTAGCAATTTCCTCCACAAAATTTGGGTTAGCATCATCTTGCAGCTCCTCCAACTGAACAAATTGTTCGTCCAGAAATCCCTGCAGGGAGATATATACCACCCCAACACTAATTAAAATCTTAAACTTCAAAGATAATTTCTTTTTTGTTTTCAAGGTGGTGATTCGAACTTGAAAACCTTTTAACATTGCATGTGGAGAGTCGTACCACTAGATTAATAGACAGTTAATCGGTAAACTCGAGGCTAGTTATTTGAAATAAAGGAAGAAAATGAGTAACCTGATCAAAGAGGGACTGCCTCATGAGGCGAACCTGGCGACGCAACTGGTTCTTCTCCATGATCGATCGAGAAGGAATGTGTATAGGTGCAGAAATTAATAAGCAAATTAAGAGATAATAAAGGAGAGAGAGAGAGAGAGAGAGAGAGAGAGAGAGAGAGAGAGAGAGAGAGAGAGAGAGGCAGTGAAATAATACACTTGGGATTGAATATGATTTGTGATGATAGAAAATGGAGAGGAGCAAGGAGGGTTTATATAATAGTAGGGGGATGATGAGGGTGGTGCTGGTAGGTATGTGTATGTGGACAAGTTTCCATGAAAAGGATGAGCATGCATGCATCAAGTGATGGGGGGGTTTTGTGGGGTATATAGTACGTATTGGCAAATCTGATTCTGTAATTAGTTTAATTAAACACATGTCATCATCCGTGCATATAATTTAATAGTTGTTTATGAATTATCTTAAATCTCTCGACCCAACCATGCACCTGCTTCTCCATATATAGATTCTAAATACCCGGCCCCTTATTTAGATATATATAATTTCTTAGTGAAAATGGGTTATAGTAGCGTTTAATGCACTCAAATCTCTATTATTCTTTTGTCCACACTTAAATAGTCTAACATGCATATTTCGGTACTAAATTATCAACCGATTAATCATTAATTAATCAATCAAGTATATTAATTTTGTTTATATGTATAAGCCACATTGCATGTCAATCAAATCATGCATGATCATTTGGGCATATACCTGCCGCCCTTTCACATATTCGGCATCGTATGCATGCATGAGACAAATAATTTATCTTCAAAGAGCCCAAAAACTAGCATGAAATCTTCACTAAAGCCAAAACAAGTGTACTAAGCTTACAAATGCACACTGTGCATGTGATACTTAAGTCCATACTCGTAACATTGGGTCTGATATTTATATTTAGGAAAAATTATAGCAAAAGAACTATTATTATATTTCATTTTTTAGTTAAGGATCTCGTTTTTACTTTGATTCAATCATANGGGGAGTGGAAGGGCGGGGCTGGGTGGGGGAAGATGGAGGCCCCTTTATTTTTAAAAAATTTTAAAATTCAATTTGTTTTATTACTTTTTTTAAGAGAAAAGATTTTTTTGCCCTTAAAAATTGATCACGTAATCCTGACTTGATCCATTTTTAACGAAAATTGTAACAAAGTTAACAGAATATCATTAATTGAAACACTTCGTTAATTATATATAATATTTAATTGAATCAAAGTGAAAAATAAAATCCTTAACTGAAAAATGAATGGGGCATAAAAATAGTCATTTTACTATAATTTCCCATATATTTATTAAGAGAAGATCACTATTATCCATAAATGATTATATTCGTATAATATAATAATTCCATATTCTCTACTTTCAAACAATTTTAACCTCTTCACTGTCTCTCTATAACCATCATCCTATAACACACGCATAGCCTATGTGGTCCATCTACAATTATATATTGCACCACATGTAAATCTCATATGAGCCTTTTTATTTTTATTTTGAAATTTTGAATAATGAATATAAGCGGTTTTGTGTCTGTATGGTAGAAGGTCTCTTGTTTCAGACTTAAATGTGTTTTCTTGTTATACTAATTGTTCTTCACTGATTTTTTATAGTTGACTTTCGTAATTTATTGGACAAAGAATAGCATCAGTACTTGTATAGCTTAGGATCATATATAGGTCCAATTTAATTATATAATGACCTAGCTACGTACGTTGTGCCTTTCAATTCATTTCAATTCTACCATGATGGAGAAATATATTGAAGGAGGACGTCACTGCCGATTGTGATGGTTAAAGTGGAGAAATTATTCTGTAGAACTGATATATTGACACGTAATATAATCAATCTATGTGTTATAATATGAGTGGATATTATTAATACTATACCCTACTAGTATAAACATATCGTCCAATAATACTTTTACAAATTGAATTAGTTATATCATATGACGGTATAACGGTTATACCCTATAATTTTTTTTGTTAAAGTGAGACTTCACAGCAGACATGAGAGAGATTCTTTTTTCTTCACGTAAAAGTAAAAGAGGGACTGTTTTACGCAAGTCAACCCCTATGCACTAGATTTTAGGGGTTACCAAGCATATAATTAGAAAAATATTTTTCGATGTTGTATGGTACGAATGCAATTCAAATCAAACTCTTATCGTGAATGTGAGTGTAAATGTATTAATACACACACAATCGGCCGGAATGGAACAATGGAGCAAGTGTATTAATTCAGGGGCACCAACCCTGAATTTTTCTTTATTTCTTTTAAAATATATATTACAAACAGTCCTTACTTTCTATTTTATTGTCATGTGCTTTATATATATCAGACTCCCCCTTCAAAAACTTTCTATAATAGAATAATTGTCCTTGTTACAGTGGTAAATAGGATTTGGTGGGTAGAGAATATTGGTGGGAGAATCATCAAGTGAACCAAATTAGGAACATGTCAGTTGAAAGAAAATCCCAATAATGATTGACACAGCAACTTCACCTTGCAGTGGTCCTTGTCATGTCAGTCTCTAAATCTCACTCTCACTCTGCCTGCAATTTCAGCAAGATGTTAAAAGGAGAAAGAAGTGTTTAAGAAGAGATTCTCCCTTTATTCCTCTGCCACACACCCAAGTGAGAAGTGAAAGAAAGTGAGGTATTACAACTCTCTCTCAAACTTTTTTTTGCAAAATGAGCGGTCACATCTGCTCTTTTGTATGCTTTCTTAAAAGAGTTGAAAAGCTGAGGGGCTTGGGTGGGTGGAAGTGGGATCAGAATAATGATTTTGTATTGTTTTTTGCTGGCATAGTTTGTGATTCCTTTTCCAATCACTTTCTCCTATGTTGATAAGAATCCCACCATGGAAATGATCAATATATGCCTTCTCAATTCTCATGCAATATGAGATTTGATTTTGATCAGATCCATAACAAAATTACATCAGCAAAATGACATAGTAAGTTGGTCTCTGCTACTTCAGTATAGCTAATTGGCTTTATTAGGAGATTAAAGGATATGATTCTACAGGAGACAGTTATAAGTTAAAAGAAAATACAAGTTTTTTTATGAGCAGAGTTGTTCTGGCCTTCTAGGAGTTTGTGTTTTTTGTGCCACAATATTCTATTTACTATAAAAAAAGACAAGCCAGTTGATGTAGTGTTGGATGGTTCTTTTTCTAGAAGATGGAGCCATAGCAAATGGTAAAGAAGAATGCAAAAGTCCTTAAGTACTGGGGACAATGTTATGTTAGGTAGATTTAATCACAGCTTCTTTGTGAATATTAATCTTCAATGAACCTAATCACCTTCAGCGTGGCTTCTACCATAGATCATTCATTAGTTATTATGCACATTGAAGGTAATAAGGTGAATGTGCTCACTTTTGGTAGGAAGCAGGTTATCACTTATTACTGAGTAAAATGAAAGCTGAACTTACACAACAGAATTCAGGTCTTCATCTGTTGTAAAAGAAAAATTTTATAAGGCTGTTTGAAATAATTGGACAGTGTAAAAATAACAGTCTTTTATTTTTTGAACAAACATAAAGCTTTATGTCAACTAATGTTTAATGAAAAAAAAAAAAAAAAAAGTTAACAACTAGTAGATTCAATGACAAGAAAGGAGCATATGTGGGGGTGCAGTAATGCCACTGCCCTAAAGGCAATGGTTGGGACTGCATGACACACCAATGAATTAGCTGCTACAGGGCATTCTTGAGAGATACACCTTTTCAATTGCCTTCCTCAATAAGAATGCGCTCCTGGGAATAAACCCAATTTTGTGGGCATTGATGACCTTGCAACAGATATTCTCTTGCAGAATCAATTCTGCACATCTTCATAAGAATCCATTATTTGGTAGACATTATTGAAAGTAGCAACCGCACTATAAGGCTGCTGCTAATTTTGGTTTTCTCCCTAATTCTTACCCAAATAAACTGAATGAGACATGATCCTAGTTGCAAATTAACCTGAAAGAGAAAGAACTTGGTAATCATACCGAATTAGATTTATTGATAGGCAGAATCGTTGTAACCCTTTGAGACAAGGGGTTATGCTGAATAGTAGATGGCAGAACTTTAGTGTGCTAACAATTGTAATTAGTGATTAGTGGTCCAGCATGTCTAAGATGCAAATATGGCATGCTATGTGGTAGAGTATTAGCCAACAGAGAAGCACAAATGGAACACCACATATAATATGACTAATTATTACATACATACACAAACTCCATATGTATCTGAGTTATAAATATGTGCAGTAGTTAGATCATAATAGTGAAAAATAGTTTGTTAAATATGAACATGATTTCAGAAAATATGTGATGAGAATTTCTTCATTTTCATCACCAAGGTCTTTAGTGGCCATTTTCATTATTGGAATGCCTTTTTGATCACATAGTATATAAGCCTATGAAACAGGAAAGGGAACTGTAAAGGCCAGTTTTAGATAATTATTGTAGAGAATAGAATTGCATTGTTGAATTACATAACAGATTCATGTTGAAGGTTTTTAGCTTCGTTTTAAATTTGGAAATTCCATTAATAAGTTTTGTTCTGCCAGTGCACACAAGGGATACCATATCTCAAGGAGAATTGATTTTAAGGGGGAGCCTGTTTAAGTGAAACCCATATCCCAGCACCATGGTCCTTACAGTTTAAGGGGATCCTGTGCAAGTGAAACCTAGGTAAGCTATATAACCATACATCCCAGCGCCATGGTCCTTAAGAGGTTCCTGCTTTCTAAGCCATGTTTTTGACCTCAACACCTTTCACACTTAAGCCCCTGGTAATTCCCCCTATAAATTAGTTAGGGGTGCAACTTAGGCCAGGTCAACTCGAGCCCGCTTGAATTCAACTCGGTGTTTGAACTTGTGAGGTAGAGTTTGAAAAAGTCAAAACTCACACGAATCCAACCTTAACCCGTATTTTTTGGTTGGGCTTGAGTAGAGGTCATGCCCATCCGAACCCCCAAACTTGAATTTCAACCCAAATTCAGAACATGAATCGTATTGGTTTTATATAATAATGTATATATTAGTTTATATTTTAGTTTAAATTAGTAATATGATATCTAGTTTATACATTGATAATTAATTTATTGATATTGAAGAGAACCTAGAGGAGGTCGAAATAAGTATTCTATTTTTTATATATTTTTGTGTAGAATAAACCCAAACTAGGTGCTTGACAACAATATGGTTATGATGTTGTTACTGTTATTTTTTCTTCATGTTGAAGCCTTGAAAGTATTGCTGTGTTTTATTTGAACCCAATTGATATATGAAGTTTTGAGTGCTTGATAAATTGGTTACTTTTATCAAAACAAAGGTTTCGCAAGTTGAGCCCAACTCGTGCATTGATTTCCCAGGTTGAGTAAAACCCAAGGAAATTGGACAACTCGAACGAAGGAACCCACCTCGAACCCAATCCAAGTTAGTTTGGGTTTTGTTAGGTTTACTTATTTGCAACTCGCCTACACCCGAACACGGGCCAAAACTCAAACCCGAGCCTGAACTCGAACTTGGATGATAAAGTATGTGTTAAGCTTGGGTTGACCTACCAACCCGCCCGAGTTGCACCCCTAAAATTAGTAAATTATAGGTCCTAGTAACCTTTTCTTAGCTAGAAATTGGCAAAACAAATTCTTCTCATTTCTTTTTTACCTGATTTCACAAAGAAGTACTAATTTTATCACAAATGCATTTCGAATTGCACCTGATATGATCATCTGCTAGAAAAAGATTTCTAAAAGTTCAAATAACATAATTAACATGCTTTATTAATACATACTAGTTCGAATTTTGAAGTTTTAAAAGTTTTAAATACTATATACAGACCTGAAAATGGATTGGATTCGAATCGAATTGACCTAAATTCAAATCTGAATCCATTCATAATCATATTCAAATTGCATTCGGATTATCAAATTCAACATGTCAATCCATATCCGATTAGTATCGGATTTGATTTGATCCGATTTTAATTGGATTTATATAGAGACTTAAATATGATTAAAATTTTATTAGTACTAGGCTGAATGCCATTATTTTCTTGTATATGTATATATTTTTAATTTAAACTTTAAACATATTGAGTGCTACTATTCTCACCAATATGTCCTATTTTCCCACTCACCACTTTATAAAAATATTATTTACTTGTTTAATTTTTGAGAAATGACCTTTAAAGACTTATGTAAACAAAAAGATACTTTACCCACCTACTTCTCTACACCCACCTAAACTCACTTCATCTTCCCTTCATATTCCACACTTTAATCTACAAGGAAAACCAATTTGGATTCCTGAACAATAATTTCTTTTTCTTTTTTTCTTTTGCAGAGATTTATTCACAATTTGACTCTAAGATATTGTTTCCAATATATGATTTTGTCTCGATCATTTATATTCTCAAATCCCCCTTGTTTTTTTAATTGTTTTGTTTGATTTCTTTTCTTATTAACAATCTCACCCTAACATAAAAGTTTTTTAGCACATTACAAAGTTACAATTTATGGGTTGATTGAACCTTGCCCCCTCCTCTCTCACTCTCTTCCTATTTGATCTAAGAGTATGTATGAGGTTGTACATGAGTTCAATATTTGGTGGGTGAATAGAGTTTAGGGTTTATGGAAGAAAGAAAATATAGATCGAGAAAGAAATTTGGTGGAAAGAGTATTTATTAGTAAGAATTTTTAGAGACATTAGGGGGTGGAAAAAGAGGATTATTATTTCTTAAAATTTTAAAGGGGGTGTAATTATAGGGTGGGTGAAAAAATAGGACATGGGGTGGAATAGTAGCACTCCTTATGTAATAAGTACAAAAGTGTATTTTAAATGGGTAAACAACCTCAAATTACTTTTACACATCCAATCTTTGTAAAAAAATATAAAAAATAAATAAAATATTATATTAAATTAGACCAAATTAGCCCTAATCTTTGTTAAGCTAATGGGTTATTAGATTTGGATCGTAATTGAATCATCATATAGAGATCACAAATATATATCCCTTTAATTACTTCAGATCAAATTCGAATAAAAATCCGGTCCATTTTCAGGCCTAACCATATATATGAAACGTCCAGTTGAAGTACCCATAGATGGCTAGGCTAGTCTTTCACTATTTGCAACCCATCTAAACCCAAGCACGAGCACGAGCCCGAACCCGAACCAAGATAATAATGCATGGGTTGAGCTTAGGTCATAGCTAGAAATTGTAAAACAAATTCTTCTCTTTTCTTTTTTTACCTAGTTTCACAAAGTGGTACTGATTCTACCACAAATGCTTCATATGATAATATGTGGGGAAAATATTTCTAAAAGTTCAACTAGCATAGATGCTTTATTAATACATATTGGTTCGAACTTCGAACTTCTTAGTTTTAAAAGTTCAAAAACTAAATATATAAAATGTCCAGTTGAATACCCTAGTCTCTTGCTATTTTGATCTACAAGTATCCGCTGCTTTTGGTTGGTGCTTTCGCCTCAGCCTTTTGAGGTCCACAACAATAACTGAAACATTATCAGAACTAGTGTGGAGAGCATGCGTGACAACTTCTTGTGCAACATACTAAACTGGGCAACTTGAACCATAGGTTCCCATTGAAACCGAAGTAAGCTATATAACCCATACAACCCAACGCCATAGTCCTTAAGAGGTTCCTGCTTTCTAAACCATGTTTTTAACCTTAACACCTTTACACACTTTGCAAATTTAAGGCCCTAGTAATTCCCTCCCTATAAATTAGTTAGGGGCGCAACTTGGGCCGAGCACGCTTGAATTCAACTCGGTGTTTGAACTTGTGGGGTAGAGTTTGAAAAAGTTAAAACTCACCCTAACCCAACCTTAACCTGTATTTTTTGGTTGGGCTTGAGTAGAGGTCATGCCTGCCCGAACCTGAACCCAAGCTTGAATTCCAACCCGAATTCCGAACATGAATTGTATTAGTTTTATATAATAATCTAAATATTAGTTTATATTTTAGTTTAAATTAGTAATATGATATATAGTTTATACATTGATAATTTATTTATTGATATTGAAGAGAACCTAGAGGAGGTCGAAATAAGTATTCTATTTTTTTTATATATTTTTGTGTGGAATAAACCCAAACTAGGTGCTTGACAACAATATGGTTGTGATGTTGTTACTATTATTTTCTCTTTCATGTTGAAGCCTTGAAGGCATTGTTGTGTTTTATTTGAACCCAATTGATATATGAAGTTTTGACTGCTTGATTAATTGGTTACTTTTATCAAAACAAATGTTTCACAGGTTGAGCCCAACTTGTGCATTGATTTTTCAGGTTGAGTCCAACCCAAGGAAATTGGACAACCCGAATAGAGGAACCCACCTCAAACCTAATCCGAGTTAGTTTGGATTTTGTTAGGTTCACTTATTTGCAACTCGCCTACACACGAACACAAGCCCAAACTCTAACCCGAGCCCGAGCTCAAACTTGGATAATAAAGTATGGGTTAAGCTTGGGTTGACCTACCAACCCACCCGAGTTGCACCCCTTAAATTAGTAAATTATAGGTCCTAGTAACCTTTTCTTAACTAGAAATTGGCAAAACAAATTATTTTCTTTTCATTTTCTACCTAGTTTCACAAAGAAGTACTGATTTTATCACAGATGCATTTTGAATTGCACCTGATATGATCATCTGCTCGGAAAAGATTTCTAAAAGTTCAAATAACATAATTAACATGCTTTATTAATACATACTAGTTCAAATTTTGAAGTTTTAAAAGTTTTAAATACCATATATAGACCTGGATATGGATTGGATTCGGATCGGATTGACTTAAATTCAAATCCGAATCCATTCATAATCAGATTCAAATCACATTCGGATTATCGGATTCAACATGTCAATCCATATCCGATTAGTATCGGATTTGATTTGATCCGAATTTAATTGGATTTATGTAGAGACTTAAATATGATTAAAAGTTTATTAGTATGAGGCTGAATGCCATTATTTTTTGTATTTGTATATATTTTTAATTTTAAACTTTAAACATATTGAGTGCTACTATTCCCACTCATGTCTTATTTTCTTACTCACCACTTTATAAAAATATTAATCACTTGTTTAATTTTTGCTAAATGACCTCTAAAGACTTATGCAAATAAAAAAATATTTTACCCAGCTATTTCTCTACACCCACCTAAACTCATTTCATTTTCCCTTCATATTGCATACTTTAATCTATAAGGAAAACCACTTTGAATTCATGAACAATAATTTCTATTTTTTTTCCTTCTACAGAGATTTATTCACAATTTGACTCTAAGATATTGTTTCAAATATATGATTTTGTCTCAATCATTTATATTCTCAAATCCCCCTTGTTATTTTAATTGTTATGTTTGATTTATTCTCTTATTCACAATATCATCCTAACATAAAAGTTCTTGAGCACATTACAAAGTTATAATTTATGGGTTGATTGAACCCTGCCCCCTTCTCTTTCTATCTCTCTTCTTATTTGATTTAAGAGTATGTATGAGGTTGTATATGAGTTCAAAATTTGGTGGGTGAATAGAGTTTAGGGTTTATGGAAGAAAGAAAATATAGAGAAAGAAATTTGGTGGAAAGAGTATTTATTAGTAAGAATTTTTAAGGACATTAGGGGGTGGAAAAAGAGGATTATTATTTCTTAAAATTTTAAAGGGGTGTAATTATAGGGTGGGTGAAAAAATAAGACATGGGTTGGGATTAGTAGCACTCCTTATGTAATTAAGTACAAAAGTGTATTTAAATATGTAAGCAACCTCAAATTACTTTAACACATACAATCTTTGTTAAAAATATAAAAAATAAATTAAATATTATATTAAATTAGATCGAATTAGTGCTAATCCACATTTGATTTGTTAAGCTAATAGGTTATTAGATTTGGATCGTAATCGAATCATCAGATTGAGATCACAAATCTATATCCCTTTAATTACTTCAAATCAAATTCAGATCAAAATCCGGTCCATTTTCATGCCTAACCATATATATGAAATATCCAGTTGAAGTACCCATAGATGGCTAGGCTAGTCTCTCACTATTTGCAACCCATTTAAACCCGAGCACGAGCCCAAACTCAAGCCCAAACCCAAGCACGAGCCCAAACCCGAACCCCAATAATAGTGCATGGGTTGAGCTTAGGTCTTAGCTAGAAATTGTAAAACAAATTCTTCTCTTTTCTTTTTAAACCTGGTTTCACAAAGCAGTACTGATTCTACCACAAATGCTTGATATGATAATATGCAAGGAAAATATTTCTAAAAGTTCAACTACCATAGATGCTTTATTAATACATATTGGCTCGAACTTCGAACTTCTTAGTTTTAAAGTTCAAAAACTAAATATATAAAACGTCCAGTTGAATACCCTAGTCTCTCGCTATTTTGATCTACAAGTATCCGCTGCTTTTGGTTGGCGCTTTCGCCTCAGCCTTTTAAGGTCCACAACAATAACTGAAACATTATCAGAACTAGTGTGGAGAGCATGCGTGACAACTTCTTGTGCAACATACTGTGCTGGGCAGCTTGAACCATAGGTTCCCATTGCAAACAGCCTACGTTGCTCCTTCAGCATCCGGCGGGCCAACCCCATCACCTCCTCATTAGACATCACATCCCACAAGCCATCACTCGCCAGAATCAAACATTCATCTTCTTCGGTCCGGGTGAAGAAAGTAACTTCTGGCTCCGAAATAACCCATTGTTTCAGATCTTGATCACCTGAATCAAAGACACATATATATAAGTATGCATATTATTTAGGATCAAATGAGTTTGTTGCTTATTTTGATAAAATAAATAGTAAATAGTAAAAGGAAGAATTTATTGGTTCGCAATAGGGGCAGAGGAAAACCTATGGCTCTTGTCATAGAAAGAATCCCCTCCACCCTGGGGCATCCCAAGTACAGAATTCTGGCACCTCCCCGAATGACTCTTGCTTCTTCATCCTCTCTGTCAAGCTGCAAGAGTAGACAGTGGCAAGTCTATTCATATAGTGCGCAACTAAGTAGAAATTGTACCCAATAAATGTAGTATGCATAAATATTTTTGATATGTCTACAAACCCTAGGTAAAACTCCCCACAACAATACCTTGCAGGATTCCACATCATAAAAAATATATACAATTATATATTCATATGCTTGCATGTGTGCTCATTGAATCAAGACCAAGAGCAGTAATGGGGAAAGTGGCAAGATGACAGCAGGATAATTTATTAGCTACTACAAAGTGCAATAATATTAAACTCCAGACCACATATACACATTTGAAGTAAAAAAGTAAACTTAATAGAAAAACCAGATTAAAGAAAGATAATTCCCAGACATTGACAGTTTGCAGTCTTTTACTGCTTCAAACTTTGATTCCCACTTTCCTTGCTCCCAATCACAAACAATGGCAATCACAAGAACAAGGTCGTCCACAAACATCCCATTTTCTTCCCCTCCTTAAAAAAAGGTGGGGGTGGTGAAGAAAGAAGATGAAAGCATGCTTTAAGTACCACATCACACAAGGCAGGGGTGGAGCTAAGAATTTAGATTTGAAGGGCCAAAATATAAAGCACAAGTATAAGGTATTCAAAGCAAAATTAACACAAGGAAAAATAGAAGCAACATTATTTAACCTCAACAAGAGTTTTAAGGTACCTTTTTTCTTTTAAAAACCCATATCACTTTGTCATTTACAAACCAAATAAAAATCTTATTGAACATGTGTCATATTTCATAAAATTATAAAATTCACATACTATCAAAAAATTAACAACCAACAAAACATGTTGTAGCTAAACAAAAAAATAAATAAAAACTACAAATTACATTAAAATAATTGTGGAACAATTTAAAAACAAAATTTTCATGCAATAAAAAGGAAAAAAAGAAGAAAATAAAAGTTCACTTTAACATATTTAAATTAAGCAGTTATTAGTCAAACTTTTTAACTAATTTACCTAATTATTCTTTATTTTTGGTAAATATATTGGGTTACTAGTACATTTACTAATAAGAATTGGTTTACTATATATATAACTTAACTATTCCAATTTTTAGTAAAGCAATGATGTACCGGAAAAAAAAAAACACAAGCACAAGGAAATTGGGCTAAAAAGACCGAGAGAGAGCCGCACACAGCCAAGAGTTAACAAAGAAAGGCCAAATAGTCTAACTCTGCATTTTTTGCAGGGGCCAAAAGTGTTTATGCTTTTGATATTGCAAGATTGTAACTTAATATTAGAGGGTTTGCTTGAAGTATTTTGGGGGGGGCAGGGGCATGGCCACTGTTGGTCTCAACGTGGCTCCGCCCCTGACACAAAGGTATCACAAATTCACTAATATGCACTAATTTTAATATAATTTGTTTCTTTTATAAATATTTTTTAATGTAGATTTTCGAAAAGGGCCCACACTTTTAGTTTAGCACAACACAAAATTCAGGGCCGGCCCGGGGTAGGTATAGTTAATATAAAATTATACTTTAAAAAAACAAAATATAACTCAATATTTTTTTGCAGGGGCCAATAGTGTTTATGCTTTTGATATTGCAAGATTGTAACTTAATATTAGAGGGTTTGCTTGAAGTATTGGGGGGGGGGGGGGTGACTCCGGCCCTGACACAAGCTATCACGAATTCACAAAAGCTAACTCCCACAAGGCCGCAAGACCCAGGTAAAAAAATTTCCCCTACCAGGATCAATCAGAATTGTCACTCACAGATCGAAGCTTCTAAGGACCATACAAAAGCAAATGTAATAACTGCCATTTGAAACATCTATACATAGTCCAATTTGTCTAAGGATTTGACATAACGAAACTAGAATCTACCAGATATCAACATAACCATATTCTTTCATGTCCATAAAACACTACATGCATATTCAAAGTTTTCATGCAATAAAATTGACAATGAGCAGTGCTTGAGATGTAATTACATAACAATTTAATGCAGATGAACTTCATATGAAAATCTTCAGCCATTAAACAAAAGCATGTATTACATATGCTAATGATAGGTACAGGCCCAGCCCTGGGCAGGTGCAACCGGTGCACTTGGACAGGGCCGCCCATAATAAAGAACCCCCAACCTTGGTTCATGTATGTAATTTCAAAGCTATCTGCTATGCATATAACATCAACACCACTTTAACTTAAACTGTGGTTAGTTGAGTTTTATCAAATTGGGCTTCTCTTGGTGGGTTGGTCATGTGGGTATTTACTTTTTGTATTTGGCACTTGTATTAATATATATGTTTCTTGTTTTTTTATTTTTTTCTTCAAATTTTCAGCCCAAAATCATCGAGTCCACTATAATACATTTTTATTTATTATAACACTATAATACCATTGATAATCAGATACATAGACATTCTCTTCTTATATATATATATGTATATATTTCTATCATAGTCAGATTAAAAAGTATTAGTAATACGCATTAAATTTTAATATAATTTTTTTTTTAAATATTTTTTAATGTAGATTTTCGAAAAGGGCCCACACTTTTAGTTGAGCACAACACATATTTCAGGGCCGGCCTTGGGTAGGTATAGTTAATATAAAATTATTCTCAAAAAAACAAAATATAAGCTTAAAGATTGAGTGAGTAAAAGAATGAATAATTTCCATAAAAAGCAAACATGCAAAGTTTTGACCCAAAAAAGAGAGAAGAAAACATGCAAAGAATAACCTATGAGTACCATTGAGCTTTAGACCGTATCCATATCAATCTATAACCAAAGGAAAGAAAGAGATTAGAAATTTATGGACACACCTTGTGGTCGGATGTCAAAGGGATTGCTTGACCCCCACGACAAAGCACAGCCCTAGAATCACCGCAATTGGCGACAATGATCTGGCAGGCTGACAGAATCACCACCAAAGCTGTTGATCCAACTGTGTATGGTGCTAATGCCCTGTCTTTAAAAGCATCATCTGCTCTGTTGAAAGCCCTGGAAAGGGCAATCTCCCACTTGCTACTCCAGTTTTCTTCACTAACTTCTCTATCCCACTCCTCTGCTAATAGTTTATGGAGCCTCGTTGAACAATAATGACTCACCTGAAAATCATCATCCAAATGATGAGAAAAATTTTACATGAGTTGAATTTGCATTGCATCTGTGGCCAATGGTAAAGCATGTCTACTACACAGGATAAATCTAGCAATCTATGTTTAACGTGTATTACACACTCCATTATGAACTTGCCTGATAAATATTCCTAGACACAGACAAAAGAGTCAACCATCATTTCCATCTAGCATGTATCGAAGTTCCATTACTTTTCTCTGTTGATTTACATAAATACAAACTTTGAACAAAGGTTTGTATGATTAATATAATGGATTCAATAGCACACACACAAACATCTTTGTACTTCTGTCAAAATTTTAAGAATCTATACCTTATAATTGTGTCATGATGATACGACAGTCATGTTTAGCTTCACACATACTGGGTAGATGAATGAAATGCTGATTGACAAATGTAATATAGAAAATGCAGAAACACATATGAGTATAATCTAAAACCTAAAATAGCTAGAACCATGAAATGCTTAAAAGTTTCTGCCCAACCAAATACAAATTGCTCTAAATTCAATGTGTGAGAAAGTGCAGGAGAAAGATTTATTCCATGTGTTGGCACCTGAATTATGAAAAAGTACATGATTTGATTCTTTCTTGGCTGGAGCATTCATACAGCTGCTTTGATGCAGTTCTACATTCCTCTCTTGGCCCATATATTCATTATCTTATACTAATAGGAAGAATGGAAAAGACATCCTAAAAACATAGATCCTCAAAAGAGAAATCATATTCCAATTGACTAGATGATGAAGTGAAAGAAACAAAATACCAGTATAGTAAGAGTATGACTAAACAAATATGAAAAGGAGTTCTAAGGCCTTTATGAACCAGAATCCAGTTTCATGATATTAGCATTTGGTTGTTGGGGTTACCAATATTTTCTCCCAACCCCATGTAGACTACAAATACGGCAAAGCCTTTATTAATTACAGTAAGATTACATCATGTCCGAATATACGAAACATCAACATGGATATAGGATACAGATTGAGAAGATATGGAAGGGCTACTCAATCAATACATAAATAAATAAAGTTCTAAACATACATATGCATTGTTTTGTAATACTTTATATATATATATATCCTGCATTTGTAATTAATCTATAGCATTATATAAAGAGAAAAGTTGGGTTCTTGATTCACGCTTTCCCTATGTACTCAATATTTATGTCCTACGCTTTTATTAAAAATTTCTTGAGACTCAAATTTTACTGGGTGAAACTACCAATAACTATTTTAGAGTTCCGTATAGTTACAACTATCCATATTTAAAAAAAAAAAACAAAGCAAAACACTGATATATGGAAACAAAAGGAAAAGCCACCCACAACTGGTTTACAATTCTGTCAGTTAGAATTACCTATATTTAAAATAAAATAAGAAAAAAGAGAGAGATAGAAATAGCAATCTCAAATGCACGTACACACATGGAAGAGTTCTAGTATAATGACATAAGAATTAATAACTCTATCATTCGCCATACCATATATAAAAAAATTATAAACCAATCCTATGTTATAAATTCTCCTACGAAAAGAAAGAGAGAAAATTTACAAATTCAATCACATTCCTATGTCAAAGATGAGCCCTAACTAGTATTGGATTTCCAAATTAACGAATCTGATCTATAATTCTTGACATGTCTATGAAGGTGGGTGTGTATCCGAGAGAATCTTAGAAGCATCAGTATCTAAAAGAAATACATAAAAAGATTTCTCACTTATAGAAGTATACATACAAATATGACCCACTTACGCACTTGTAGATGTATGCATATATGCATGGCCCACTTATAGAATACAGCCCACTTATAGAAGTATTCATTCTATGAAAACTCTAGAATGGGCCGAAAATGCTAAAAAGAAGCAATAGCAACTTGGTCATTAAGTTGGTTTTCTGCAAGAAATTCGACGAGCTGGAAGAAGGCTTGGCCTATACATAAATCACTTATTAGAGAATAAGGTGAAACTAGTATGTTCAGTTAGGAATTTCCAATAGCATAGTCACGAAATATAAAACACAACAGAAAAGATCCTCTTATCAACTATATTTAAAATAAAATAAGGAAAAAAAGGTGGAAAATAGAAATCTTGCAAGCACGTTTGTATGCTCATGGGAGAGTGCTAGTATAATGACATAAACATTCACAACTCTAGCATTAGTCATACCATATATAAACCAATCCTATGTTATAAATTCAACCACTGTTCTTTTCAACAATAGAATTGATTGCAATATACATTTGAGATGTGTCAAAGACGCACCCTATATAATAAGTATTGCAGAAGTTTACATATTTATAATTTATTCTATGATTATTGACATGCCTAAGAAGACGGATATATATCCGAGAGAATCTAAAAAGTATCGGCATTTAATGGCTAGCCCACTTATAGAAGTATCCATACAAATACGGCCCATTCATAGAAGTATTCATTCTACAGAGAGTCTAGAATGAGCTGAATACGCCAAAAAAAAGTAACGACAACTCTGTCTTTAAGTAAGTTGGTTTTCCACTGTCTTTCCTTTCTGCAAGGATTAGTGGATTTGACTAGCTGGAAGTAGAATGCATGCCCTATAAATAACTCACTTCTCCGAAAATTATGTGGAACAAGTATGATCCTTTAGGGTTGTCCAAATGAATGGTCACTAAACACAAATAGAAAAGATCCTCTACCGACAACATATGGCCAAATGTTATCTCGTCTTCCCAACCCCCCCCCCCAAAAAAAAAAAAAAAGAGAGGGGTCGAACTACAATTGGACAGTAAGTGCACAAATTAAGTAAATGTGGGAATGATAGTGTTTAGAGAGATCTTAGCGGGCTTGTCCTTCTAGAAAATCATTTGGATTTACAAATTTTTGTCAAGATCTTTGCTTTAAAGACATGAATGAGATTGTGATAAAGGTTTGGACCATTTTCGGTAAGAAGGACAACTTTTAATTGGACATAATTAATTTATCCAAGACCTTAGAGATTCTACGACCTATTGAATTGAAACTGTAATTCCATTAGAGGCATGAGAATTCTTTTCTTCTTACTTTAATCCCTTTCCTCTTTTAGTGTCTGAACCATGCTTTAAAAATCAAAATTTTGTCCTTATATGTACTGCTCTCCATTTCCCCGGCATTAATCTACTTTAAAACTTTCCTTCCTTTCTACACTACATGTCTTCTCTCCATCTAGACTGAAATCAAATTGGACACCACTAGTCATCGCAAAGTAACATATATATATATATGTATATATATATTTCCTCAACTAATAATTCAATTGCAACAGATGAATCAATACAATGTTATTCAGTATCATGATACAAGGAGTATTATAAAACTGTGACCGCTCCAACATGTTAAGCAATTTTTAAACTGATACATCACTTAAACATATCTACTAAGTTAGTTTAATTTTGTAAAATTATGGAGCAATAAAGACTTCTAGGCTTATTATAACTTAATAAAAAAATTAAGATGGCACAGGCAAAAACAAAGATGCACATTAAAATATACAGCAATATGAACTGTCAAGAGAAATTACCTACGATCTCTGGTAAAAACACTTTTAACATTATTCAATATGGAATTTTCAACTGCATAAAAAAAAAAAAAAAAAAAAAGGAAACATACATAATTGGCATTGAGAGGAGAGCATAACGCCTTCAATGACCAATTAGCTCATCAAGCTCCTTTTGAATTGTGACAGTCAAAAGGAAACAACAACATATAGAGTACCTGATCATTAAATTCAAGAATCCTAACTGAAAGCCCATTCATGTTTATAGTATAATGAGACTAATGTTGGAAACTGTTTCATAGCCCACATGACATTATTCATGGATTACCACTTTCCCATTAATTAATACAATATTCCCTGAATGCCAACAATATAAAGTTCCCTTTATAGAATGTAAAACTCATCCTCAAGACTACATCCATCATCCCAAAATGTTTTCTAATCCAACCTTAAACATTTCCTTTAGAATGAATCCCGGTGTTGCAAAACGACCTTCAATCAGATTGTAGAATTGTGTGGATGAACAAAAATCCTTGCATGGAGCAGGCACAAACACTCATATAGTGAGTTGTCCTTCATGCCCAAAGTCTCCTCCGAAAGACTATCACCACCAATGACTATTGTATACCAGAATGCACTAGCAATCACTTGGAACAAGTGAAATTCTTTTTCAAGTTGTGGGTACAAATTAGTTTGTAAAGATGGTAATTTGGTCAACCAGCAAGGCAAGGAAGAGGCAACAACAGTTCTAGAATGTAAAACCACCATGCATCAAAGGGTATCAAATAATCACACATTTATAGCTGGTACTACCATCACACAAAACAAACAATAAATATCCAATGAGACAGCATGGAAACATGAACCACACAAAACAATAATTCAGTCATACTTGAATACATTAATTTGAAGCAAGATAGAAAAAGGGTAATGAAAACAAGGTGGATGTGCTCAAATGCAAGTTAAAGCATGGAAAAGGTAAACAATTCACATGGAATTACCTCAGTTGTTTTTTTGTTTTTAATTCTTTAGCTTGTTAGGTGGAGAAGTGAAAGAGCTATGTACCTTTTGTTTTTGGGGTTTTTTCAAAGTTGCTCGGCCAACTTTGTTTTAGCCTCAACATCTCGATCACCCAACAGATAGAGCGACAAAGAGATTGTAGGAAAACCAAAGTGACTGAAGAAGATACGAAAGAAACTAGAAGAGCTTCGGCTCTGTTTCTCTTATTTCTACTGGGTGGTTTGCCGGTCAAACGACATCGCTTTCCGTAAAAAAAAAAAAACATTTGTGAGCTGCACTAATCAAGTCCACTAATAACTCTGTGTAATTGGGCTAAGATGGGTGGCCTGAGATTTTGTAGCCCAATGGTGCCCATTTATAGCTCTGCCACTGTCCAAATCCTTAATCCCGATTCTTCCTTTATTATTATTATTATTTTTTTGGTTCGGTAGTGTTTTTTGTCGTTAGATTTGCCTCAGTATGAGAAATGTGAGCACACATAAACATAATAAAGGTAAATTATTAGATTGTAAGGTTTTAATAAGTTTTTTGCAATCTAATGATTTGCCTCTATAATTGTTATAAGATAATTTTCTCAACTCAATAATGTAAATAAAAGGAAATTATAAATAAACATGAAAAGAAATGTTGGTACCTACGAGAGGGCTAAGATGAAGAGAGCATAAATGTCCAACGTTCCGGAAGATGAGGGTTGGTGGTGTGTTTTGAGAAGAGGTGAGGAGTTGAAACAAATGAAACTTATTTTTATGGAATGTAGTTTAGTTAAGTGAATAGTAGTGGTCATACATTTTCTTAAGAGTCTTTTAGAGATTGCAAGAACTCAATGATTTTTAATGTTTTGAGACCATTTGATTTGTATGCATTGGATTTTGTTCCTTGGGTTCTCAACAATTTTTTTTTTTGGATATCTTTTACCAACTTTGATATTCATTTTTTGTAAAGAAATTATAGTTAAGTAAGTTTTTAGGATTAACCTAAGTGCTAAGAGCTAATGAGTGCATTAATGAATTAGAAACATGATTTAAGTTCAGGATTCATTTATGTCCTATGTAACAAACAAAAATTATGCACAATCTACCATTCCTTAGAAAGAATTTATCTTTTATATAAATTAAAACCTCTATGTGTCTTTAGGGTTAGCCAAAAGTGACGAGAGAGAGTAGAATAATGGTTTAAGAAGTAAGATCAATAAGGGTTTGATTTACTAGACAAAAATAGCCTCACCCTAATGTCCATGGGCCTATATTTAATTGTTTTCTGTTTCTTACATGAAGACCATAGGCCCAAAAGCCCAACAGTTGTGATGAAGAATAGATCTGCATTGCAACACACGTGCATATTAATGACCGTGACGAACAATAACGTCTCCACATGACGCAACACATAGAGGACCCCGAAAGACCCGGATGACCCACGCGCTGTGAGTCGCGTCTGGGGAAACAGCAAAAATCATAACGCTCGTCACGCGGACGCGTAGCACACCATGGGTGTAAAAATGGCATAAATAATTGAAATTGAAAAAAAAAAAAAAAAAAACCCAAAAGGGTTTTGATGGGTAGATAATTATTTTAGAATTTATAGGACACCTGAACAGAATCAAGAAATATGCAACCATGGTCCCCTAGTCATACATAAAATAGCCAAACATATACATAATGAGTGTCACCTTATTTTCTCAACTTTTTTTTTTCATTTTATGTGTTATTTATACATTAGATACTAACAAATAAAAAATAAAATCTAAACAAAAGAAAGAAAATATTTTATCTAGTAAAATAATAACATATAAAATGAGAAAGAAAAGTTGAGAAAATAATAACATTATTGATATATAATATATAGATTTTATTAAAAAAACACACACACACAAAAAGAAGAGGTGAGAATTAAGGCAAGATCGATATGTGACAAGTAATTTGAGTGATGGAGGAAGTATGGATTGTAATTAAGTAATAATGAATAGTTGGTTAATTATAAGAAGTGATTGATATATGATACCTGAGAGCCACCGTGGCCATCAAACAAGGCGAAGTAGTGAACGGGAGAGTGATCCTCTACGGCGAAGGAGCAGTGGGGAGCTCTGCAGCCACCGAGAGCAGGACAGGGAAGGCGGAGAAGCCCTGGGACAATGCAAATGGCATCTTCCATTGTGGCTTGCAGTCCTTGGCTGAGACTGAAACCCCATGTCACGCCCCTGTTGCTCTTTCCCACACATACCAATTCATTGCTGCGCTTGCTGGCTGCGGAGGAGGAGGAGGAAGACCCAGCCGAGGCCTTAGTGCTATGACCACTCCACATTTTAACCAAACCACCACCGAAATTGGAACTTGTGGGCCTTGTGGCTTTGGTGGTGGGGAAGGTAAAGTCGTCAGAGGCCTTGGTACTGCTTTTCATAGTAGCGAAGGTAAAGTCACAGGCCGCACAGCCCTCAGTGCGGTTAGGGGTGGCGAAGGTAAAGTCAGAGTCCTCGGTGCTATTAGCAGTGGATTTTTCGAGGAAGAATGAGTCGGTGTTCCCTGTTGGTGGGGTGGTGGAGGAGAGTGACGCCATTGAAGAGCTAGAGTTGAGAAAAAAGTGGGATTTTGATTATATTTGAGGGAGCTTGCAGGAACGCGTGGAGTGGAGATTGAACACGCTACATGGCAATTAAGCGTTACGTTGCATGGCCAGGAGTTTAAGGTCACTACGTACACTGTTGACCAAATGCACGCCAATGCCCAATGGGCAATCACTACTTTTTGCCCCATGGCTCGCATGCAGGATATGTCAAATTAAATTACTTCAAATAGGAGTAGTACAATCATATAAGATTTCATTACTTAAATCACTCATTTATATATAATCTCACAACAGAGATAATGAATCAAAATAGTTCATTTAATCTAATTTATAATCTTACCGATAGAGTCAATCAATCAAGACTATAAATTCAAATATAATCTCATTTAATTAATAAATTAGAATCTTGCATGAGACACATATTTTAACAACCATTATAAACTTTTAGATTCAATTATATCTAAGCGTCCTCAAATAAAGTTGAGATGGCTCTCATTATATATACCATTAAATAATGTGGTAATAACTTGGCAATAAAACTAATATTAAATTAAAATAAATGAAAAACTTTTGAGAAAAAGGAACCCATCTTCTTTTTGTCTGTATCGTAAGTTCGTAACTCACTTAGTAACTCCCTTCAAATGTCACTGAGTCACCCTTGCCTGCATCTTCATCGTCCATCCCATCAAGAATGGCCGACAAGTGACAACCATGCATAACCATTAAATTAGCTGGGACAATTTTTTTTTTTAATATCCTTGCAGTATTTAGAATAATTAGAACGATCAATCCCCGAAATTCTGGAAACTACATATTTAAAGGAAAGTGCTAGGTTGCCTCAATATTTGTGCCTCAATGCCATGTCAACTAAAACTTTCACAATGACTATTTTAACCTTTCTAATAAGCTTTATTAAAAATCAAATAATATAATAAAAATTTAAGTAAATGATTATAAAGTTTAATTTTGGACTCCTATTCTCTCTTAGACCCACTTATTTAATTAAATTTATTAGCCGGTCCACCTTATTTTCTTCTGGTCCACTTTTAATTTTCCATCCCTTCTTCATCTCTCTCTCCGTCAATCTCTTACTCCCTCTCTCATTTCTCTCTCCTCACTCACGCCTAGCCACCCCTTCTCTTCGATCCGTGTCGTCCCACATGAGCTCAGAGGTTGAGCAATGGTGCTCGAACGACGTTGCGATGCCAATCTCGGAGCAGCCAGGTTCAGTGGCTTTGCTACCATTGTCGAGCTGTTGTTTTGAGTCCGATCAGCGATACCGAAACAACTTGAGCAACCTTTGATGTTGGAGTCGATACAGTTGGCCTCGGTGGCATAAGAAGCTGAGGCCTTGGCTACAGATCTAAGACATTGCGACTTTGGCTATGGCGAATGAGAACTTGATGGGTTTGGGTCTTCTGTTGTGTTGGGGTTAACTCTTATTTTGGGGGTTTGCGTTCTTGTTTTTGTGTTTTCTTTTTTTTTTAATTTTGGTCTTGTGGTCATGGTGGTAGTGGTGATGGGGTTAACTCAATGTCTTCAGATGATGTTTGATTGGTTCTTCTTCTAAACTATAAAGTGTTGGAGAGTGACAGAGAGAGAGAGAGAGAAAGAGAACAGAGAGAAATAAATGGGAAATAGATGGGATGCGGTGGGGTGGAGGTTGCCGGTGGAGGCTCGCCACTCGGTGGATGGAGATGGGAGGGAGGTGGTGGGTAGGGAAGTTTCTGGATCCTTACATTTTCTATAGTTTTAGTTATTTTATTTTTTATACTTCCTTAATTATAGTAATTTTGGTCTACTTTCTTGGATGCATCCATGCTCCAGCGTCTTGAGAAGTGAGTATACTCTTGATAAGTTAAATGATGCTTAGTGATATGTGATAATAAAAGAATTACATCTATATATTATAGTTCATCCTATTCAAATGCTTTTTGGCATGGATTCTTAGTCAACTATATAGAAGCCATGGAAAGTATAATTGCTGCCATATTATATAGAACTCCTCGTAGCTACGCATTTGTGCTTATGTTGGATTGATATGACAAACTGAGATGTTGCTTGAATAAAAATATAGTTGTGCAATCGTTATTAGAGCATGAATTTGTTGAGTGCTGCTAATTATTATTAGGTGTTAATGGATTTGTGTTGCAAACCACCATATGGTACATGTCAGATCATTTTGGGTTTAGTTGTAATTAATTGAAGTTGATAATGGTATAGAACATGGAAAGGTTTAATTCCAGTAGATTACAGTATCTCATCTTCTGGCCCTTGTTTGCATTCTCTTCTAGTTAGGTATCACAATATGATGGCAATTTCTCACATGATCATGTATATTTTGAATCCAGTTATTATTTTAATCAAGTTATCCATTGACTATGAAAAATTAGATTCTTGTGCCTCTGCCTGAACCAGAAGCAAGAAGAGCCATGTTTGAGCAACCATGTAGCTCTCTCTACATATTTTTTGCGCATTCACACACACTTGTTTTAATGTGCTTGCATTTATCAGTCTTACTTTTGCTGAGTACTTGACTTTCTATTTTTCTTTCGATATAAATGCCATGTTAAAAACAAGGATATCCAAAAGTTTCAAGTTATTTTTCTTTTTCAACGGAATTGTGATTTTGTTTTAATTTGTTATAATTGTGTCATAAGTTTATAATTCATTTAGTTATTTATGTTTTCACAGTGATTGTATTAAGTTTAAATTATATTATCTAATTTATTGTTAATGTTACTATCAAACAATAACAATACTTGATTGCCACTGTTGTGCAGTAGCAATAGTAATAGCAATAGGTGATTGTTACTGCTAGACAGTAGCAATATGTGATTGTTATTGTCGGGCAGTAACAATAGGTAGAGGTGATTGTTACTGTCGAGCAGTAGCAATAGATAGATGTGATTGTTACTGTCGGGCAGTAGCAATATGTGATTGTAACAATAACAATAAGTGAATGACAAAAGTTATAAATACTTCATCTTGATTTTTTGTGTTTTATGATGGTTATTATTTAATAAGTTTATAGAATGAAAAATACCTAAATTATGATTTATTTATTTTTTTTTGTACCAATTGGCATTGAAATAAAGAAAAAAAAATTGAAGAAGGAAACGAAAATTGACTTTTTTAAAAAATACTGTAGCGTGCTACAGTAACGTCGTTACTGTACCACCGGGTTTTTAAAAAATGAGTCGCTACAGTATTTCACTATAGCGGATGGGCCGGATGAACAGTAAATTTTAAAAATGGACTTTAAAAAAAAAAAAAAACCGTAAAGATTTCAACTCCAAATTAAAAACCATAAAATATTTTCAGGCTAAAATTAATGTAGAACCCTAAATTCTCACATAGTAACTTTTCTTTAGAATTAGTTTACTTCACAATTTGTATGTAATTAGAATTGATGATTTCAACTTGGTTGCCAGACTTGATCGGAAGGTATAGCTACTTAATTGGTTAGTGTTTGGTACATGGGTAAGCGTCAGAAACATGTTGGGTTCTGGAAATATTGTCTCTGGCTTATCTCATGTATCTTAGAGTGAGATCAACATAGGAATTTCAACTTAAATTCTTGCTATGAGACCTTTATGTAAGAAACCAATGAGAATAAAAGAATATGGTGTAAAAGGCTTTGATAAAAAAATACTGATAAGAACTTTGATCCAAAAGTTATAAAAACTGCAATGAGAATTAATTTGATTTAAAAAAAAAAATGTTGTGAGAAATTGATCAAAGAAATCAAAGATAGAAGAGTTTTTGCAATTTCATAAGCTTTGATCAAGGATTGGAATGATTAAGAGAAGAAGAGGTAAGGAGGGAAAAAAAACCGGGAAAACAACATACAAGATCTAGAAGCTAGCTAGAGGGGTGCATGATTTGGAGGTCTTTGTTAATCATCATCTTTCTGTTTGTAGTGGAAGAAGATAACCCAGATTAGAAGAAATTGAGCAGCAAATTAAAGATAAGATGAACTAGGTGTTAGATTTACGATTGTATTTTAAGGGGTAAAACAGTAATAAACCAAAAACGATTTGCTTAGTAAGAATATGATTTGGCAAATAAATAATTAACTAATTAAGTGTATAACATAAAATTGCCATATCAAATTAAGGCACAAAATTGGGGCACAAAATCATTTCCCATACTTAAATTGCAATACTGATTTGAATTTGATGATCGATCAATTAATTTTTAGGATCAAACTGAAACTTCTATGCCAATTATATATAATGAGCCATTATAATCAAGTTAGTCTTTTGATTAATTCTTTTTCTTTTAATTCCCAATTCACATTTGCTTCTAGTTAAGAAGATATAGATCTCATATACACTATCTGCATGTTGATGCAAAAATCGGTGAGTCAATACAACAACTTCAAACAGTGAATCAAGTATTCTGTTTGATCTTCTCTATGGATGATCTCAAGGGTATAGTACCAGTGGAAGTCCCCTGCATGAACAAGAGGTGAAAGCACAACACCGGTATGATACCAGCCAACTATACTTCGATGGTTAAGTCAGGCAATAACATAACTATACTTCGATGGTTAAGTCAGGCAATAACATGCAAAGACTTCTGAGTATTCTTTATGAGATTTTTTGTAAGTGTTTAGGATTGTGAACCCTTCTCATGTGTTGAGAGGGTTCAATTTATAGGCAAAGAAGAGGTTAAAGAGATATTTACCTGCATGTTGGATAAATATATAATGACAGCCCTTGGATATAATTGAACCTAAAAGAGTTTATAGTTAATTATTGTTAAAATGTGTTAAAATATTTGCCCCGTGATCCTAAACCTTGCAATGTAACAGATTGTCTTGACAAGAGAACATTATTAAACTTTTTATTGCGCGAATGCATGGAGAAGAAATTTCAAATTCATCAACAAAAGCTAGCGCTAGCTGATCTATTACCAAATTCATTCAATAATACGAATTTCTAGTTGTTTACAGTTAGAAAGAATAAATTTTACCAACGAAATATTTCTAACCCTATGTTATTTATCAGTTGATCTTCAGACCGACCATTAATAAAAAAGAAACGAAAGAAATAGAAGATGCCTTATATAATTGTACAAAACGGCCTGACAAGTGCGAGATCGATGCTACCAGATCCATTTCCCTAATTCAGACTGCTTGGATTGCACTGCTCTTGCCCTTCCTCAACTCCGGCTCACTGGCTGGGGCATTTACGTGAAATGCTGACTGTCTTGAGGGCTCTCCTAGAAGGTTTAAGGAGAGAGGTGAAGGTTCGCTATGGCCTCTCTCTGTCTCTCCTAGACTGAGCTGAGACATGCCCACCAATGCATCAACATTGACAGGCTCCTTGGGAAGGATTGGAATTGGCCTCAACACCTGCTGATGAGAGGCCTCCCCACCCTTTTCTTCTATCAGAAGAGGGACTGCAATTTGTGGCCATACTGGAAAAGGGTAGGGAAAATAAGCTGGGAAGAAGCCGGGAACCATTGGCGGGAACCCGTTCGACACCATTACAGGCTCATCAGGTTCTTTTACTCTTTCTTCATGTGTGGTTTCCATGAGTTTGCATTCTGAGCTCAGGGTAAGATTTAATGAAGGTAGTGAATTTGCATCTTCAGACTCCCTTTCCTGAGAAGGCGGCAGAAAAACTTGTTCTTCTGGCACCGGTGGTGGATCCATGGCCTGACAAACAAATAGCAAACTTGTCAACCCAAATTTTTTATTTATTTATTAATATCACTGTTTTAACTGCTCATATCTTAACCTTCATGGCAAAATCTAGCACCAATTTCTTTGACCAAAATTAGAAAGTGACAATCAGAATGGCACTGAATAGAAAGTAACAGACAATAGGTAAATCCCATGCCTTGCATCATGTTATGGTGATAACTAAATCCTTTTAAATAAGGAGAAGGGTGCCATAACAATATACCTTTATGTTTTCCGAAATGTTTCGGGTTTTAGATACGTACGTGTATGTAAATGGACAAATGGAAAGCCACATTTGTGTCTGATTGGGTGCTAACATTTGTGTGTGGAAATGTGAAGAAAACAAAACAATACAAAGCAAGACACACCATATCAGGAGCCATGTCGAATAGGCTGGACCGTCTCTTTCTTCGGGTAGCATTACTCTGCCGGATAAAATACTTCTGGGCATGGCTTGCAACCTGAGTAGGAGTCCTAGTCGTTACATAATTTCGTGCTATCCCACGCCAGTCTCCTTTCCCTAATTTCTGGAGACCAATTAAGAACATTCGATGCTCCTCTTCTGTCCATGGCACTCCTGAGAACCAAAGCCAATACAGATAACTGTAAGCCCCAACAGTTGATCAATTAGAAAAACTAAAGTGGGACAGAAAACATGGTGGATTTTACGAAGATGAGAAAATGCAACTGTAATTGTTCTTATTCTATGTCATATCCCACAAGCAGCAACTAGTACATTTTACGATAATTTTAAGCAAACAACCATCAGTCAACTCAAGCTCTGACAAGATAACATAAATAATTTATAGAATCTAAGCTGACAGACTTAATGAATTGGGCACCCCAGTAGAACTGAACAATCGTTATTTTTTATTTCAGAAATAGGGTGGAATCGAAGTACTTCCAAAAAGCAAGACCAATGAATCTAATCCACGAGCTTATTTATATACTATTATTATATGCACGACAATCAAAGAAATTTTCAACAGAAATCACCTCATATTGCAGAGCGTAGGGCAAATAGTTGCCTCCAATTTGGCTGAATAATCCTGATGGAGAGCATGTCTGCCAATGGATCCAATGCCAATAAATACATTTTCATGAAATTTAATGCAAACCCAATACCTAGATGTGAAAAATTGACAGAATTCTAAGTTATAAGCAAATTCCACTTCTATGCTTTGTGCAGAATATGATCAAAGGAATACCATATCCTTGGATAATCACAATAGAAGTGAAATGCTAACTGAATAAGCTTAAATCACTAGATAATGTCAACCTTCAAGATCCTTATACACTCTCTACTCTCTAAATTAATTTCTAATGAGGCAACTCCGAGGGCACTACATAGAGCTTCTGCCAATCATGTTTATCAGGAAAGTGAACCAAGACCTATCATGCTCAGATATAGCTCATAAGTGACAAACATGAATTTTAGTCTGAAGAGTAACATTATTGAAAGATGATGCTTATTTTTATAAGAACTTCAGAACATTAAGAAATCAAGATTAGTAACTTGAGAAAGACACTTCTTTGAGAGTATGCAAAATTCAGGTAGGTATTTTGAGGACTTGGAAAATTGAAGAAGGAGGAACAAGTTACATATTGCTTAAAATTAAGGAAAAGAACAATAGTGACAACTTAAATAAAACCCTGTGTCATGGCAGCAATTTTCTTCACTAAGTACACACAAATTGATCCCCTCTCTTCCATAATTTCCTCTTGCATTGTTTTTGGAAAATAAAAGATGACAGGTGTAAAAGAAATCTGGAAGAGATTACAATGTTAAAACAGAAATAGGATATCATTAACAAATAAATCCCCATCATACTTGGATGTTCCAACCAAGATCCTACAGGGAACTCTACTTGTAACCTAACAATGCTGCCGTTTTAATTTTTCTCTTCAACTATGCACTATAGTTCCAGCTGTTTTACAGTATCTTCAACAATCTTGAAATGATGTGCATAATGAGTCAACAGTCAGAAAAGAAAAATAAAATATAAAAAATAGCACAACCCAGCAAACTCTAATGGATACAAGTCAAGGATTTTTTACAAAATATTTTGATATTGTATGAAAAAATAACTGATTTAGCACAATACTATCACCAAATACAAAATACATCCCAAGACCCTCTCTCTCTCTCTCTCTCTCTCTCTCTCTCTCTCTCTCTCTCTCTCTCTCTCTCTCATTCCATCTAGGGATAATATTTCAACTCTTATATCATCTATTTTCACATAGTTTGCCTTTACTTATCCTCTTTACTTGTGAGTCTAAATATTTGCAACCTACTATTTGAACCCTAAGTACCAATATAAAGACAGCATTGGTGAAAACCCGATCTAATTCTAACGATTCATGAATTATCTATTTACTAGGTTAGACTGAAACATCTAAGGCATAGCTAAGTTTGGAATTGAGACAAACTTCTACTCACTCTATTTACACTAATTCAAATTAGTTGCATAGATAGTAAAACCTATTATCCAATCCACTACCCAATGATGATATAGGTGGATTAGTAATTTTTCATATATGTCACATTATACATGCAAGTTCTTTCATTGTTTGAAGACTTAAAGTGTGATGCTTTGAGCCTGGCCAAAAAAAAAAGTGTGATGCTTTGAGACACAAGAAGTCAACTTCTTCTCTTGAATGCAGCCTTTCGTTTAACATATAAATCATAAAAACCCTCAAATTGTATGTATACATTAGCTTAGGGAGGTATGGAAAATGCAAACATAAGAACTTGTAAGAAGATCATTAAACTCTAAGCTCCAAATCAATACAAAACACAAACTGCTTTGCAAGCAACCAAATTTAAAAGAAGAGAATTATCTAATGTTCATTTTCAAGGGGTCACCCAAACGAATTCTCGGAAATTTACCAAGGGAACCAAGTACATACACACAGATATACATATATAAAACATTATAGACGCACACGAATTCAAGAAAGAAAAAAAAAAATGAAACCCACATACCAATGAGTTCCAACTTATTCATTATACAGTAGGATCATCAAGATTATGACTTCAAATCAAAAGTAACACACGAACAAAGACTACTTTTACACGTCAATAAGGTTACCTAGTTTCTATTCTAATGCTAATAAGCTAATTCCAATACATGCAAGCCAAATGAAAAGGATCGAAAAAGAACCCAGAAAAACATATTCGATTATATGAAAAAAACAAAAAAAAAAACCAAGACCAAGTCAACTTGAAAAGAACAGCTCATCTTCCTCGAGAAAAGCACAGATAAATTTCCGTTCAATTTTACGCAAAGCTATAAACAAATATATATATATATATTATTATATAAAATGCATACGTACATACATATAAAATAATGTTATTTTGTCAGATATATTTCAATCAAAATCTAAATCTCTAAAACCAATTGGTAGGTAGTAGTTCATATACGTATGTATACATATAATAAAATTGTATATATACAAACAAATACACAAAATAACTAAATTAATAAAAGAAAAGCACTAAGAACAACCATCAAATAAGTTTGGAAAAAAAATGAGAATACCTTTTTTGCGATCTCCACGGTTATTGGTAGAGCAGGAGGCATGAGCAGAGTCGTCGGACAAGTAATCGGGCACGTGAAGCGGGTCGCGGAGCGGGTCGGAGCTTGGAGAGTCCGCGTTGGGCGAGGAGGAGGAGTGGTAGTGCGCGGCAGCAGAGGATAAATTCCCCATGCTGGCGCTCTTTTTGATGATCGAGCCATCGGTGAGCTGCACGCCGAATAGCTTCAGGCCTCCGCCGCTGCCGCCGGCGGAAGAGCCGCCACGCGATGAGCACGTGCGCGAGTTGTGTCCGTCTTTGCTGCAGTGGGAGCACCGCCGAGTCATTGCGCGTGACTCGGCCGGGTCAGTGATCGCGGGTCGAGCCGAGTCAAGGATCAGCGAGCCAGCGAGCCAGCGAAGAGTCAGACACAGGTTGGGGCGAAGAGATAGTGTTTTTTGTGTGCAGAGAAAATGAAGAAGAGAGGGGGATTTTATTTGGGAAAAATGTAGGGGTAATTTGGGGAATGTGAGGAATTGGGGATTTAGTAGAGGATTAGGAGAACGCGGTGGTTCCATTGTTGCCCGTTGGCGGGGTCTATGGCGGGAAATTACGGTTATGTCCTTGTTTCGGATAACGTTTCTACTTTTTTGGGTCTCTTTTCCTGGATCTTGGTTGGTGTTGGCTTTCACATTTTCAAGTCCTTTTCTTTTCTTTCTCTTTTTTGGTTGGTGAGAAGTTAGGGTTTTCATCTCAATAACTTTTAGTAGATAAACTGATAAAGGTAATCATAGATCGGTTTTGTAGTCATTTTTATCGAATTATCTGATAATAATATATTTCTTATTATCATAGTTACATGAAAAATAAAAGAAATAAAAAATTAATTATATCTGTTTTTCTAGGTTGATTTAGTTAGAAAATTATCATGTATAATCGTCACTGTCACATTATGTAACTAATTCACATATTATGAAGATGGATGGATGACCAAATTTATATGTTTAGAGTGTAATATTAATAACGTACAACCATTAGTATATTTAGAATGTCAACAAAAATTGTTTTGGCTTGAGGAGAGTCTATCTTGGCTTCTTCGGCCTTACAATATGATGTACCCGTTTAAATGAATGATAAAGCTTAAGACTTAAGAGGCTAAGGGCTGTTTTCTTAAAAAAAAAAAAAAAAAATTATAATATATGTATTGGTTATACCACATAATTGTGTTATAGTTATACATATAATATCTTGATTTAGTGCCAAGCACACACAATTCAATTATGATATAAAAACTTGTTTACATGAAATTATATAAAGAGCATTTTATTCTTTTACTTTTTAATTTATTGATCGATTTAATATTATATGAATCTTGTAGAATTATAATCCTTTTTTCATTGTATCATTGTGTTAGCATATGGATCAAATGAATATTAGATAGGGTCCTAATCTTGTTGAATTTGTACTTTACAAGTTATGTGGTACCAATCCGAATATAACACAATTAATAAATATATTAAATTGATATCTTGTCATCTAATATAAATAATGAAACAAATTAGGTTAATTAAGATTCACTATTCGGACATGAACCCAGTATATAATACAAGATGACTTATTTGCCATCCCTAACTATATGGCATTTAAACTTGTCTAGAAATAAGCTGCCTGATGCAAAAGAAGTCTAATAGGATGCAAATTTTGGTTCGGTAGGGACAAGAATGTCATTTTCGGATTTGGGGTCAACCTGGATGGACATCTTTCGTGTTTGATTATCTATGGAAACATATGGTTTGGATATAAACACGGAAACAAAGTTTATCCAAAATTAATAAAAAAAAATTATTATTTGTTCCACAGTTCCACTTAACTTTGAGATACAAAACACGTTTTCTTTTTCTGACCAGAATGCTTCGGATGTGATTGGTCGGTCAATTGCTTCAGAATTATGGGATTGTGTTCAATTATGTATTGTATTTAAAGAAAAACTCACTTAATTTGTAATTGATCACGTATGATATTGAGTGTAGGTTTCAGTGGTAGGTCTCTTTGGTTAGGAACCAAATTAATTACAGGAAATATTAAATACATTATTATAATTAATAATAAATGATCAATTTGGTCTTGTAGTTTGTCTTTTATTTAATCATAACTCATTATCTCATTTGATCTCACCACTTAAACTAACCCAATAACTTCAAAATACTCATTTTGTATAAGGTGTAATTTATTTGAAGGTTTTACAAATATTCAATTTGGAGGCTAAAGGCAGATGTTATATATATAAAGAAAATATTTGGGTATTCAGAAATGAGTATCAAATTTGTCCTTACAATCAATTACACGAGTCTTTGATGGGTACATCACATTTTCTCTCATGGTAAACCCTATTATGAGCTCATGTGATTGGTTGTGAAGTACTGCTCTATCTATATATATATATACAGGCTCCTTCTGTTGAGGTATACCTCAACTTATTTATATTGAGGTATACTCTGTTGGGGCCCACACGAGTCGTTTTGGAGCAGAGAATGAAGGATTACTGTGTTTACAACTTTACAGTACCCCCATCTATGGTGTCTCTGTAACAACCCATGCAGTCCTTAGTTTCCTGCTCCTTTCTCTCATCTGGAAGTTTGGTTTCTCACTTTGCATGGTTCTGATGATTTTCATAATCCATGATGCAACATTCATCACCGCTATATGCAAAGACAGGAGGGAAGAGGACCTGAGGCAGCCACATTCATATTTTCCTTCTCCACACTCAATCTCATGGAAGAAGGAGAAGAAGCACCAAATAAAGGAGATCTTTCTCACTGGCCTTGTCATTGGCACCTAGCTATCTCGCTCTCTCCACTGTTGTTTTCTTCTGGTTGGCTCACGATTTAGACTTTTCCCAGTAAGAAAACAGAATTAATTCCTATAATCCAACTAAATCAATACTTTATTATTCATAAGTCTTTTTTCTTTTATTGGACTCAATATTGATAAGTCTTTAATCGATAACCCTTTTTGTATTTGTTATATTTGAAGAAATCGAACTCTAAATTTAGTCTAATCCTAATTCATATCTCACCTACTATCATCACTTGGACTAATTTCAAAACTCAACTTTGATAATAACTTTTTTAACAAGACTAACATACAAATTAATGAGTATTTATTTATTTATTTTAAACTTATAAAGACTCAAACGGCATCAAATATTCACTTGTGCGTCAAATCTAACTTACATAGTTTTTCTTCCAACAACACCAATGTGCAGTGTTACTAGGGTGTAATATATTGTAGTGCGAAAAATTCTTTTTCCCTTGTTTTCTACATGCATGTTTTTAAACATACTTTTTTTTTGGTTGATATCGGGCCTTATTGTGAGTGTGTTTAAATATAATTTATTAAGTTTTTGGGAATTAATGAGTTTTCAGATTTAACATTTTGAGTTTTTTGTTCTTGTTAAAGATATTAAGTTCTGGTATTTTTTTCAAAATTTGTTTTTTATTTCTATTAATTAGAAATATAGATAAAATAAGGAAGAAAATTTTTAAAAATATTTTTTGAATAGAATACCAATTAAACATGATTGGTTCATATAATATCCTATAGTATATAAAGGTACGTAATCATGTATCAGTTTTGGATTCTAAATTATTTAAGGCCACGCAATAAGGCTAATGTAGTCTCATCATATATCTAGCAATTGTATTGGCAGACTTATTATCTATGTAATAAGTTATTGCTAATTATGTTTTGTCTCCCTAAGATCTATGAATATGATATTGATTTTCACGACAAATTAAACACCAATTAATCCTTTGACCCCATTTAAAAAAAAAAAAAAAAAAAAAAAACCACCACTGGAAGCTTTCTTGTACGATATATTGGTAAAACAATATTGATGGTTCTACATATGATGTGGACATGTTTTAAATGAAAGTATATATGACCATACACATTAAATGGTGAGACTACTTTGAAAATCAAATATAAACTCTGGTTTACCCGAATTTTTTCATCTCATGGCATGGTCATACAGTCATACTTCGTTTTGATTAGTCAGCCTATTTGGGAGGTTCAATCATGGTATGATATACAAACAAACAGATTTTATAATAGAAATACATGATAACTCAGTTGCGATTACTTAAATGATAATTATGGATCTCTTGTAAATTCTATAGTTTCTGTAATTATCAATAGTTGGTAAAGATAGACGTACTTGAAGTTGTTTTGTATCTCTTTGAGACACCTTGTACAAGTACGTAAACAATAATTGTTCAGTATTGCTTGCTTAAAGTTCTTTAAAATGATTCTGACAAAATTTAATGATTAAAAGTGTGTTTATATGTTTGCCCAATATATATGTTTGATAGTCCTTTATATATCCTGAATTTCCAAACCTTGATGATGATAAGTTTGTCCAATATATATGAGAAATTAGTATGTATAATTGATACATTGTCACATGAATTAATTTATGTGTTATAATATATGTTATTAATATTATATCTTATAAAAATAAATATGTTATCCAATAATATTCTTAGATTGATTACACCACGTAACAGTATATTGGTTATATTTAATAATTTTTTCATATATAGTTTATCATATATAAACCTAAAATAATAATATTAACTAATTAATTTGTAGCAAAGACCAGCCCCCTCTAGACTCCATATATGACATATATTCCAATGATCACACAATGCATGTATAGATTTCACATACCACATTCATTGGTTGGTCTCCAATTAAAAATTAAGAATATTATCATATGACAAAGATTAAAATTGATTTGTACGGACACGTGAAGTTAGCATAGGATTATTAGGATACTTGATTTATATATATGACACTATTTTAAGAAGGAAAGTCAAGCTTTGCAGACGTACTGCCAGAATTCTGTTTTCTTAGTTTTTATTTTTTATACAATTAGACAACAACAGAGAACAGTCACACCCTTCTATCTTTTTCCATGAAGACTTTAAACCATGAAGAGAAAAAAGGAAAAAAGTAAGTTATCTTGGTGTTGGGGATGAACTTCCAGGAACACCTGGGGGTCTAACTTTATCTTAATATTTATTAAAGTTTTGGGGTGTGTGAAATGTGAATGTGGGTTAGTTTGGAACTTTGGATACTTGCTTTGCTGCTTATGACATTAATGTATGTGCATTATTGTGATGTTTGAAAAAGAATCAGAAAGTGAATGTGAAAATAATACTTTTATAATCTTACACTTCATCACGACCCTTGCAATAACTTATAGTGTAGAAATTTAAAGCAATCTTTCTTTGGCAATTTTCTCATTTGGCACCATTTTCCTGACAAAATAGGAGTTATGAACTCCCTCCCTCTATTATTCTTAAAAAACTCCCTCTATTATTCTTAATCTTTAATCTTTAAATCTATAAGATATATATCTATTAGTCACAAATTACACTCCTACATAAGCAAGCACTAAATTAAATAAAGTTTATAATTTTGTATTGAGGTGTGACTAGGATTTGATTTTAAGATTGGCTAAACTAATTTCTTTCGTTCTTCTTTGCTAAGTATGACTTTTTTTGGTGTCATACTTAACTAAGTATGACTACGTATCATGTATATGAATTTGTTAGTGCACAACAAAATTTAACCGCAAAAACCAGTTAAATTTTGGATACGAAACTTGCAATGAAATTCAAGGCTAACTTCAATATTTTAACAAAGAAAAGCATACTATTTTTTTTTTTGGCCAGGAAGAAAAGCATACTAATTGAATAAATGGAAGTTTGTAGAAAGCATAAGTATGACTTAACCATAATTGATAACAAGTCTGAGAAGAGACAAGCAGAGCTAAGACTAAGAATTGAAATAATTGAATACAAATAAAATAGAATACTCCTAGAACTACTACTTGGTGAATCACTAGAATTGTAAATCAAATATGCATATATAGCAGCAATATGTCACTGAATAGTGACATAAATAACCCTGAGAAAAATTCGGTAATTTCAGTATTATTATTTCTTGAGGAACTCTTTTCTTTTAATAGTCGGGTTTTCATCATTCAGAAGAGACTACAATGTTGTCTAACAAGAAAGAGAGCCTATATAGTTGCGTATACAATAGAAAAATATCAAATCAATCACAATTGAGGCCACAAGTTTCAGTTACGTGTATGCAGGCTGCAGCAAATTCGATCTATACATAATGTATTTCAGTAATTCACTGCTATATATCAAAATGCTTAACTTGGCAAAGCAACCAACTAGGACTAGGAGAATATATAATGTACATCTTTACGTACAAGAAGGAATAATCAGAATACTAATCGACCAAGATAAGTAGGAGCCTTATTTTGTCCCCAACAAACAGGACCAAGATATATAAACAAAATGTTTGTGCATGATTTTCTACAATTAAGCAATAAATTAACTATCTTGAGTCTTGACCCGTATCACAAGTTGTCTCAACTATTGTGGCACTATGTATAAGTCAACAATATCTCAAGTTACCAAAATTAAACAATTCAATCGTATATGCCCACATATGTGGGATTGTATGTATGGATTTCTCCCGTTAAAGAGATGGAACAAAACATGATTAGTTGAGTACTCTATTTTTTGTTTTCTTACAAATATAAAGATTTTTGAAGTGGTTTTAGTTGAATCTAGACTTTTGCTCAATAAACTCCCATGAAATATCTAAACTATTATTAATTATAAAGTAACCCATGTTACAAACATATTCTACTCTTTGAACCCACTAATTCCTCTCTAGAATTCATCTCCAATATCCTCTTCTTCATTCAAACTCACCAAAGGAGAACTGGTGGATATAGCAACTTTAATATCTCCTGAATTATTTTCAAAAGTAACTAAAAAAGCAACAAAAGCACAAAGAGAGGTGCTCTTGGTAGAAATAAGACGGCCAAAGAAATACTTATTCGTACTACTGACCAAATACTCTTGGTATTCGTACTACCGACCAAATACTTAATCAAGCAGAAAGAAAAAGAAAAGCCATGTATGGTGACTTGAGGTTTATTTCATGTAAAATTTGACAGTTCACAAACATTTTTTTTTTTCAAACTATATGTTGACGGTTGACCCCTAACCCAACTACCTGCACCCACATCCTGCTACTTCTCATCTACCATATAAGTTACATAATAGAAGAAAATGCGAAGGGAAAAAAACCAAAAATAAATAAATTATAAAAAAGATAAAATTGATTCTTTCAACTGTAGTAAACCTCAGTACAACAGACACAAAAGACACTTCGAAGAGTTCATCGGAAACTTCGGTAGGCAGGGCTGTACATACAGCTTTCAGCATACTTGGTCAGATCCTTCGGCTCAGGGAGGCGAGTAGCCAAACCTACAAAAGCCAATTGCAGAATATTAACATCTAAGCCAGTTGAGTGAAAAGGAAATCTATAAGAGCAGAGCCATTGGAGAAAGACTAACCAAGTTCATATGATTTAGCAGCTACTTTAGCAGCAATATGTGCAGAAATCTTTCTGATGTTTGTAAATGGAGGGAATATGAGTCCCTTGTCAAAGTCCTCCTGGGCCACCTGTGAAGCTAAAGCTTCCGCTGTTCCAACAAACATACATGTCATAAGATATAATGATTTATTATGGAACAAAAACGTTTTTTATTGTCAACTTTAAGAAAAACATACTACAAATCTTCCCTGCATACTGTATAATATAATTTAAAAAATACTTTCCATTCATGTCTTTTGTGCACTTACAGGCTGCCAGAAGCATGTCGTCGTGAACACGGATAGTACCAGACATTATTAAACCCAGACCAAATCCAGGGAAGATGTATGCATTGTTTGACTGAATGAAAAGGGAAAACAAATTCCAAGTTAGTCCCAAGGTCTTATATATGTTAAATTCTGGACATCATCAAATTCTCTAGAATTAACACCTGGCCAGGATAGAATACTTTCCCCTCATATTCAACTGGTGGGAATGGGCTTCCACTAGCAAAAATGGCACGGCCCTGAAAACAATATTAGAGAGGGATAAGAAAAAAAAGAAAGAAAAGTCAGTCGCTAACCATTAAGTATACACTGAATGATACAAAGCAAAATATGCAAGGTTGTATTACCTCAGTCCATGTATATGCTTCTTCCGCAGTACATTCAGATTGTGATGTTGGGTTGGAAAGAGCAAGAATAATAGGTCTCTATTAGCAGTTCATACACAAAAATGGTCAGCCCTTATATTCTAGAGGGTGTAAATGCAATTTTTTCAAGTACATAAGAGCAGATATAGGGAAAAGAGCACCTCATTGTGGGAGGCCATAGCCTCAACCACTTCTTGAGTGAATGTTCTTCCTACTCCTGATGTTCCAATCAACACTGTTGGTTTGATTGCCTGATTAAAAAGGACAAGAAAGTAAAGTGACTAAGAAACATCTGGTCCATATGCACTATTATGCTGTTTGTGAGCTGTTCGTGTGCATGTCTCTGTGCGTGTGTGTGTGTGACAGAGAGAGAGAGAGAGAGAGAGAGAGATTTCTCACATTAACAGCATCTACAAGTTCCTTGATTGGTTCATGTTCATGAGCCCAGGGCTTTTTAAAATGTTGGAGTGAGTCCAACCGAGAACTGACAATTAATCCCTGTAAATGAATTTCTAACCAAATGAAAACTAAGGGAAATAAAACACCATTATAATTCAGACAGAATGGAGTTAGATCAGCTCTCAGTACCTTCGAGTCCACAAGCCAAATCTGTTTTCGGGTCTCTTCCACTGGGGCATTTGTCTACAATAAATCAGGTCCAATGTGTGAATGTATCTAGATTTATGCTCATACCACTTTCATAAAAAAAGATACTGCAGATTTTTTTTTTTCACAAAAGTGTAAGAAACAAATAGTAGTTTATACCTGTTTGGACAACTCAAGGGCTATGAGTTCTGCTATGCCAGTGCCAGCCTGAAACATTAAGCAAGTGAGACACAAAAACAAAGGGGTATCACAGGAGACATCAGTTAGGGTCATAGGACACTAAGGACAGGGAAGTGAATTCCCATGGAAAATATGTATATAAAAAAAAATAAAAAAAGAAGATGAAAGGTGAGTGTTGGATGAGGAAGCAACTAAGTACCAAGCACTTTCAAATCCATTGATGTATTCACTGGCTACAAGTTACTAAATCATTCAAACGTTCAACTTAACCGTTCACTAACTAAGACAAAATTAAATTAAGAATATACACAGAATTATCCCTTCTTTATTACTTTTTAAAGTAACCCTAAAATATTGAAGGCTGCAAAACATGTACTCACCTCTCCAGCACCAAGGAATAAAAATTTGTGGTCAGCTAAGGATCCCCCAACCAACTTCAAAGCTGAAATGAGCCCTGCAAGGACCACAGATGCTGTCCCCTGGAATGAATTATTACAAAAATATTATAGATATGCTTCTCTCAATTACCACAAATATCAATATTGAAAATCCCCGGCAACTTACCTGAATGTCATCATTAAAAACAAGATGAGTTGTGCCATACTTTGAAAGCAGATCAAAAGCATTGTGGTTTGCAAAGTCTTCAAACTACAAAGCATGACAAACAGACTTAAAAACATAAAATGAAAAGGATATAAACAACTATGGTCAGCAGTACAACCAAATATTCAACACTGACTTTGTCCAGCACCAAATACCTGAATGAGAATTTTCTCTCCATAATTCTGCTTGACTGCAGTCATGAATTCATCTAGAAGTTCTGCATATTCCTAAAGAAAGAAGAGCGAACCCCTTTCAGTTCGACAGAAAAAATTGTCTCAAATGGGTTGAACACGAAACAAGTAAAGTGAAAGCATATGTAAACCTGCCCAGTAGCCCTCTTTTGCTTAAGTCCTATGTAGAACTCATCGTTCAACAGCTTCTCATTGTTTGTACCCACATCAATGGTTATAGGCAAACACTGAAACAATTGACAAAAAATGATAATATATTCAGTAAGTAGAAATAACAAAGATAAATGATGCAACGTTGACGATTTCTAAATATATTTCTGAACAAAGAAATGCACCGCAGTAATTTCTGACCATTTCAGAGAAGAATAGCATTGGTCATGTAGATACTTACAGCAGAAGGACGAACTCCTCCAAGTGCCGTATATAGAGAAAGTTTACCCACAGGTATACCCATCCCCTGAGAACACATCATATATTTGTTGTCAATTGACTACTTGCATATGCAACAGAAACAAAGGGAGGTGAAGAAGTAAATGCAATTTTTCACTTTGATGGCAATGTATCTCATTGGTTTTTATCAACACAACTTGAAAACAAATTTTAACAGTGTTTACTTGACATCCAAGATCCCCCAGTCCCAGGATCCGCTCTCCATCAGTGACAACAATGACTTGAATATTCTTCTCAGGCCAGTTCCTCAACACTTCAAGAATCTTGCCCCTTATAGATGCCAAAAAATAAAAATAAAGCAATCAGCTTCAACACTATTTGGAAGTGGCCATCAATGCATAGAACTAAAATGAAGTCCAATGAAACATACTTTTCTTTCAAACTTATAAAAAGACCCTGGGGACGCATGAAGATGCTTCCATATTTCTGGCAAGCTTCACCAACAGTAGGAGTATAGACAATTGGGAGTAATTCCTCAACATTTTCAATAAGAAGCTTGTAGAATAGCTTTTCATTTCTCTCCTGAAAGCATGATAGCATGTAATTGAAAGTGTTAAACCTCAGCATTTCAATAGCAACAAATTAGGGTCTCAAATAAAAATTTCAGTGAAACAATTATGGCTACCTGAAGATCCATCATGGACATGTACTTCTGGATTGGAAGTTGATACTGGCGGATGTTGTTCATCATTTTCTTCACCTATTGAGTAGATTAGTGGCAAGTTGTAATTGATTATTGCGTGCATATATATACATATAAAGTACATAAAAAGTGATGCAACTTTGCAAGCATGTACAAGCTGATTAGAAGACCTGAAGTTCTTGAGAAGCAACAACTGGGGGGAGAAGACCACGCAAGTAGTGGGCATCTCTCTCTTTTTCAGTGAAGGCAAGACCTTTGTTGTGTTTTGGATCACGTATCAAAGTATATCCACTGCAGGGAAAGACAAAAATGTAATAAATAAGAAAGGTGCCAAGGATACATAATAACAAAGAGTTTTTCTCTCCATTTTTTCCACTTCAAACAAAAGTAACAAGACTGCAGAAAAATCAGAAACTAAGTGAACCCAGAAAAGAAAATATCAGTTGGTATATGAGAATATTACAGTAACTTAACAGGGTAAATATTTAAGGTATTTGGTCTCCCTAGATTATCCACACAAAAAAACAAATTCATGGATATCCCAGGATTTGATCCAGAGCCTGAATGCAGCTCGGCCAAAATGGAGCAGGAAGCAAAAATAAGACAGAATTACATATTGAGGTTGAGCGAAATTGCTTAATTTAAAATTTGTTCCTTTCACTTGTTTGAAAGAATCCCTAAGGGGGAAATTCATGCAACTTGGACTCAGAACTGAACAAAAAACCAAGTCATTTTCACCAGCAAATTATACAACATTTTCATACTGACTGATGCAGAGCTTCTTTCATCATGCCAAGTGTTACACATGGCCCAACCTCTGAATATGGAAAGTACACCGACTCACCGCCAGATAAGTTTGCATTAGACTTTCTCTTTGGTGGCTTGTTAAAAATTCCTGTTAACACTTTGTTTCAATGTGTACTATGACTTTGGTATACATGTGCCTAGTCTGATAAACAGAATTAATTTTCCAAGTAAAAGAACTGAATCAGAATATTTTATTGTTTAGATAAAAGTACCATCAACAACAAACACCTGCATGAACTGCAGTGTCCAATACTGATTGTTATTCAAGGATATAAAAAATAAAACCATCAAAATGCCCTAATATTTAACTAGAAAAGGAACCAGATTAGCATACTCCTCAGACATTTTTAAAAAATCCAATAGAAAGGGTTACAAAACCATATGATATCTCAGAAAAAATTAATTTATAACCTCATTAATAGTTATCGAATTAACTATGAGGCAGAGGTAATCATAGTTCGACCCCTCATGGAGGTGTCTTTTGGATAGTTCTAAAACTCATTGATAGTTACTACTTACTAATAAAAAAAATTAATGAAAAGAAATTTAAATTCAGCGAGCAGCCGAAAAATATGTACAAATATCACTTAGAACAACATAAATTATGTGACTTCCACAAAACTAAAAAGGCAGAGGAACATAGATATCATCGAAATTAATATAAGCTAAAATAACCAAAACAACTTTAACACATAAATAATGATATTAAAAATAGAGTGTAACAGCAGGCATATTGATTTTGCGCACACCTAGCAACAGAGACACTCCAGGGTGTGACAAATTGATCTTCGGTGGCACTATCCTCACCATACACATCTTGGACCCCACCATGGACGGTCGATTTCAGCTCAACCACCGAGGACTCTTCCTTCACTTCCTCCATTAATACGCTGCCGTTTCGGTCACCTGTCCGGGCCTTCGAGCCCAAAGCCACCACTTTCAGAGAAGCTGGGCGCCTCTTCTGGCTCTGAGAGAACGGGCTAGGAGACCCAGAAAGTCCCGCTTTGTTCTGTACAGAAACAAGACAATAAGAACGTTAATCCAAATAATCAGCCAAAAATAATAATACGTAAACAAAATTGAAACTTTTGTGAGAATGGAGAAGACCCAGAAATGGAAATCTCATTCCCCGACTTTGAATTGCTTTATACCAAGTTTTTGGCAATCAGAAAGCCGGAACGATTTGAAATTTCAGTGGGTTTCAATGTGCGAAAGCGAAAGCAGTACATGGAAGACCCATAAATTGAAAAAAAGCTTTGGTTTTTTTTTTCTCAGAATTTTGCTTGGTTTCGTGTGGGGTTGTGATTGAATTTTGGTGAAGTGGGTGTATTCGAAATTGTGATCTGAGAAATGGGTTTGCTTTATATTACCAGGAAACAGCTTCTGTTGAGCGAGATCATGGTGATAGATATGTGAAAGAGAGAGTCTTTCGCCTTTGTACTCCACTGCAAGAGAGAGAGAGAGAGAGAGAGACTGATAGAAGAGAAATAGGAGAGAGAGTCTTTCGCTGTGAGAAGCTCTCCTTGCTTTTCTCCTTCCCTCTGTCTCTCTCTCTACCTGAAACTTGTGAAACCACACAACGGAGAGAGAGAGAGAGATCAGAAAAGGGAATGAAGGCAGCTGAAAAATGTGTCTTTCTTCTCTCTTAATTGTATGGAACCGAATTTGTCCCATATTACGAAAATACCCTTACACTTTTTCTGAATTTACTTGGGTATATTGGCACATAGGGGATCACATCTGTGTGGGACCACAGGGTATGTGGGGCAAACTTGGAATGTGGCTGTGATCCTTGGCATGGAGTTAATCCAAGCTATCCAACCATGAAATTGATATTGACAAGGCACTGTTCCATAATCCAAGGACAGGATTGCATATGAAAAATACATGGGCCCAAGGAAGGGGATGAGGCTTAACATAGTTAAATGAGAAAGGGTAACATGTGGTGAGGCTCACTGTAAAATGCATGCGGTCTCCTACATGGGACATTGACATAGCCGTAGGTTTGGTTTTCTGCTTTTCTTTGATATGTGCTTTGGGGTTTGTCTTCATAGTAAGCTTCACATAGAACTCTCAATCAGGTGATTTTCACGGCTGAAATTTAGAGGTAATGGTTTGGCCTTTTCTTTCAGAAGTGGGGTGTCATCAGAAATTTGCCCTACATTGTTGGGATAATCCCACCCCTTGTTTGAGTTGTTTCCCTTTGTCTGTATGACTGTATGTTTGAATTTCTTTTTTGTATTAATTGGTATCCCTTTTTTCTATAATAATATTTTGTATGTAGTCCCTGAAAATTTTGTGGGTTGTATAATTGTATTCAACAATTTTCTTGGTCAAGTACTCAAGTCTATGACTCTATGGTGCCGATGATGGCTGAAGTTGGCATTATCCTTTATGGAAGTGTTTCATAAAAAATGTGTGACCATTCCAAACCAAAAAAGGTGATAATTAACCATTTAATTGAAAACGGTCTTATGTTTAATCAAAAAGGGCTTAAATTCAAATCTTCATAAAATAAGGCTCCATTTGAATTGTGTGATTCTAAATCTAGGGATTTTAATTAATATTTATAGTTAAATTTCTTATATAATCCATTTAAGAAAATGTTTGAATTAATATTAACAATGCAATGATTTCATAAATTAGTTATTAGTCTAGAAAATCACCAATTTGGAGTGAGCAATGTTATTTGTACACACTTATCTGACCATATTAGCTGACCCCCTTATGTGATAGTTGATGTGACCATGCTATGTCAATTAATTAGATGAGTTGTCATGAATTTTAAGTTTTAATTATTTGCATATCATTCATGTCATTAATTATATGGCATCACCACATGAATTCCCACATAATGTGGTAAGCTAACGTTGTATATTAAGTGTGTATAAATAGCATGTAAATACCAACTAATTGTTATTTGTTAATTTAGTGGTATTTCACTATCCAATGTTAAGAGAGATCCCAAATTTGATTCCCTCATTCTCCCATTAAAAAAAATGTAAATCATTAATTCATTTACAATTATGTTATAAATTATAGAATTTTATTGAAAATCTCTAAGTGGGAGTCAAAACTTTTTCATAGTCCCCAACTTTTTTTTTTTTTTTAATCGTGGGAAAGGTAAACTAACATTGGAAATGGACATACTATTAAACTAACAACTAGCTAGTATTATTAAAGGGCTATGAATTAATGACTTTATAAATTATCAGTTTTTTGTTTTTGTTTTTTTATCTACTAATAAATCTGGGTAAAAACTAAAAAAAAATGTAAAAGAAAAAAGGAAAGCACATGAGAAGGCTATATTATTGGAAAAATATATCTAAGAGATGACAATGTAAGAAAGAAGCATCGGGTTATGGTAGGTAGCCATGCCGGGTTTATGGCTATTGGGTAGGTGGGCATGCTATGACCCATGGCATTGGGCTAATAACTTGAGGGGTTGAAATCCCTCCATGACCCATTGTGACTGCAAACAAACAAATAGTAGATTACTAGATTATCAAAGTGAAATGATAGCTTTAACCAAAGTCAATATTAACCAAAGTTTATATTAGTTGCACCTTTTTTGACCAATTCATATGTATATCTATTTAAATGGAGATTGAATTACCTTGAAGCTTCGCTATTTAAACTGATTTGTGAAAACAAGTTAGAAAGACATAAAATCTTAATTGCTAGAGAAAAAATTCCAAAATTTTGTCTGCGGCTGTCGGCTGAGTAGGTGAGCATGCCATGACCATTGGGCTAAAATAACTTGTGGGGTTGAAAATCTTTGAAGGCAGTGAATGCCAACATTGTCACTGCAAACAAACAAATAGCATATCATCAAAGTGAAAGGATAGCTCTAACCAAAGTTAATATTAGTTGCACCTTTTTTGGAGTAATTAATATTTATATCCATATAAATGGAGATTCAATTACCTTCGAGCTTTGCTATTTAAACTGATTTGTGAAAACGAGTAATAAAGTGACAATATTTTAGCCACTAGAGAAAAAAAAAAAAACAATTAGAAAATGAATGGTGCTATTTGCACACCCAAATTCTTCTCACTAGACACCTCATTTATCCAATATGTGAAATGACAATCAAAACCCAACAACAAAAAACCAAACAGGACAACAACCTGCTTGGTAGTCGAACTGATGAGTATTATGGTGAAATCAAAAGATTGGCAATATTTGATAAGAAGATTTGTTCATGTTGATGTTTGTACTTTGTATTGACATTGAAGACATGAAAGTGAAAGTTTGGTTATTTTTAGTGGACATGAAAGTGAAAGTAGAAGATGAAGAAAGAATGAAATTAGTTGTTGTGCATGAATGCCAATTCATCATTATTGGATTGGAACTAATTGGATTTGCTGGAGAAAAAAAAATCTTTACTTTCGGATTTGGTTTCCATTTTTTTATTTTCCTAGGTTTCAAGATTTCTTTAATATTTTAGCAGGTTACAGAAAGATTAAGACTGGGCTTAATGACAAATAAAGAATGATGGCTTAGAATAAAACGTGTATGTTCCCGTGATAAAGGATGTGACATCCCTTCCAAGAAAGAGAGAAAGACAAAGAGGAGAGAGGGAGAGGGGGAGAGAGACAGAGATGAGAGGGAGGGATGCCACCTCTCCTATCCCCGTGATAGGCAAGTCCCTCTCGATGGCTTAAGGAGTTTTTTTGGGTTTGTGAACCATGGAGGGAGAGTTGAAAGGGTGTAAGGGGTAAAAAAGGTTAAATGCAATAGAAATGTCGATTTTCAGCTTTGCAGTCAATGAGGCGCAAAAGCCAAAACGTGGAGTAATTGCGAAGTAAAATTGTCACGTGGAGGCGAGTTTCAATGTCAACCGCTTTTACTCGACTTTGGATAGCAATGCTCAATTCTAAATGATAAAAAAAAAAAACAAAAACAAAAAAAAACCAAAAACCTGGAACCCCCTCAACTCTCCGCCTCATGCCACTCGCCACTACTCTTGTCGCCAGCAGCATGCCAGCGCACCTTCCCTCCTCTTCTTTTTCTCCCTATCTTTCTCTTTCTCTTTCTCTTTCTCTTTCTCTTTATCTTCCTTTCTCTTTCGCACCCCTTTGCCAGACAGGAAGGGAGGCCGACAAGGACGTGCAAAAGAGGAAGAGAGAGAGAAGAAGAAAGAGAAAGAAAAAAAGAGGAGGACATGCTCCAGCGACAGTGAGGTCGATGGCTGTGCGCAGAGGTGGGGTTAGTTGTTAGTTAGTTTTTTTGTGTAGGTGAGGGTGTTTGGGAATATTGGGGGTGTTTATTGAGAAATTATTTATAAAAAAAAGAAGGTGCATGGGATGTGTAGAGAGAAGAAAAAAGGTGTGTATATAGTAGCACTTAAAAATTATTGATCCATTGACAACAAGCTAACTAGTAGTTGCTTATTATATTTCTATATTTCCATAAAAATAAAGAATAAATTTTAGCTTTAATTTCTAATAAAAATTAAGAGGACTGTCGTATGCACACACCTCAAATCCTCTCACTACACACCCCTTTTTAATCAATTTGTGAAATAACAAATTTATCCCAATACAAAAAGACCATAGAGGACAAAAAAATATATATATTAAGAAACAGCCATCATATATCCCAACCCTCCCTCCATGTCGCTTCCATGTAGCTCGACGTCGGCACCGACTATTAGACCTCACCGCCTTCATCCCTTTCTCTCTTTGTTTCCCTTTCCCTTTCCCTTTCTCTATCTTTCTCTTTCTCTTTCCCTCTCTCTTTCCCTCTCTCTCTTTTCCTCTCTCTTTCTCTTTTTTCTTTCTCCCTCTGTCTTCGCACCCTCCCTGTCGGACGGAAAGGGAGGCCGACGACCATGCCAGCCTCCAGATCTCATCGCCAGCGTGCCCTCTCATCTCTCTCTTTCTTCTCCCTCTCTTTTTTTTTTCTCTCTTTGCACCTTTCTTGTTGGACAGAAAGGGAGGTCGGCATAGAGGGTGGGTTAGGTCTGGGGCTTTTTTTTATTTTTTATTTTTGTGTAGAGTAGGTTTTATTGGAAATATTAGTGTGAAATGCGAAATTTTGAAAATCTAAAAGGTGAAAAGGTGTGTAATGAAAAATAGAAAAATTATTAGGTGTATCTGATACACTGTTATATTGTGTAATCAATCCAACGTGTAATGATATTATTGGACGGTATATTTATATTAATAAGGTATAATATTAATAACACTCACTCATATTATGACACGTTAAATTAGTTACACCACGTGGCAGTATATCGATTACAAAAAATAATTTCTCAAAAAAATAAGTGTATAGTGAGAAGATGTGGAGTGCGCATACAGCGGCCCTTAAAATTAAAGGACAGATGATGAAGAGATATCACCACACTTGAAGAAGTGCGGGCACTCCTTGGCATGGAGTCCAATAGGGTGTCTCTATTTGATTGAGAAGCATGTGAGACATGCTGGGGGAACTGATTGGACTCATCAAAACCATTAAATTAACCAAGCAGCCCTAGATTATAGAGTTTATAAGTTACAGTACACAAAAAGTCCACATTGTGACAATGCGATGCTGCATTATTGAACCATGAACGTACCTATACTCCATTAGTAATGAGTATTTACTCAACCCATGTTCTAAGTTCAAGTTCAAGTCTCTCTTCCTTCTTTGAACTCCTTCATACGCAAAAAACAAAAACAAAGGCTGATTGTTTTATTTGTGGTGCAACCAAATGTTTTTAATGATATATAGCAATTCAAAGTGAGCCACATACGCCACAGTGCGTCAGTGACCCAAAACTTAAGGTCAACTGCTTAATCGGTCTTCAATTATTTTGATGTGAAGTATGAACAAATGAGCAATATTTGGATTATGGTCGATCGCTTTCAAGTAAAAGGTGTGTGAAGAAATTAAGTTTTATACACCGACATCTTCCTCCAAATTAGATTGGTCATCAATTATATATAAAGGCCTTGCTAGCTCCTTTCCTCTAATAGATTGTAACAATGATTACTTAAAAGATCTGCTCTTTAGGTTTTTTTTTTTTTTTGTCTATTTTATCTGCTTTTTTTGAACACTTAAAAGCTCATTCTTGTATTTTTCTCAAAAACATGGTGTGAATAGGTTTGAAATATGGTTAGATTCGTAGTTAGAACTACCATAGGCTATCAACCTTACCCTCAGCACAATATTTTCACTTTCCATTTTAGAGTTTATGTTTTTATTTGGGCCAAGACACTTTAAGTCCAATAGTCAATTCTTTTGAGTTCAGACATAGGATAACCATGAACACATTTGGGTGAAGTCCTAGCCAAGCACTAGGTAAGAAAAGAATAATCTCGATTGAGAAAACAAGATTATCTCGGCCCATAATTGCTTGACCTATGGCCATATCTTCTAGATCTCGACCGGACTTACTATTTTTTCCTCCTCCAGTGGTGGCATGCCCGCACTCCTTTTGCCACTTGGCAGCTTCATAGCTTCTCGCGTGGCCCATTTTTTGTGTCGAAATAATGACGTAGTGTTACCAATCCACTTAAATTGTAACATGTGTATAAGAATTAATTTCTGAAACCCTAAATCCTAAAAAAAAAACCTTAAAATCGTACTTGTGTTATAATCTAAGTGGATTGGTAGCACCACGTCATCATGCCGCGTGGTGTTTTAATTTTTCATTTCTCGCATAGTTAATGCAAAGGGTTCAAATTTACAAAATTACAACTATTTATCTAAATCATTATGTGAGAAATATATTTTAGGTGGGAAAAAGAAGTGAGTGATGGGTCCGTATAAGGAGGTAGGTGGACATGCGTCGAGGATTGGGTGGGACGAGGCATGGAACTGGCGCTACATCATTAAATATGTTGTTTTATGATTGGCCACGTTGGCATTTCACCTTCAAACTTAATGGTGCATCTTTTTTAAGTCAATTGTTCAATTTAGATATTAGTTCATGGGCGCGATTGTAAAGATTTTATTATTTGTAGATTTAATTGAAATACACCCAATAATTGGGGGCTAATTTTGTACTTGTTAAAAAAATATACGAAGTTTTTAGAATTATTTGAAACTTGAAAGACAAATAAATATATTTTGTGAAACATATAGTAAAACTGTAAAAATAAAAAAGATTATGGAAAGTGGAGTAACTTATAATTCCTATTCCTACATCTTATTTTGTTGATACTTTTAAATTTGTTGCAAAAGATGGGTTGGCGATGGAATCGAAGGAAATTAAAGCCTATATCACTATCACTAGTTAATGCTATGATCCGACCCATCCTATATTTTCTCATTGCATTGGGAAAGGGTCATGTGCTAATTCAAGTGGTGGAGGCTGCATCTAATTGCTTCCCCTCACAGAAATTCCAATCCCACTTCTCTCTCTATATATAATTTTGGTGCTCTCTATTTATATTGATTACTTGGTCTTCTTCCAAAGTTGAAAGTTGTAACGTCAGTCCACTGTCCAACCACTATGACCATAGTCTTTACTCTTGGAAGGCATTTTAACTTTAGGTTTAGGATGTTTAAAAAATAAAAAAATAAATAACTTTAGGTTAGGATTGTTCTTTTTCCTTCTTTTTTTTTTTTTAGATTGAGCAAAAAGAAAAACTAAGAGCCACAATACTATCGGCACCTAAACCACCTCATGGCATCCTGAAGACTGAAGAGTGAAGACAATGATCCAACATTCCAACACAAGCAAAGAGTGTTAGTAGTAGGTTTATATATGATAGTCCATTGCGTGTGCCAATATGAAGGCCAATATGAAGAAGCTTTCAAATAGTTGTGTAGACATATACTTATTTTGTAAGGACCCCGTTTGATACTATTTTTAGTAATTTGAGTGAGAGAGTGCGTAACTTGAGATTCAAAAACTCTTTTTCTTATGTCAATTATATTCATTAATAAATAACAAAGAGAGAGAGAGAAAAAAAAAAAACAAGGTTTTCATAAAGGATACCAAACAGGCCTCATAGAGGTATTAGTTAGGCAGACTCTTCTAGCCCTGGTCAGCAGCCAAGTGGCAGTTTTGTAGGTGTACCACCTACTGTATTTAAAGCCTTCTATAAATAGGCTAACTGTACCAACAACAGATTAATGAGAATTTCCAATTATTTCATCCCTCTCTCTCTCACTTTCTCGGCTCCCAACTATTTTCTAAGTGATTTTCTTAGCACACAAACATGGTATGATGACTTGCGTTATTGATCCTGAGGCACGAGTTTCTGCTCTTTTGCTGTGAGTTTTCTTATATTTGGGAGACATTTTATTAAATACTTCGAACTTTTAAAAAATAAAAATAAAATACTTAAAATACATAAATCAAAATTAACCAAACCTACTTAAACAACCTAATGACTTACTTAGAGAATAGAAGAAATATGCGTATCTATATGAATAAAAATCTATTTATGAATTGATTTAGAGTTTAGACTTTCTTTTATTCGATAAGAGAAGAATTATTTTTTTTTAAGTTTGAGAGAAGAAAATTAATTTGACGGGGTCAATTGACCTCATTTTTAACTCAATAGTCAACATATATGAGTTTCATTGTGAGTGTAGCATGCATGATGCATCTATAGATGAATAAGTTTTAATGTGGACGTATGTAAAGTTTTCTTTACATCCATCTACTACGGTTGAAAATCATTCACAACTATTAAGTATATATGTGAGCTTCAAGTGAAGTAATTAAAGTTGTTACATGAATAGTAAATGGTAGTAATTAATTTTTTGTTGTATGTGATCGAATAGTAGTTTTTGTCTACTACTAGTACTAGTAATGTGAATATGTGATAATGAGGTTGGTTTTGACTTTATGTGAAATTTGGAGCAGAGCAGTTGAAATGTTTTTTTTTTTTTTTTTTTTGGCCAAGGAGCAGTTGAAATGTTGAATAATGAAAGTTTGAACAAGTGAAGGGAGGAAATTAAACCGCGTCGGATCGCTGCCTACTGAGAAAGTGAGAAGACAAAGCGAATGGGGTGGGGCCCACCAACTTTGGGTCCGTGACTAAGACTCAGAGTCGACAGTGCATATATACCGCACGCTTGGCTTGGCCTACACTAAAACAGTGCACAAAGAACTGCCCAACTACAACAGTCTGGAGACTCTCGACCATGTTTTGGACGGAGTATTTAAGGGCATGTTTTATAGGGTAGTCTTTCAGATGAAACTTACAACGTACACGTATTACGTATATAAGACACATTTTATTATACGAGAATTAGGGTTTGTTTAACAGTGTTTTTAAATAATAAAAAAAACGTTTGTACTTGTATTTGGAAAAAAAAAAAGATTTAAAAATACTTTTGAGTTATAAAAAACTAAGTGCTTCCTTAAAAAGCGCTTCTAAAGACTTGTTTGAGAGTGCTTCTGTAGGAAGCACTTTTACTCAGTAATACTTTCATTAGAAGTGCTTTTGTTAGAAGTATAACAAAAGCACTTTTGATTTTTTTGTCAAACGTAAGCAAAAACACTTTTGATTATGTGAAAGCGCTTTTAAGTCTTCTAAAATCACTATCAAACAAGCCTTAAGTGCATTCACAAGAAGTACTTGGATTTTTTTCAAAAACATTTTTGTCTTTCTAATAAAAGCGCTTCTAGTGAAAAGTGAAAACACTACTGAGTAAAAGCACTTCTTATAGAAGCACTCCCAAACATGCCCTAACATATCTTGTTTGCATGTTAGAATTTTCTTAAATTAAAATGCATAATAATGAGCTCTAGCCTCCTTAACTTGCCAGCATTCACTACAAGAAAAAGATATTTGGGCGACGAAACTTTGGGAGACGAACTCAAATTTGTCGCCCAAAGATGTTTTGAGCGACGAATTGTAAAATTAGTCGCCTAAACTAATAAAGGTTTGGGCGACGAATATATAGATCGTCGCCTAAACTCGCTTTGGGCGACGAATATGGTATTCGTCGCCTAAAGGTACGCACCAAAATCATCTTGGACCATACTTTGGGCGACGCATCTATAGATTCCTCGCCCAAAGCTAGTTTAGGCGACGATCAATATATTCGTCGCCCAAAGTACCTTTGAGCGACGAAATTATTCCTCGCCTAAAATGTACTTTGGGCGAGGAATCTATAGATGCGTCGCCCAAAGCAATTTTGGGCGAGAAATCTATATATTCGTCGCCCAAAGCTAGTTTAGGCGACGATCTATATATTCGTCGCCCAACGTCGCTTTGAGCGACGAAATTATACCTCGCCTAAACTGTACTTTGGGCGAGGAATCTATAAAGTCCAGTTCATTTTTTATGTGCATTTATATTTAGGTATAAGAATACGATGCGATCGTGTTTTCAACGATCTTAACCGTTCATTTTTTACTTCCATACTCAAAGATCATCCCTACAAAAATTTAACTCAATTGAAGATGTAGAAGTTAGGTAACGGTAGTCGAATTGATGAACGATCGTGAGTTTTCTAATGATAATTCAATGGCTAGCTGAATTCTGATTTAGCTGATTTTTTGCAGAGATGATCTTTGAGTATGAACATAGAAAATGAATGGCTCCGATTGTTGAAATCACGTTGTGGTCTTTACAATTATTGAAACGATAAGGTTTCAACGAAAGAATTAATAGAATTATGTTCTTCAAGTGTTGAAACCGTTCATTTATATGTAGATGGGCATATATTGACTGTGTTTCCAACGATCTGAACCGTTCATTTTTTATTTCCCTACTCAAAGATCATCCCTGCAAAAATTTAGCTTAATCGGAGATGTATAAGTTAGGTAACCATGAAATTATTTTATATTTGTATGTATTTAAAATTATATATATAATTTAGTAATTAAGTTAAAATTTAGAATCCTATTGTATCTTGTTAAGTATACAATCTTATTATAATAATTTATTATATATATATTTAAATACTAAATATAAATTATAAATGTGTAAAATATGATATTCATTAGGGCTATACTTTGGGCGACGAAATTATTCCTCGCCTAAAGTGACCTTGGGCGAGGAATCTATACATTCCTCGCCTAAAGTTACTTTAGGAGAGGAATTCATATATTCCTCGCCCAAAGTCTAGTTCATTTTTTATGTGCATTTATATTTAGGTATAAGAATACGATGAGATCATATTTTTAACGATCTGAACCGTGCATTTTTTAGTTCCCTACTCAATGATCATCCTTATAAAAATTTAGCTCAATTGAAGTTGTAGAAGTTAGGTAACGATGCTCAAATTAATGAACGATCGTGGGTTTAATAATGATAATTCAACAACTAGCTAAATTCCGATTTGACTGATTTTTTGCAGGGATGATCTTTGAGTATGAACATAGAAAATGAACGGCTCTGATCGTTGAAATCACATTGTGGTATTCACAATTATTGAAACGACAAGGTTTCAACGAAAGAATTAATAGAATTATACTCATCAAGTGTTGAAACCGTTCATTTATATGTAGATGAGCATATTTTGATCGTGTTTATAACGATCGTAACCGTTCATTTTTTAGTTCCCTACTTAAATATCATCCCTGCAAAAATTTAACTCAATTGAAGATGTAGAAATTAGGTAACGGTGGTCAAATTAAATAACGATCCTGAGTTTATAATGATAATTCAACGACTAGCTGAATTCCGATTTGGCTGATTTTTTGCAGGGATAATCTTTGAGTATGAAGATAGAAAATGAACGGCTCTGATCGTTGAAATCACATTTTCGTCTTCACAATTATTGAAACGACAAAGTTTCAACGAAAGAATTAATAGAATTATACTTATCAAGTGTTGAAACTGTTCATTTATATGTAGATGGGCATATCTTGATCGTGTTTACAACGATCGTAACCGTTCATTTTTTAGTTCCCTACTCAAAGATCATCCATGCAAAAATTTAGCTCAATTGAAGATGTCGAAATTAGGTAACGGTGATCAAATAAAAGAACGATCGTGAGTTTTATAATGATAATTCAACGACTACCTGAATTCCGATTTAGTTGATTTTTGGCAGAAATGATCTTTGAGTATGAACATAGAAAATGAACGGCTCTGATCGTTTTTCACAATTATTGAAATGACAAGGTTTCAATGAAAGAATTGATAAAATCGTGATTATATAACATCGTTAAGTTATTTTATATTTGTATATATTTAAAATTATAAATATAATTTAGTAATTAAGTTACAATTTAAAATCTTATCATATATTATTAAGTATACAATATTATTATAATGATTTATTATATATATATTTTGGTAATATTAAATATAAATTATAAATTTGCAAAAAATGAAATAAGGGCTATAAAAAATAAATTGGACTTTGGGTGACGAATTTATAAATTCGTCACCCAAAAATACTTTAGGCGACAAAGTTATTTTAGGCGACGAATTTGTAAATTCCTCGCCTAAAGTCTATTTGGACGACGAATATGTATATTCTTCGCCCAAAGTCTAATTTCTTTTTTGCGTGCGAATTTTACTCAAAAAATTGGCGGGGCATTTCGCGCAAAAAATTTAACAGACTTAGGCGACGAATATGAGTTCGTCACCTAAATGGACTTTAAGCGACGAATAAATAATATTCGTCGCCTAAAGTCCATTTGGGCGACGAACTCATATTCGTCGCCTAAAGAGTTTCCATTATACCCAGATCTGCTTTTCTTCTTTTTCTTCTTTTTTTCTCTTCTTCCTCTCCCCTGGTTCAACCCATCTCCCTCCCCGACCACCCATCTCCCTCCCTGACCGCCGCCCTCCCCACCGAAACCCACCCCACCCACCGAAACCCAACCCCACCTGCTCCCCGAAACCCATCCGCTGCTTCAACCCAGACTCAACCACCCGCTCCCTCCGTCCCCGCCGATCCCCGCCCAGCCCCAGCCCCGCTGTCCTCGCCGATCCCGGCCCCAGGCGCACCGATTGTGGGTTTTTTTTTTTGGGTGTTTTTTGGTTTTTTTGTTTTCTGCTCATTAGCTTTGGCTTTTTTTCTTTTTCAGGGGATCAAGTGCAGGTGGCCAGGGGAATCGTAATACCCAGAAAATTTTTTCAGGTCAGACTTATGACTCAATCGCTGCTTTAATGTTATTTGGCTAGTGTTTTTAATTTTTTGTTCTTAAATTTGTTTATTAGTGTTGAATAAATTAGTTTAATCCTGATCATTGTTCTTAGGGAAATTAGTTTGCTGATATTTTCTTATGCTAGATAACAAATTAGTTTTCATATAAAATTAGTTTGTTTTATATGTTTTTTACTTATAAAATTTATTAGGTAGTTTGTATGTAGATTAGTTAGTTTGTTAGTTTTTAAATATAAAAACTAGTTTAATTACAAAATGTAGATTAATTAGTTTGAGAAATATAATTTAGTTATAAGGTGAAAGACGATGGAGTCAGCTCCCAATGATGTAGTTCAGCCATCCTCGAGTACTGGGAGCCCCTCTATTCCACGGAGGGCCCGTCGATCTCACCGCTCTAGTCAGGTCACCGCTTCTGCTTCTGCTTCTGCTTCATCTACTGCGACGAGGGGACTATGTAGTGGGTTGAAGTTCTCTCGGATCGTGCGCAGTACTGGGGCGCGGATTCCAGTCATGTGTGTGCAAAACGGCCGACGACCGTTAGATCCTAACGTTGACAGTTTGTTCTCGCACGATGTGGAGGCTATTATCCGTGCCGAGTGCGCCATGGTTGTAACCACTTGGAAAAAATTGCCGACAGAGATTCAACACAAAGTGATCCGCTCAATCTCAGTGAGTATATACCAAATTATAGCATGAATTTAGATAATAGAAAATTATAATTAAATACTAAATTCTAATAATTTTTTGGTATAGCATGAAGACCATATAATATTTCAATTGAACTACCAAATTTAAATGTAGTTTTTTAGATTATGTCATAAATATGTTGGCCCCTTTGATTTAAGTATTTTCCATTTGACATTTTTGTCCTTTGGCCTACATATGATGAGTGTTAGTTAAGATTTATAAAGTTTTGACAAAATTGCCTTTGAGGCTTTATATTATCTTGAAAATTGGCTAATGTAGTCTTAACTTCACATATAGTTGTGACTGTACGACACTCACAACTTCAAATTTAGTTGTGATTGAACGACAGTCACATCTAAATTGTGAAACTGTCACAATTAAGTTGTGACTTAATTAAATTTTTTTAGAAAAATTATACTACAATATAGTATAAATAAAAGTCAAAATAATATATAGTATAGTGGTGTAAATTGTCTTTTTTAATTTACCAAGACAGTCACAGTTAAGTTGTGACTGGATTGATTTTTTTTTTTAAATTTAATACAATATAGTATAAATTAATGTAATATTTGTGAATTTTAATACTTTTTATTTTATTATTTTGTTTGACTTTTTTAACTAGTAACTAATTTAAAATACTATTTAATTTTGATATCTAAACTAAAAAATTATTGAAATTTGGACCTTTTAGAGAACCATCTATCTATAAAAGAAGATAAATGTTATTCGACCTGTTTGAAAGCACTCCTGCATTCCTACACGAGATAGAAAAATATTCTTATATTTGCACTCTTCAATAGGAGGTAGCACTTAGCGGGCTATAGAGTCTCTCATATTATAACCAATGTGTTATTCTAGAAAGTGGGCTTCTAAAGACACCCCGGCCCACAATCTTCTCACATACCTACACACAAATATTTTTATTTTTGCTTCTATTATGATCTAAGGGAAAAAATTGGAAGTTTGTGAAAAAAATTTGTGTGGGGTGTCTTTGAAATCCCCCTTCTATAAAAACTGAAATTATGGGCTATGATGGTAATGTGCTTTTCTTTCTTTCACCAGAATCCCCACCCAAATGAAAATTATTTCTTGGGTCGTTTGACGATTTGGGCCTTAATAGTCATTAGTACAGGGAAGAAAATTTCATTTTTTTGGAGGGGTAAAATTTTATTCAATGCCCATAATGTTTTCAGTAATATTTTGGTAATTTTGCCGAAATTTTGGAAAAATTTTGGGCAAAATTTCGATGCCTCTTTAGGTGGGTTTCTGTCATTTTTTGGGAGAAATTAATGAAATTTAGCCGAAATTTTAGGCGAAATTTTGTTTTAACCCAAAATGGCAGACTGCTTGCATTTCACTATTTTCACTCTCTCTTTCACTTTTGATGTGACTAACACTCAGATCTCTCAAATCCCAGCCCTATTTTCATCTCTCAGATCTCTCTCTGTCTTTTTCCCCTGCGCACACTCAGCTCGGGTCGGGGCCACCAGCCACCCAGCCTGCCTCCGACGTACTCATGGTTGAGATTTGTTAGATTATGCTCTTTGGGCCCGCCGATTGGGTTTGGTTTTCGGACTCATCAGCCTGTCGGTATTTTGTAAACGTGTATGCATTGGAAGAAAGATTTTGGCAAACGGTGGAATAAGAGAGAAAGAGAAAGAGAAAAAGAAAGAGAGAAAGAGAGAGAGAGAGAGAGAGAGAGAGAGAGAGAAAGGGAGATAAGAATGGTTTCTGGATGATATTGACTTGTTAGTTTTGTGTGGAGAGCAAATTTGCTCACCACCTTAATTAGGTAGTGAGCATCACCACTCTTTTCTAAAGAAGCCACCTGTCATATGTATTAATCATGGTTAAAATTTTGAATTCTATATATTTATTAAAAGTTTTATTAATTGATGTGCAACATTGTCCCACTTGTTACTAGTCCCAGTCATTGACCCAATTCTGCCGCCCCCTTCTCAATGTGAACTAGTGGGCCATCGACGACCCCAACCGCCAAGGCTGGTGCCGTTTCGCTCTCCCTCTATTTTCCTTTCTCTTTTTCCCTATCTCTTTTCCTCTTTCCCTTTCTCTCTTTCCTTCTCTCTCTCTCTCTCTCTCTCTCTCTCTCTCTCTCTCTCTCTCTTTCTCTCTCCCTCTCCCTCTCTCTTTCCCTATCTCTCTTCTCCTCTGTTTATCTGTGGCGTCCTTTGGTTTTTTGTAGGTATTAATTCTTGATTTTGTAAAACCCAGTCTCTCATCCCTTGATTTTGTAAAAATGGTGGTAGCAGCAAGGCTCAGAAACAATGGCTCCAACCACCTACTAACAAGAGCCATAATAACAAATGGGTTGTGGGTTTAAGGAGTTGGGTTTTCTGAAACTGGTGTGTTTGTGGATAAATCCACATGGATTCAACAACCAACCATGAATCGACATGTGTCTGGTCAAACCTAACTTCGGAGTTTGACTTTTCAACGGTCAGACTTGGATCTCCACGTCATCACACCTGTTCGGCATCTTATCCATTGCCAGACCAGATCGGTTTGTCCTGACTGATCCCTCGCGCCCGATTCGAGCAGATCTGAGGATCTTCCAAAGAATTGAGTGTTCATCTCTTTTTGGCTATCCTAGTTCGGTTCGGTTCGGCCTTGGACGAGCGGCTTTTCAAACTCTAGTCACGGCCGACTACGACTTGAAGGGATCACTGCATACTGGATCGGCTCGGCTTGGATAATCGTATCCGATCCGATCACGCGTAAGTTTCATATTTACACATGAAGATATTTGTGTTCGAATCGGTTTGGCACCACGCCGTTATTCCAAAGAAGATCACGTTGGGAAGAACCACCATACTCAAGTGCACCTGATATGATCCTCTGACAGATGAGATATTCCAGCTTACACCCATGACAATTGGGGCATTCCACCTGACCTTCCATCCTTATATTCAATGCAGCATTGAATGCAAAGGAGGTGAGTAGCTGTGCATGCCGCTATTCACGACTGAACGCGTGGATCTCCCTCAACCATTCATCTACATGCAGGTAACTTACTCTCCACAACTTCCCTTGTCTATATAAAACCAACTTATATGCATAAAGCCAAGGATCCACCTATCACCAAACAAACACATACACCAACTTTCACTTACAAAAGCTTACCAAAAGCACACCTAATTTTCTAAGAATAAACCCAGAACATTTTACCTCGTTCTTCCCTATTCTCCCAAGTTCATCACCTCATCTTCCCCACTTTCACTCAAATACCTCCAAATACATATTACTGACTTCATCATCGGAGCGTATTTGGCTGGTACCACACCGGTCCAACTCCTTTGATCTTATGTTTGTGCAGGAAGATCTCAAATCGACATCCACGTCATCATCCGGCAAGACTTCTGATCAGCCAAGTCATCTGTTCAAAGTTGTTGCATCTATCCTTCGGAGATTTGCATCAACACGGTGGAAGATAAAGAGGAAGTCACATATTGAAGCCTACAGACAAGAGCCATAATAACACACAAACATAAAGAATGATTTAGAGTGGAAGAGAAACAGCGTATGGCTCCGACCACCTAGAGCCATGGAGCAACCTATGGAAAGGTCGCCATGGTAGCTGGCCATCTTCTAGGCTCTCGCCGGTGACATATCCGGCGAGTGAGGAGGAGGAGAGGGGAGGTGTGGAATTGGGAAGAGGAGAAGGAAGGTGAAAGGACCTTTAAAACTTTATGGGTTAATGTGATTTTAATTACAAGTTAGTTAAAATTTTAATAAATATATTAAATATAAAAATTTTAACTAAGGTTAACTCATTTGACACATGTCATGCTTAAGAGGAGGTGGTGATGCTTACCACCAACTTAAGGTGGTGAGCAAATTTGCTCTCGTCTTGTTAGCTTTGTTTCTTGATTGTAAGTTTTTGTGTGGTTTATCTGAGATATGTTTTTTTTATTTTTTTTATTATTATTTTTTCTTTACGAAAAACAGAATATCTTCTTTTGTAGTTCTTCCTTTTAGAGGGAGGGAGAGAGAGAGAGAGAGAGAGAGAAATGAAAGGAGATGAATAAGAAATCAAAAAGAGCTGTTAAAATAGGCTATTTCAGACTTGAAGGTAAATTACAAAAAATTTAAAGTTTAAAAAGACTGAAAGTTTTTCTTTATCTGAAAAGTAATTGTGAACTCGGGCAATAGGTTCGAAGGTGTTAGTTATTTAGTTAATATCAATTTTTTTTTATATGATAAATTGATAAGTTCTATGTGTTGTATATTCTTGAGTGGAGGTGTATACAAAAATTGCATTATGTTAATTCCAAGGCTACTCTGTGCACAAAATTACAAATTATTATGGATACAAAATTATAAATTTAATCATTTTAATGTCAAATGTGATCCATACAAAACAAGAAAAGAAAAAAAAAAAAAGCATTATTGATTGGGAATGTAGTGAATGCCAGCAAATGTGATAAGTAAATTTGAGGTGTTATTTATATAATTATTAATTAGTGACCAATTTTTTTAATAATATTTGCTTTCAGCGCGCATTATATTCACCTTATATCACATAAAGTCTACTATATAATTTAGTTTTTTCAATGTTTTTTTTCAATGTAGTAGATAATATGTTAAATAAACATATGGTCAAGTTTTATTCAAAATTTTCGTATTTTGATAACAATTTTCGTCGTTTTTGTCTAATTTTGTCAAAATCAAAATTTTAATCGAAATTTCCGAGAAACCGAAATTTTACTCCTTGGTCATTACTCATGCATGCTTAATACCATATACTAATTTCATTAGAGCATGTATAATGAAAAAAGGCTAAAAGCTATGCTAAATGCTAAATTTGTTGCTTTTTGTTGTTTTTGCTCAAATAGTACAAAAGTTATAATCTTGTGCTCAATGAGGACAAACCATGTGTATAGAACATTAACTCCAACACACACATGAAGTTTAATTCTCTTGCGGGACCCACACCTTCAACAATGTCTCTCTTCCCTCTTCCCTCTTTCCTCTTTCCAACCAATCAACTCCCACAAACCAATTCAAATTTTCTCTTTCCTCACATGTGTTTTTCACTATATATAGTAGAAAATATAGCTTTACCATAGTAAATGCTAAATAGAGTCATGCCATTGTAGTGAGTTTTTATCAGTTTTACTATATATAGTTTTTAGTATAACATTTAGCCTTGCTATTGTACATGCTCATATTCAAAAGCTGATATTCACACCCAAGTTTCAATAAAATTCTTAATAACTAGTTTATTAGTAAAAAAAGCTTGTTAATAGATAATTCTAAATTTTTAAAAAAATTAGAAAATTAAAAAAAGGGAGGCCAATCATGGGTGACCTCCCTCAGGTAGCCTCTATTATTGACATCACAAAGACGAAAAATTATTTTGTGTAACCGATAAACCACCACGTGATATAACCAATCTAACGTATCATAATATGAATGAATGTTATTAATATTATATCATACTAATATAAATATATTGTCCAATAATACCCTTACACGTTAGATTAGTTACATCACATTTGAATATATCGGATACATTCAACAATTTTTTCACAAAGACCGGCCGGTCTCCAATACATTTATAAATAAAAATTTATATTAATATGTCTATAGTGTGTGTAACAATAATGTTAATTGTCCCACATTTTTTTCCCCATATTTGTATCCTATTTTATGTGTCATTATTTTTTTTAAACATGACTTTTTTTTTTTTAAATATCCAATATATAAATATTATATAAAATGATATAAAAATTTAATAAGTTTAGCATTATTAGTATGTGTAAATCAAAAACTACGTAAAAGTAATTTACTTAAAATCTTAGCTCGCTTTTTGGTCCGCGTTGCGCTTCTAGATTGATAAGCCTTATGACTTTATTCAGGACACTCTTTTATGAGGACTTACAAGTTACATCATTTTTTTTATTTTTTATTAAATGTACTTTCTTTCTAATAAGTGAATTTGTTTCCTTTAAAAAAAGTAAATCTTAGCTCACACAGTCATTGTCTTTGAATTAAGTAGGATATATTAAAAATTTAAAAGAGAGACTGATTCATAGGTCCAATTTTCTATGAAAATGAATGAAAATCATTTGGATTACACGTGATTCAAAGTACAAATTAATTAAAGTATAATGTTTTTGGTACAATTAACAATATTGTCTCAGAGTGTTTAATTAAGAGAGGAGCTATTGCCACTCTAAGTCATTCTACACTTTTTTTTATATTTTTATTTCTTTTAATTTTATTTCCAGATTTACCCTTAATTGTTTTCAACCTTTTAGGACAAAGTTAATAATTCTTTTTCTTTGCATCATATCATCTAAATATAAAAATTGATCTCAATCATAGAATCAATATCTATACACGTCCAATTACATTAAATTATATATATATTATTTAATTTTATCTTATAGCATGAAATTAATTAAGAAGTTATAAAAAATTATAAGGAATTAAGTTTTTATGCTGAGATTATTCAGATGAATATAAAACTTAAAAGGGAGATTTTGGTGTGAATATTTAACATCTAAATTGATGGTTAATGATTTGATTTGAACAATATAAAGATATATTTCCTTACTAAAAAAATAAAATAATAATCTTGGAAAAAAGAAAGAATATGAAAATGTAAGGGTAAAATTTGACAACTGAATTAATAAATAAAATTGAAACAAATAAAAAAGTAAGAGAGGAGTGTAGAATATGACATAAAGTAAGACTGTAAGAGAGGAGTGTAGAATATGACATTTTAGGAGTGTTAATAGCGCCTCTATGAATCTATCTATAATTACTAGCTATATATATAGCCAGGTTCTATATATATAGTTCAAGTCCAAAACATGTTGTACGTCTACTTAATCATGCATGCTTATTAATAGTGCAAACTAAATGAAACTAGGAATATTCACGGAATCCTAATTTGATAATTTGAATTAAATTAATACATATGCGTAGAACTATTACATTCGTTTTTAATACATATACTGATATACCCAAGTTTTAATATAATTCTTAATGGCGAGTTTATTAGCTAATGTTATATTTTTTTTATTATTTTTTTTAAAGAGGACAGTTATGGCTGACCTCCCTTGCTTGAGGTTGGTCTCTATTAGGACTATAAATCAGCTCGATACAGCTCGAATTTGTATCGAGTTCTACTAGAGTTTGGTTCGTTTAAGCTCGGCTAACAAAAAAAAAAAAAGCCAAGCTGATGTTCGCTCGTTTAAGAAATAGGCCAAGCTTGAGCTTTGGTTTGTTCGGCTCAAAAAACTCGTGACCAACTCGTATTTTCTTATGAGACAGCTCATATCTATCTATATGGCATTTTAAAGAAATCTTTGGTGCCTATCTAATTTAATTAAAAATACATATTAACTCTAAATTAAATTAACATATTATAATGCTTCCAAGAAGAAAATGTTCAATCGAAATTAATATATTTTTTAAAATAGTAGCTAATGAAATATCTTAGATATAATTATATAAATAAACTCGATACAAGTCGAGTTCGTATTGGATTCGATTTTTCCTGGCTCATATAAAAAACAATTCAAGTCAAGCCAAGTTCAAGTTCAAAAAATTTAAAATAAGCCAAGATTGAGCACGGTGGTATTCGGCTTGACTCGACTTATTTACACCCGTAGTCTCTATCAATTGACATCACAAAAACCGGTCTCCACTACAAATGTCAAAATAATTAAAGAGCAAATTATAATTTAGTACCTCAACTTTACGTGTTGTTTCAATTTAGTACCCTAATTTTGAAAACTTGTAAAAAAGTACCTCAACTTTCATTTTGTGTCAAAATAGTACCTCCGTTAGTTTTTCTATTAAATAAACCGTTATCTACTGACGTGGCAGGGGTATTTCGTCTTTTTCTCCACATTTAAAAAATAATAATATTTTTTAAAACGTTTTAATAAACAAAATTTTAAAATAATGAAAAAAATTTCTTATAATTTTAAAATAATTAAAAAAATTCTTAAAACNTGAGGGGAGGGGTTGGGTGGGGGGGAAAATTTTCAGAAATTTTTTAATTATTTTCAGAAAATTTTTTAATTATTTTAAAATTTTGTTTATTAAAAAGGTTTTAAAAATATTATTAGTTTTTAAATGTGAAAAAAAAGGACAAAAATACCCCTGCCACGTCAGCAGATAACGGTTTATTTGACAAAAAATTAACGGAGGTACTATTTTGACACAAAATGAAAGTTGTGGTATTTTTTTACAAGTTTTTAAAATTGAGATACTAAATTAAAACAACACGTAAAGTTGAGGTAATAAATTATAATTTGCTCGTAATTAAAATTTATGTCAATATGTTCACACTGTGGCTGTGTTTGTTTGGCCGCAATCTTGAACCGTAATGAGATTGCATTTCCTATTTCATTTAAATGCGGTGTTTAATTACACTTAATTTTGAAAAGGAAACGGAATAAATTGAAATTGACCGAAGTTAAACTCCAGATAGGCGTAATAGCAATACTAGAAAAGGGGTGGTATTGCAATTAGATCCAATAATTAGAATGAAAATTATGCTTATTACCCCTGCAAATATTGGCAACCCTTGTTAGACTTTTTTCTTCCGTCAATCTTCTTGAACCTGCTTCTTGAAGTCGACGCAGAGAAGCAAATATGCTTTCACTTTGAATTTTGACCTTACGATGAAGAAGAAGACAAAGTGCCTTTCAGCTATACAATGAATCTCGTGTTTTGGTGAATAGCCCAACGTGAAGTGCTTGGCAGAGTTGTGTTTCTTCTAGACAAAAATCACTGTCATAATATAAAATGTTAATCCTTTTTTACTTTATGTTAATCATTTTTGACTTTAGTGATGAGTGAAGACTGATTTTGATTTAATAATATTTCATGACTTGTTGTATTGTCATATTAATTTATTAGTTCTACAATTTGTTTTGCAAAACAAATTTACATTTTAAAATGATACAATAATATACAATGTTATCATTGATTCTACATTTTGTTTGGGCATTAGTTTATTATAGTATTAAGATATTTATATTTTTAGTATTGAAAAATTATTTTTTATTTTTTGAAAATTATTATGTTTTTTCATTCCATTCATGAATTTACCAAACACTAGATTGAGAATGGAAGCCATTTCTTAATCTCGATTTCATAATTGTTTTAAACGTTGTAATGGAAATCTCAATACCATTCATTCAAAGATAGTTATGTAATGGAATACAATTTCAATTTCCATTCTTAGATTACCGTCAAACAAACACTGCATTTGTGTGTGAAAATCCAAAACTATGTAAAAGTAATTAACGCTTTTAAAGATAACTTATGTACTTTCCTTTCTAGCTAATGAATTTCGTTTTCTTTCAAAAGAAAAAAAAAAAGAAAAAAAAAGTCTTAGGTCTTTGGCTCTGCATTGAGTAGAATATATTAAACAATAATGCTAGGAATCCTAAATTTATATCTCAAATTTGAATTTCAAATACATATATTAGTGTTTTATTTGTTATAAAATTAATAATCATTTGAGTAGGTTATGTATAAATCAATAAAGTACTGACATATTATTTGGGATCCAAAATTGGGATACAAATTTAGAATCCCTAACACTGCACTATATTAAAAGAGACTGAAGTCCAAATTGATATGAAAATGAATGAAAATCATTTCGATTACACATAATTCAAAGCACAAAAAAATCAAAGTACAATATTGTGTGGGAGTGCTTAATTAATCAAAGTACTAGCTATAGCCAGGTGCCCAGGTTCTATATATGTAGTTCAAGTCCAAAACATGTTGTACGTCCATTTAACCATGCATGCTTATTTATAGTGCAAACTACATGAAATTAGGAATATTCACATCTTCAAATGGAATCCTAATTTGATACTTTGAATTAATACGTTAAATTAGAGAAAATTGACTAGTTATTAAGAAATAAATGGAATCGAGTAAAACTGTAAAAGGCATTGCACACCAACTTTTAAATGTATCTACATGCTGAGCATCGCACTGAAGATGAATGAAAATTCATGAACCAAAGAAAAAAAAAACATTAATTGATGAAGATAAATAATTAATGTGAATTCATAATAAAACAAACATGGCTTATATTCGTTTCATGATCATATAACCCTTGCGTATAGTAATTCTCTTAAGCGGACATCTGCAATTTTTTTATACAAACACCAGGCGCCGAGCGTTTGGTAGCCATTGCCGAGTACTATGCATTTTTACTTCTTCTTTGAACACTTGGCACGAATTCGTCAGTTTTATGTTAGATTTTAAATTTGAGATTTTATTTGATAAGAAATTAAGCAAAGACCAACATTGAAATAACAGATGGAGTTCAAACTATAACAAAATTAAGTCAAAAAATGGAATTAATGAGAGACACCTTTTTTTTTTTTCTTCCCACATATATGAAGCTTAAATTATGTATTATATGAAAATTGTGGCACCCAACACTCCGGATGCATGGAAAGAATGTGTAAAAGAATCATGGCTATCCTTCTCGGCGGTGACCAACCTCATCATCAATTAATGGTACAGGAGAGATCAATGGGCATGGTTCACTTTGGTGGAGCAATGCTAGCCAACTTAACCATCTTATACAGTTATACATGACATTCTAATTATAATTTGAGTGCTTAATTAATTCTATATTTTTTATTTGAGTCATCTAAATGAGATCAAATAAATAGACGATTAATGTTTTTACTAAAAGCATATAAATAGTTGTTATAATTAAATGACTAAATAACTTTTAATTTTGGAGATTTTTTACAGGAATAATCTTTGAAGTAGAACTTAAAAAATAGACAGTTCGGATTTTGAGATTACATTGAGTGGTAGACCTAACATGGTAATTAGCTTTATATTAACTTACTAACTAGTTAGTTTTAGAACATTCTTGTATATTATATATATTTAATATACTTATTTGAGAAATTCTTAATGAAAACTTCCTCTATATATATATATTGTAGAGATATTTACAAGAGATCTAATAATAAATTCTTTAAATGTTTGCAGGCTCTACATTTCTTCAAATGTGATTATCTTAAGTTAAGTGGACTTACCCATGCATGTTGACAGTCCAATGGGACATATTAGTATAAGCAGATGCAGCAATGTTAATGTCTCCCACCTTCATTTTACTGCACCTGAAGATAGTCCCAACACATATGGAATTGATATTTCTATGTCAAGCTATGTCAATATCCATGACTCCATAATAGGAACTGTTAATATATCCATATATCTATCTGGGTCAATATCTATTGCTGTACATTCCATGTACAGGATCCTAGCCTAATGAGCTAGCTTGGATTTACCAAAAAGTTGCAACAAATCTTAATTCAATCCATATCTTGCTCTCAAAACCATATTTGGATTTAGCAGAGAAGAAGAATATATAATGATTATAGATGTGAAATTTTCGGTCGATATGTGGTACTATAGCATTTAGTGAACAGTGCGGTCGACACATGAAAAAAAAAAAAAACCCTAGTGGACTTTCTATTTTACTTGTGGAATTCTCGGTCTATAAAGTATATATACGGTAAAGTGTATATATAGAGGGTTATTTTAGTCACAGAAAATGCAAAAGTGCTATAAAAATAAATTTTGAGCCAAAAGGGTCAAAAAAAGCTTAAGGAGGCTATGTAATTAAATTACCCTTGTGTGAACATAACCAAATGAATATTTTCAGTCAATACGGCGTATATTCAATACGGACCTATATTCATACACAAGGTTTCGTATAATGCTGTAAACATAAACCATAATAGTGATGCAAGTTGCATATTATGACAACTTCTTCGATCCATCCTTCCACAATCCACATGCTTCCTTTGAACATGTTATAATGCTTTATGCTTAATTACCATTTCTTCGTTACATGGAATCGGTCAGTTGCACAACTTCCTTGAAAGCCACATATGTCACATTACATATTATTATTATTATTATTATTTGCCAAGACATCACATATTATATCTACTATCCAAGTCTGTCATTTTCTGTAAAACACCCTACACCCCTTTCCACTCCCAATGGCCTACAAAACCGTAAAATGAACAGTTTCAACCATTTAAATATTTTAGTCATATTGACAAAAAAAAAAACAGGGGTGCGCAGCTGGTTTGGAACCCCAAGTCTGTCATTTGCTGTAAAACATATATCCTACACCCCTTTCCACTCCCAATTGCCTACAAAACCGTAAAATGAACAGTTTCAACCATTTAAATATTTTAGTCTTATTGACCAAAAGCAAAACAAAAAATATTGTAGTCTTAAAAGTGGTCGATCCGTATTCACGAGTTGGACTTCCCATCATAAACAAAATATTCCA